>CM053627.1:29454716-29475694 GCA_028646595.1 Phalanger gymnotis
TTGTTCCAACAAGAGGAGGAAAGCTCAGGACCCTCAAAGACAGCCTACAGGTGGGGTGGCAGTCCTTGAACCCAGTACTCAGAGGGGGACAAGAGGAAACAGACAATGTGTTGACATTAATTCAAACAAAGGGAAAAAAATACAAACCACCCACCCAGAGGCATCTCATTGGGGTGGATTTTTCCAAAAGAGTTTGCCAGCCCCTGTGAATCTGGCATTTTCCATGCCAAGCTGAATCTTCTGAAGAAAATGAACTGATGGCTTCTGGGACCCACGTGTCTTGGCAAGAGAATAAGCCCAAGGCTGACTATTGAGGAGGAGAATCTCTGCTATTCATTCCTGAGCGCTGCCAGACACCCAGTAGTTGTCTTTGACTCTGGCTGAAGTGAGACTAATCAGGAAACTCGATGTAGGAAAGGGGAGCTGAGGAATTTTAATCAACCTGACCAAGGGAGGGGAGGGAGTTTCAAAGACAGCTCCCTCTGGCAGCCCAGAGAGGGGGGGTTGGGGAGCAGCCTCTAGCCCCTTACTAAAGGGAAAAGCTGGTGAATCTCCAGTCTCACCTGGACCCCTTCTTCATTCTTGGGACCAAGTTCATTGACTTCATCATTAGCACTCAGATGCATTTTCCTTACTCTAAAGGGGCAGGTGTTGCCCTTGGTCCACCTCCAAAATCAGTGGGTAGAACCTTCCCCTCAATGAGTGGGCTTGAAAGCCTCTTCATTCTGGGTAGAGATTTCGAGGCCTCATTCAGGGATGGGGCAGGGGAACTGAATAACAAGGATATAAAGAGACAGACTGAATCTTCAGGCAGAGCTTCCTTCCTAGGTGGGATGGAGACAGGACAGTGAAGGCAGCGGTCTAGCTACAGTCTAACTTCCCCCATTTCTATTAACCCCCTAGGCCCACCCCAGAAGACCCAGCACCAACGTCAGGACAGGGGCCCCTCAGCCAAAGGGTAGTCCAGTTCCTACTGGCCAACAAGGAAAGAGGAGAAGAGCCAAGGGCAGCTGGTCCCACTTTCCTCTTCAAGCTGTCCATCCTCGGAATCAGCTCAGTTTCTTTGGGAGTGGGTGGTAGCTGTTTGAAGTGGGTATAGGACTGTCCCGTTACTGTCACACAGAGGATGGCCAGGGTCTGTGAGGGCTGTAGAAAAGGCTGATCCTGTTCCAGCGTGGAACAAATCCTCAAGGCAGCTTGGTAAACAAAAAGTTCACAGGTCTCAAAGGGCTGGGAACATTGTGTGTGTGTGTGTGTGTGTGTGTGTGTGTGTGTGTGTGTGTGTGTGTGCTCGTGTATGCCACAGAAAAGTCCAGTCTGTGGGGGTCCCTGAAAAAGCCAAGATGGGTTCCTTTGCCTGCATCAGCACCGAGGACTCATCCTGGTATGCCTCTTGCCTTTGCGAACAAGAAAAATGACAAAAAAAAGGTCAGGAGTAAGAAACACCAAAGATCAACATAAACTTCAACCCCTGCCCCTAGAAGATGCTGGGCCAGGGGGGCAGAAATTGTTGACGGGCTAGGGTGCAGTATGGGATGACGGCATGAGTGCCTCACTTGAAGTCAGGAAGACTTGGGTTCTAATCCTGCTCTGGATTTCACTTACTAGCACATCAATGGGCCTCAGTTTCCTCATCTACAAAATGCAAGGGGCCGGACTTGATGGCTTCTAGCCCTAGCAACCTGCCGGTCTACAGGACTAGCCTACATGGCCTCTGAGGTACGTTCTGGCTTTAGACTCTATGGTCTATGACCCTATGACATTGACTGTCCTGAGGCAGGTCTGGCTGAAGCCCACATGCCAGGATGGGAACAGAATTGCTCTTAGAAGTAACTGTCCCCTGCGCCAGGCTCCTGCTGCATAAATGAACCTGTCAGAGCTCAGGAAGAGTTCTACTAAGCCAAGCCCACAAAGAGCTCCTTGGTTTTCTGAAGACAGAAAGACTTTTTTTTGTCTTTTTAGCCTTCAGTGAGAAAAGAGAAAACTATGAGCATCAGATGGAAGTGTTTCTGAGAGAATGCTCTCTCTGCTGTCAAACCTCCAGGGCTACTCCTGCTTTGCAAGTTTACTTGCAGGGACAAAGGATCCCTTGGGAAACCCCAAGGAAGCAGAAGCTCCCCTTGAGTTTTCAGATCTTTGGCATCAAAGACGACAGGAGCCTGAGAAGTCACCCAGTTAATAATATCCTCCCAGACAGTCAAGGTGGCCAACTTTTGGGACACTTCAGTGCAAGGGAGCCTGAGCTCTGGGTTAGGACTTAGGGAAACCTGGTTCCATCTAAGCCAAATCCCACCCAGGCCTACTTCTTCTACCTGTGTGGCCTGAGGAAAGTCACCTAACCTCTCTGGGCCTCACTTGCAAAATGAGGGGGTTGGTTAGAGATGGCCAACTTGACACCTTCTAGTCTAAACCTATGCTATTGTGACCTCTGACCTTCTTGCTGTTCCCTTGAATTATGTACCCCATTTCCCATCTCCTGACCTTTGCTTGGACTCTACCCCATTTTTACCTCTACTTCCTATGTGAATTCTTTCCTGATCCCTCCAGTTGTACATGTCATATCCCTCCCAAGTAACCTCTCTAAGCCTCAGTTTCTCCATCTGTAATCAAAGGGTTAGACTAGATGAATTCTCAGATACTTTCTAAATTTATGATCCTATGATCAGTTAATTAATTACAAACATTAATTAAGCACTTACGTGCAAGGCACTGTTCTAAGCACTGGGAGTAAGGGCAGTCTTTTGATTTTCTTTGTATCCCCCAGGCTCTTAGCACAGTGCCTGGAATATAGTAGGTGCTTAATAAGTGCTCGTTGACTTGTAATACAAAGTGAGGGAAGGAAAGAAGCATTTAGATAGAACCATGTGCTGAGTACTCTCCACATGTCGAGGCAGGTCCTCATTTTGCATTTGAAGAAACTGAGGCAAGAAGTTGACTCGCCCAGGGTCACAAAGCCAGTAAAGTGTTTGAGCCTAGATTGGAACTCAACTCTTCCCAACTCTAGACCCAGTGCTCGACCCATGATGCCACCTGACTGCTCTCAAGGAATTGGCCTTCTGGGAAGCTTGCCTGAGGGCCTATCTCCTACAGTCCTGAGAAGATAAGAGGCCCCTCCACTGCCATGCTCTCCTTCCTCCTCTGGTCCGAGAGGACGAGGGACCCTGCTCCTAGAGGTAATCATGGGCCTCTGAATCCATCTCCTCCAAGCACTGGTCAGCTGGGTCCTTAGTGGTCAGTGACTACTGTTCACTCAGACTTCTAGGGGAAACCCTGAGGGCAGTACTGGGGTGCATACAGTAGGTGCTTGATAAATGCTTTTTATACTCCACATAAAAGGGAATGGTTAAACCTGAGAGCTCCTAAGTTCCCTTAGCACAGTAGCTTATGAGCACCTTACGTTAAATGGGAATAAAAACAGCCCTTACCTTTCATCTTGAGAAGCAAATGAGATGATTGTGAAAGTGCTCAGCACAGTGCCTCGCACACAGTAAGTGCCATATAAATGCTGGTTATGATTATTTTGGGGGAGGATCAAACGAGCCAGCTTAGCATGTTGCCATCCTTAAAGCACTATATATCAATAATTAGCAACATTTATTATTAATAGTTAATGCTAATTAGCATGTTCATTATGATAACATAGCAATTGATTAGCCATCAATAATTATTATTGTTTTATCACATTTGTTGATGTATAAGTATATATCATATCATTTGTTATATAGAATTACATATGACATAATACACTATTCTTAATGAGTAGCCATCAGTGAATACTTAATTAGCTTTAAAAGAATATTTATTAAGGAAGTATTGCCACAAAAATAATCCCCCCCAAATTGGGGGGTATACTTTCCCTCACTTATTACTGTGGAGAGGGAGCTCAAACTTAGAATACTAACCCAGAGTCATCAGTGGCAAAGGGTAGCTCATAGCTTAGTCACTGGGAGTCCTTTTCTTCCCCCAGTAGGGTCCTCAGGAAGTTTCGCTTGACTACCTGCTAGTCACCAAGGATTTGTAAATCCTTGCAAAGCCCACACCCCCAACTTATCTCTTCCCTGAAGGGTCACTCTTCCTTCGAAGCTGCCTTTCCTCGAATGATCTCGTTTGTTTTCTGTGCCTTTCAGCTCTCAGCGCAGAACGTATCATCAGCTCCCAGCTCTGGTGGCTGGGACCTCCAAATACTCCAACCTTTTGATGTTCACAAGGTATCTAACCTGGTTGATCCTGTCTCTGGATACTCAGCTGGAATGTTTCTCTCTACTTCCAGCTGGATGTACTGTCTCCTATTAGTCCAGTTCTCCCCATTAGTCGAGCTTACTATTTTCAGATGGATCCACTTTTTTTTGATGAATCACAAGATATTTCCTTGTGACATCACCTGTCTTTATCCAATGGACCCCCCACCCCATTCTTTCAAATTTGCTAAGGATTTATTCACACTTAGTTTACTTTTGATTGACTGTCTGACTAAAGCAGATGTCTGGACTTTCTGTGATTGATTACAGCCCATGAACTAAACGTAAGCAAGACTCTTTCTTTACTTGTCATTTCCCCCAATTAGAATATGAGCTCTTTGAGAGGAATAACTTCTTTTTTGTATTCTTAGCATTTAGCACAGAAACTGGCACAGTCAGTGTTGGATAAATGCTTTTTCCATTCCATGTAAAATGAAAAGTTTGAACTCGATGACTCCTAAGTAAGGTGATTCCTACTTTCAGCCTATGATCAGATCAGTCAAACCAACCAACAAGCATTTATTAAGCACCTACTATGATCCACTGTACTAGAGATTGGGGTTACAGATACAAGGAATGAAATCATCCCTATTCTCAAAGAACTTAGAGACAGGTGGCCCAGTGGATAGCTCACTGGGCTTGGAACCAGGAAGACTCATCTTCATGGGTTCAAATCCAGTCTCAGACACTTACTGGTTGTGTGACCCTGGGCAAGTCACTTAACTCTATTTGCCTTAGTTTCCTCATCTGCCAAATGAACTGGAGAAGGGAAGGACAAACCACTCCAGTATCTTTGCCAAGAAAACCCCAAATGGGGTCATGAAGTGTCAGACGTGACTGAAACAACTCAACAACAACAAATGTATATAAGGAATAAACACAGGGTATCCCAACAGTCTTAATGATGATTTAAGGGCCAGGGGTGGGGAATCTGTGGCCAGCCTTGAGGCCACATGTGGCCCTCTAGGTCCTCAAGTACAGCCCTTTGAATGAATCCAAACTTTACAGAACAAATCCCTTAATTAAAGGATTTGTTCTTTAAAACTTGGACTCTGTCAAGAGGCCGCACCCAAGGACCTAGAAGGCCACACATGGCCTCGAGGCTGGCTGCAGGTTCCCCACCCCTGATTTAAGCTTTTAGTAGCTGAAATCAGCACTAAGGCTGTTGGGACACCCTGCATGAAGATAAAAAAATACAAATAAATCCAAGGTGGCTAAACAGAGGTAGTTTGGGAGGGAGGGCACTGACAGTTGGAGGGGATCAGGAAAGGCTTCAAGTAGATGGTGATGCCTGAGCCACGCCTGGAAGGCAGAGAGGGATTCTGGGAGGGAGAGTGCATTCTAGGGATGAGGACACAGCAGGTAGCACATTGAGTGTGGAGAACAGAGAGAAAGCCATTTTGGCTGTAGGATGTGGGAAGGAGATAACATATACCAAGGCTGGAAAGATACATTGGGGCCAGGTTGTGAAGGGCTTCAAAAAGCCCAATTAGCCAAGTGCCCTGTTCCCTCCCCATTCATTCCAGGCTGGACCAATGTGGATTTCAGGGATGATGGGAGATGCTCTGTTGGCAAGCAGTGGACACTGAAGAAAGATCAGCTATTGAGAAGGTCCTTTTTAGGCAAAGAGAGAATGGGAGGTGAGGACTCTGAGCAGGGTCAGGGAGATGCCCCAAAGGGGAGAAAAGAGTTTTCCACTTACTAGGAGCCTTATGACTGTCACTGTCAGAGCCATCTCCTGGGCCACTCTCTGGGCCACTTTGGACTCCCCCAGCCTCACTGCCAAGGCTGGTCCCACTCTCCGAGGGCTGGCTAGGAGGCAGAGCCTGGCCTTGGCCTGCTCTGGAAGGGTCACTGCTGCCACCTAGAAGAGATCAGAAAGTGGACTAGGGTATTTGGGGCACCTGCCCCTTCAGATTTTAACTTCCTCTTCTACTCCTTTCCTGCGAGCTGCCAACAGGGTCTTCTTGCTAGTTCAGTGAGTCGACAAGCATTTATTAAATACTCACTATGTGCCAGGAATTGTGCTAAGTACCAGGGATACAAAGAAACAGCAAAAATAGTCTTTGCTTTCATGGAGCTTACATTTTAACTGGGAAGTCAACTGGCCCATGGAGATGTATATACAAGATAAGTTAACCTAAGAGGGTTACCAGCTCCAGGAGGGAGTGCAGGAAATCTCTTGGGGAGTAGCGCAATCCCTCCCAGTCCTAAACCTCAGAGGAGAATTGAGCCAGGGGCCCTTCCACTTCTTGAGTTTTGACCCATAAAGGTCCTGATGAAGCTTTTGTATTACCCCAATGGTATCTGCCCTCCCCGGAGGAGTATGGTGGAGGAAGACAGACCCATCCTCCCCATCTACCATGACATTGGGCTTCTTTAAGACTCAGACAGATATGCCCAAGGTGGGTCTACCTAATGAACTCAAAATGAGAACTATGACTGTACCAAGGTAGCACTTACTCCTGGCTCACAGGATCATACATCTAGAGCTGGGAGGGACCCCAGATGCCATCTAGTTCAGATCCTGTTTTTGGAGGGACAGCCTCAAGATGGCAGAGTGAGATGAAGCACTTTTACCTAGCCCACCTAATACACCTCCACAACAGCTTAGAAAACTCACCAGACTGAATTGTGATTGGGAAACCCAAGAAAAAGTCACAGTGAGTCATTTTTCTAACCCAGGGCAGCTTAGGAAGACAGACAGAGAAGTGTGTGGAGACTAGGGCAAGGGTGGGCCAGGAACATACAGAATACCTGGGCAAGCCACTTCTCCTTTATGAGCCTCAGTTTTCAAACTCTGTAAAAATGAGATGGGTTGGACCAAAAGGTCTTTCAGGTCCTTTCCAGTCTGAATCTATGATCCCATGATGCAAAGTCCCTTTATGTGTCTGGCCTCAGTTTCCTTCTCTGTAAAATGAAGGGGGTGGCCCAGAAGGCCTCTATGATTCATTCTAGCTCTAGAGCTAGGGGCCAATCTAATCCCCCTTATACTTGCTCTCCCCCCATGGAGAAGGGTTATAATAAGCAAATAAAGAAACGTGTACATAAGAGAAATGCACCTTTAATGTGGTTATCTCAGCTGAAGCCATGAAGAAGATAGAGCCCATTAAGTGAATGCCCTTGGTTGAGTCCCCTGGGAGGGAAGGGGCTGCCCCAGGTCCTCTGACTCCGAACACAGTGTTCTCTCAGAGGAGTGAGTTCCCTGTCACTGAAAATCTTCAAGCACAGGCTGACCACTTGCCTGGGATACTGCAGAAAGAATCACTGGTCTGGAACAGTTCAAAATTGGATTGGATGGCCTCTGGGGTCTCTTCCAGGTCTGATTCTACAAATCAGCCCCTACCACTCAGAACTTTGTCTTTTTAGATTCAGTTAATGATGCTTGAATATCTACTTAAGTGCACCCCAGAGAGCTATGTTCAGAGAAACTCTGCCTTAGTCTTCCCTGGACAGCCTAGACCTGCCCCTTCTAGCCCAAGGCTTCTCAAAGCTCAGGCTCTCTGCAGGGTTATCCACCTCCTTACCTGATTCTCTTTGGCATTTGCTACCTTTCCAGCTCTTGGCCCCAGCATCTTCCAGGCTAGAAGAACTCAAGGTGGAGTCACTGTCGCTGTCACTAGAAACCACTGGAAGAAAAAACATAGACTGAGAATGTTTATCCTTGCTCCCAGTGGGCTCATACCAGGCCAGTGGACCAGCTTCCTTACTGGCTGCACATCAAAGAAGGAAGGGATTCTGCATGGGGGAAGGGTAAGTAGTTGCTCTTGACATCCCTAGGGCACTGAGCAAGAGGCAAAGATCGGCTCCAATTAGAGGCGGGAGAGATTGTGATCGGACTGAAGGAAAAACATCCTCAGTGTCAAAGGGATAATAGGCTGAGATGGGGGAGGGAGGGAGAGAGGTTGTTAAGGCTCTGTCTCTAGGGACCCTGTGGGAGCAGTCCTGGTTAGAAGAATTGGTGGATGCCAGTCATTGTGATAGTCTATCACATCCCGCTAACATGATTCCTTAGCTGCTTTCCTGGCTGTCAAGCCTGTCTCCCCAACTCAATGATACCACTGGATATTTGTAAAAGGCTTACAGGTTACAAAGTGTTTAAATGACACAGTCTCCTTTAATCTCAAGACACCCTAAGAAACAGGCAGAACAGGGCAGGGGCTAACAGATCGAGCAATACCCATGTATTAAGCACCTGCTATATACCAGGCAAAGACAAAAATCAAACAGTAAGCATTTATTAAACATCTCCTAAGTCCTCAGCAGTGCAGTGGGTGCTGAGAGATGACAACGCACAATCTCTGGCCTCAGGGAGCTTATGTTCTATTGCTACTGTCTACATGAAGAAACTGCGGTCCAGTGAAGAGATCCAGCCTTTTATTTGGCCCAGGTGTCTAGGAGAGGGGGGAGAAAGAATGAGTCCATACTCTGTTCCACTCCCCCGAAGTCTCACTTTGTAACCCGACATTCAAAATACATGTTTTGATTGATAACTTTTGTTATTCCTAGAAAGCCATCTCATATAACAAAGACTCTTTGGAAAGAAAAAGAAGAGGAAACCCAGTAAAATCAAAGCATAAGGAAAAAACAACTGATAAGGTATGTAATGTTCTTCACCCATAGACCTCCGCCTCTGCCAAGGAAGAGGAGGAATTGTCTTGTCTTTCTTTTGGTGGGGGGGGCATGTTTGTTGTCATTTTGCACCCTTCATTTTTGTTTTGTGGATAAAGACTCTTTCTACCAGAGGCCCAGGGTTTTGGCTAATTAGGAAGCAGTCTCTCAGTAATTTTGATGAACAGCAGCTTCCCATCACCCCTCGCTCCAACACACATCAGGGTTGCCCTCTCATTCATTCTACCTGCATTGTCAGAGAGAATCACATATCCATGGCTGGAAGGCTCTCTGAAGTCACCTAGTCCAAATACACTCGAAAAGGGACCATCTGTAGCACCCTGCCAGTTTTAATTTTATGAACCTATGACTCACTCAATGGGATTTTAAAATATATTAGAAAGCAATAATTACAAAAACTATTTGGCACCTTCATTTGATTCCAATTATCCATGCATTCACACACCCAGTCTATTATTAAAAGCACCTACTATGCATCAGACATAATGCAAGGCTCTGGTGACACAAAAGCACAAATGAATCACTCCCTGCCCTCATGGAGCTCACATTCTATTGAGACAAAACAAATGTGGACACATTTAAATCTTTCTTTGAGGATGCAAGAGGCATCTTAGAGAAACTCTAGGCCCTCGTTATGGGTATCAAACCCTGTTGTAAGAATTTTAACTATTAGTTTGGGCACCTGGAGCAAGTGGCATGAAACATTCCCAAGGCAACATGAAACACATCCCAAGTCAAATTTTAAAATGGGCAGTCTAGCAAGGGGGCGTTGGGATACGATTCGCTACTGTGAGGAGACAGAGATCACGGTAGAGACCACAGGACAAAGAGGGATCACCATGAAGAGGAAAAAAATAAGGTGGGGTGGGGGTTGGAATGAGCTCAATTAGGGGTGAAGCTGCTACAGAGAGAAGAGGAAGGATGCCTTCTGGCAGCTTCCTACTTCAATTATTCTTGTGAACTGAGTCCTAGGATCAGATGTTTTGATCTACTGAAGGAATCCAAGGATAGTTCCACCCTCTACATTTCTATACCCTGGGGAAAAGCTCTGATTGCCCCACCCTAGTTATGGCTCTTTATAAAAGTAATACTTCAATAGTCCAAGGATCTGTGATTTCATCAGGATAGGTACCTCTATTTTATTTTATTTTATTTTTTACCAGAGCAGGATTCTGCTTCTCTGTGGTTCAGTACATGGTCTTCAACAGTACAATGGTAAAAAAAAAAAAAAAAAGAAAAAAAAATCCTCACCCCGTGGGCAACCTGGTGATGAGTTTCTCTAGATTTATCTGGTCTGGTCCGCAGACAACAGGCCCTGGCTCATAATGACTCATATAGCCTGCTGGTGCCTCTGAGAGCCTGTGCTCACTAGTAAGAGGAGGCTTGGAGGGAAACTTTTGTATTTTCATAATAATTCTTATGTCTTTTACTTAAGAGAATGAGTGAATCACCCATTTCTTTAAAGCAAATAGGAACCTTAGGAATTATTTAGTCTGACCACCTCATTTCATGAAGGCTTTCCATTTTTCAAGGCCCTTTCACATATAGGATCTCATCTGATCCTTACAACTGCCCTGGGACTTAGGCCGATACAACATTTCACAAAAAAACAAATCAGAGGACGCGGAATGTGGGAGATTGAGAGCTGGTTTTCAAGACAGGAACATCTAGGTTCTCTTCCTACCTCTGATGCACAATGGTTTCAACCTCCCTGCCCCAGAGTTACTTCACATTGTTTTCCCAAACATGAGACAGTGTGGCACAGTGGGGAGAGCTGGTCTCAGATACAGGAAAATCTGGATTCAAGTTCCACCTTTGACACCTACTGTGTGGGTGACTCTGGGCAAGTCTTTTAACCTCTCTGTCCCTTTGATGACTCTCTAAGAGAGAGGCTGCAGAGAGGGTGCCAACCTGCTTTGGTGGAGGGGATTTCCTCACTTGGGAGCTCTCTACAGACACAAAAAATCAGGTCCAATCCAAAATAATAATATTTATAATGACATACAGTTGTAGATGTATATGCATGTATATATGTGTGTGTACATACATTATATATGTATATCCATATGTTTATATATACACATATATGTATACATATACACACATACATAGGCATATATACATATAGGCATACGTCTGTATGTGTGTATATACATATATACATATACATGCAATGGACACATACACATACATATACACATACACACATATGAGTCTGAGTCAGTTAATGTGGCAGAAAACTGGTCTTGGAGCCGTGAAGACCTGGGTTCAAGTGTCACCTTTGACACATTTGGCTGTATGACCCTGGGCAAGTCACTTAACATCTCAGTGGCTCCAAGTAGCTCTTTTCATCACAGAGGAAGTGTCAACCTTCCTTGGTAGAGGGAGCTTCCCCACCTGGGGCCTCCCCACATCAATGAAACCATATGTCCAGTCCTGACTCCATCTTTAAATAATGTTTTAAACTTTGCAAACAGCTTTATAGACGTCCTCTTATTTGAACCTCCATGAGGTCGGTGTTGTTCTTATCTTAATTTTACAAATGAGGGAACTGAGGCACAAGCACACAGGGGAGAAATGTCCTGCCCCAAGAACATTTGGGGGGGAGGCTTGAGAATTCATGTGTCCTGACTCCCGGGTTAGAGCAGGGGGAAGGACTGTAACTAGAATGACACTTGCTGCTGCCTGGGTTTTTGACAGGGTGCTTGAGATGGAGCCACCAAGATGGCCCCAGCCAAGTAGTCATTGGGTTGGGCAACTCGCTATCTGACAAACCAAACCACCTTGCCACATTGCCTAACCCAGTTAGGTCCACACAGCAATTCAGAGAAACTCTACAGAAACTTCTCCGAAGGAAAAAAACCAACTCACCTGTGGAGAGGATGTCCACTCATGCAGTTATCTCTGCCCTAGGGGCTGGGGTAGGTGAGGCTTTCACTGTTGAGGCTGGAGATCCAAGAAGGTAGGGACACTCAGAGGCATGTGCAGCTGCAGCAGAAAGGCCCACGGAGGCCAAGGAAGGCCACTTTCTAGCTGGGAAGCCTTAGGCATCACTTGGTTTCAGAACTAAAGGGCAAGGTGAGCTCCTGGGCGGGGCAGGAACCGTCCTGTGCCTCTCCTTGTATCCCCAGCATTGGACACAGGCACAAAAATGATCTCATTTGATCCCCACAACAACCCTGAGAGATAGGTGCTAGGATTATCCCCATTTTATAGGGGAGGGAACTGACGGTGAACAGAAGTTAAGTGACTTGTCTAGGGTCTCACAGCTAGTAAGTGTCTGAGGCTGGATCTGAAGTCAGAACTTCCTCAGGATTCTCTATCTACTTCACCATCTAGCAGCCTCATTGCTCTCAAATAACTCTCTAATTCTACTGTTTCAGACAAATCGCATATCTGAATTTCCCAAATAGAGTTCCCACATACTGATGAAATCCCAAGTCTGAACAAAAATAAAAATATTTGATGTGAAGGGTATGGTTAAGAAGGCCAGGACCATGGAACCATAGTTATATTTACATAGAAAGTACTGATCCCTTTTGGTTTGGAGTGCGAGTCATAATGAGAAAAGATTACTTCTTTCTATGTTTTTTTTTTGTTTTGTTTTTACAAAAGGCAGAGAGCAGGGTGGAAGGGGGCCAGTCTGGCTTCCATTAAAGCCCCTGGACCTTGCAGGTGCCTTTGCCTCCAGGGGTCATTTCACTTACAAAGGTTTCAGAGAGGAGGGTACCAGCTGCCAGAATATGTTCTTGCTTTCCCATCAGCCCCCCTTGGCTGCATCTTCTCTCACTGTGTCAGGGATTTCAAGCTGGGATCAGGCTGGAGCTTAGAGGGCTTTGCAGCAAGGGCCCCCAAATCCCATTTCTAATCTACTCTAATAAATTCTGCTAAAGAAACAAACTGAAAAAAGAAAGAGAAAGAAAAGAAAAGTTCGCAGTATCTATGCCCAACGCTTGAAGCATCAGTGTCAGCAGTGGAAAAAGACGCTTATGATCTGCCAGAGGGATGGGAGTTCCTGGATGGAAGCCCAACACACACACAGTTCCCCAAATACTCCTGGCTTCCTTCAGAGAGGGGGCTGGGGGAGCCCATATTCCAGAAACGTCCCCACGAAGCCCAAGCTGGCCTCATTTGCCAGTCTACTGCCACTGTTACTCCTCTCTCCCTTCACAGTCCAGCTCATAAATCTTCTAGGTCTATTAACAAAGCTCTTAGGCTCATAAATCTTTGGGCCTCTGCTCTTCCATCCTCAGCAAATGATATTCATATTCATTCTCTCTCTCACTCTCTCTCTCTCTCTCTTTCTCTCTTCCTCCTCCTTCTTCTCTCTCTGCCCCTCACCTCCCCCCCCCCCCCCCCCCCCCCCCCCCCCCCCCCCCCCCCCCCCCCCCCCCCCCCCCCCCCCCCTCCCCCCCCCCCCCCACATATTCCCCAAAGGATCAGACTGAGATTACAGAGCAATGAGATCTTGGATGGAATCCACACTTATTTTTCAGATTGAAAAAGGAAAGGAATAGTCCCTACAGTCTTCCAAATAAGAGGCAGCTTGGGTTAATGGATAGTGAAGCCTGAACTAAATTAAAATGCAATTGGGAAATAGTTAACAAAATAAAAATACAATAGAACATAAATAATGTTAATGTGTGGTTTTCTAAGTCAATATGCCTCTGGCAGAGATCCTTAGATATGGTTTAGTGCCCTCCCTCCCCATTTCTATTTGAGTTTGACACCACCAGCCTGCGAGACCTGGTCGAGAAGACCTGGGTCTTCTCACTTCAGATTCCTAGCTGTGTGGCCCTGGGCAAGTCACTTGACCTTCTTCACCCTCAGCTTCCTCATCTGTAAGATGAAGTTGGACTAAATGGTCTCTAATGCCCCTTTTAATTCTAAACCTATAATGTCATGACCCTAGCTCTACAAGTCACCATCCCTGAGCCTCTATTTCCTCATCTGTAAAATGAGGGTGAACTAGATGGTCTCAACATCACTTTTGGCTCCAACACTCTGGTTCTGTGATTTTAGTTGTGTGACCCTGAGCAAGTCCTTTCCTTTCCCTGGATCTCAGTTTCTTCATTTGTAAAATGGGGTGATAATAACAACTCCCCAGGCAAGCTCTTTCTGATCCTGCTGCCACTAGTGCCCTCCTCACAAACCACCTTACATTTTTCTATTTTGTATCTGCTTCTTTGTGTACAGATTATTTCCCTCATAGGATGTGAGATCCTTGAGGGCAGGGGCTATTTCATTTTTGTCTTTACAGGCTCCTAGTCCAATAGTACTTGGTGTGACAGTTGGTGCTCAATAAATGCTTCTTGGTTGACTGGACCTCCAGTGCCAAGCACTGTGTCATGCATACAGAAGGTACATAATTGATGCTTATTGACTGATTAAAAGTACTTTGATACCCTTACAGCACCATATAAATTTGCTTTGTGATGGAGCCTATGTCACCCAAATGGACCTGCCCTATGGCCCAGCTGTGAGTGCATGGTAGGTAGGAGTGTGGTAGGAGGAGATAGTGAGCAGGGGCAGAAGACATATGGTGGCCACACACCCCTCAGAACTCTCCCCAAGGACCTGAAACTCTGGGGATCTTCTCCACCAACTTGGGGGAAGTAACAATGCTACCCCAGACAATGCTGGCTGTCCGGCTGCTGAAAACAGAAGCCCAGGATTCAGAACTAGTCTGTAACCCCCCCAGCACTAACCACTGCTCCATACTTCCTCCTGCCTGGGCTTTCTCCTGGTGTTGGCTAGGAAAACAGCTCCTGGGCCAAGCAGCAACAGTCCCTTTTTTGGGGACAGGCCAGTTCTGTGTGCCTGGTTTGCTCTTAAATGGATTATCAGCTTGACTGTCACCATGGAAACTCTGAGTCTCAGTACTCAGAGGGAGAGAAAAAAATCTTTTTTTTTTTTAAAAGAAAGTCGCTCCTGACTGCCTCAAACAAAGAACAGGGGCAACAGGGCTAGAATACAATCACTAGATTTGGAACTTGAAGGGACTTAGATAGCACAGATTGAGAGCTAGAATGGGTTCAGAGGTCTAGATCGCTTAAGAGGTTAGCTGTCCTTCACCTTAAAGAAAGGGAACCTGAGACCCAGAAAAAGGAAAAGATTTGCCCAAGGTCACACAGCTAGGAAGTAAGAGAGTCAGGATCACAATGCAGATTGTGGATTTCCAAGTCCTGCCATCAGTCTTTACCCAGCTGCCTCTCTTGCAGGAGTAATACTAACCCTGGATAAGTAAAGTGAAGACCAAGTGCAGTGCAAGGGTAAGTGGCCTAGTGTGGGCATCAGGAAACCTGGGGTCTGGTTCTAGCCCCGCCTTTCATGTACTGTATGACCCTGGGCAAAGTACTTTCCCTCCCTGGATCTTAGTTCCATCTACTACAAAAAGAAGGGGTTAGGAAACTGAAAGCTGCATGAAGTATAATGATCAGGCAGTGGAAAGAACTTTGGTTCTGGAGTCAGTCCAAATCCTACCCATGATGATTACTCCAAATGACCTTGGGCAAATTATTTTATTTCCCTTGGCCTCAGTTTCCTTGGTTGTAAACTGGGTGAATGAGGGTCACCTCTGAGGTCCAGATCCATAAGTAAGGGCCTGACATGGTCACATCTGTTTTAGGAGCATTGGTTGGACAGCTGGGTGAAGGAAGGATTAGGGAGGGGAGAGACTAGAAGGAGATACCTATGAGGAAGGTTTCTCCAAAGGCTCCTTCTCCTTCTGGTGGAGAGGTGAGCGACAGCAGGTACAAGGTGTCACACACACACCCTCAGCCTTGGCTGGTTTTGCTGAATTGTGTTTTAAACCCATCTTTATGGCAAGGGAAGTCTTGCTAGCCAAGGGAGGGGAAACTCAGAAATGAAATGTCATGTGAAACCAGGGCATATATTAAAACTTCAAAAAATGCAAAAAATGTAAGAAGGTTGGACTAGTTGATCTCAAAGGGCTCCTCAAGCTTTTAACCATCTTCTGATTCTCCTTTAAGCTCAGATTCTCATCCATCACAGTGAAGCACCCTTGACAATTCTGAAGACTCTTTGGGCCTGAGCTGCAGCTAGAAAGAAGAGGAAAGACCATTTCCAGGCTCTGCCTGAACCTGAGGTGGCCAGCCCAGTCCAGGGACAAGAGCTCAAGAGCTCCAGAAGCAGTTAACATGTTGACACTATGTCTCAGTGTTTCCAACTCCCCCCCACCCCGAAATTATGGGAATTAGGGAGGTGCTGAGATATTTTCAGCAAACATGCTGCCGAAGCAAAGCAGATGGTGAAAATTTCACAGCCTGAAAAATAAAACAGAAAAAATGCAATAGAAAAAAAGCAAAGCCTCAGGGACTCAGAGATGTTTCCTAATTAGCCCCTGCCCATCTCAAGGGGGAGAAGAAGAGGTTAAGAGTAGATACTGGCATTGTAGGCAGTGTCCTGCTAGAGAGCTGTCCCCTTCAGCACCATCACCATCATCACCACTACATACAGCTCACACAGTAGGAGCCTGAATGCAGCCAGGTTAGAGGATCGCTGACCTTCTGAGTTATTTCTAGCTTCCTCCTTGGTTCCCCAAACACACAGCCACTGGAGTTCCTGCCAGCAATCCCTTGTCTCTAGTGGTCCAACTGAGCTCACAGATGCTGCAGGGATGGATGGCTTAGAGGCTGAGTCAGGGGAGAGGGAAGAGGCAGGTCTGTTGGTAGCAAGAAGTCAACTCTAGGAAAGAACCACCACTAGGTGGCACAGCACAGTGCTGGATTTGCAGTCAAAAAGACTCCAGTTCAAATCCTGCCTCACAGAGTGCTTGGCAAAGGATTCTTTGGGCCTTGTTATCCTCATATGAGGGGTGTAAACTGGGTGAATGAGGGTCACCTTTGAGGTCCTAAAATGAGGGGATTGGCTCAATTACTTGTAAGGTCCCTTTCAGGTCTATCCCTATGACCCTTCCCTAACTCGGCATGAATTTAAGGTTACTATTATATACAGTGCCTGGCGTATACTAGGCACTTGGTAAATGCTTATTGACTGGACTCATTACATGTTTCTAGATTTATCCTGTATCCAAACTTCCCTATTTCTATCAAGGATATCATCCTTCTAGCCACCCACATGAGCCCTTTTCCAGATCACTTGATAAGAGGGAGCTTTGGAGGTCATTTTATCCAATATTCTCATCTTCCAGATGAGTAAAATGAGGCCCAAGGAAGTTAGACATGCTCTGACTTTTCAATACCTTTCCTGAAACATGGAACCTAGAGATGGGCATAGCACTACAGATAGGGTCTGAGCAGGGCCCAGAGAAATGAAGAGACTTGTCCAAGGTCATATAGCTGCTGAATGATCCAAGCCCAGACTAGAACTCAGGGTTCCTGACTCCTAATTCAAAACTCCTTGGCCCTAAGACAGGCTCTGCTTCATCACCCATAACGTTGACTTGGTGGCTTGGGACAGGGCTGGGACAGCTATAGTGCATTGATGCCTGTCCACTCACTGGTGCTTTTGATCTGTTCCCCAGAACCCACCCAGCCTTACAGAACCCTAATTCAATACGTCCACCCCATCATGGGAAGCAGAGTTTTCCAGCATTAAAAACTGTCGTTGTTGTTGAGTTGTTTCATTCATGTCTGACTTTTCATGACCTCATTCGGGGTTTTCTTGGCAAAGATACTGGAGCAGTTTGCCATTTCTTTCTCCAAATGAGGAAATGAGGAAACTGAGGCAGAGTTAAGTGATTTTCCCAGGGTCACACAGCTAGTAAGTGTCTGAGGCTGGATTTGAACTCAGGAAGATGAGTCTTCCTGACCCCAGGCCTGAAGTTCTATCCACTGCAGCGTGACCTAGCTGCCCTGCATTAAAAATAGGTATATTTATGAAAAGTAATTCTGTAATGGTGAGTATGTGGGCTGTCTGGGACAAGAGGCTGTGCCTCTAAAATGAGATTACTTAGAGAGGAAAACTAATGATGATAATAAATAGCATTGATATGGCACCTTCAGGTCTACTATACCTGTGCAATTTCATTCAATCCACACAACAATCCTAGGAGGCGGGGGCTATTATGAACCCCATTTTACAGATGACTGAGGTTGGGAGAGTTTAAGTGACCTGCTCAGGGTCATACAGATAATAAGTGACTGCTGACAGAATTCAAACTCAGGTCTCACTGACTCCAACCCCAGTGACCTATCTAGTGCCATCTAGTGGTAGAATATACAGAAACTTAATTACACAAAATGAGCCATAGTGATAGGATCACAAATGTAGATCTAGAATGGACCTCAGAACCTATCTGGTCTGAATTGTCATTTTATACATGGGGAAACCAAGGCCAATGGAGGTTGTATATACCGCAGGATCACAGATAGTGACCTGGAAGGGACCTCAGAGATTACTTAGTTCAAATCTTTCATTTTACAGAAGAAATAGGGAGGTTAAAGTGACTTAGGATCTGAGATTTAGAGGCAGAAGGTACTTCAACCCCTCATTTCACACATGAGGAAACTGAGGGCCAGGGAGTTTGTATATAACATAGGATCTCAGAAACCATCTAGTTCAAACATCTCATTTTATAGACAAGGAAAATGAGACAGAGTGAGGATTTGAACCCAAGTCTCTCCAACACTCTTTCTACCACACCCCATAGCCTCTCAGGTTACTGAATATCTCATGCAATGTCTCTCAGTGATGCAGAAATGTGAGTTGTTACAGTCACTTCTACTGTTATGCTCTTACTAAGAGCATTAGTGTAAGCCATATTTAGGTTTTGCACAAACCAGAGCCAGGAAAAAAAAGATATGACTTATTTGTGAACCAGAGATGTAACTAGGATGGGATGGCCAGTACTTTGACCCAGGGTGTCAAGTTTAACACCTGTCCTCTCAGCAGGTAGAAACAACTGAATTTACCCCACCTGGTTAACAAGACTAATTGGTTAAAATAGGAGCTACCAGGTGGCATGCTTTCCCTTTGCTCTCTCAGAGTCTCACTCTCTCTCTCCTATGGGTATCTTCCCCATGAGGAAGGTCCTAGGATTCCCTATCTGCTTTATGGTGCTCATTCGGGTCCCCAGCATTGCTCATGATGGCTCTTGGATGTGTATAATTTTTTATTGTCCTTTGTACTAAGCCACTTGCTGCCTTTACTTCCTTCCTCAAATTTCTGGTCCAGGTTCTAGCTCTGTAGATAAATCCAATGCTTGGCTGACTCTCCCTAAGATCTACTTTGATACTCCTTCCTGTCTTCAGGACCATTCTTGGTTCTATTTATGTTCCAGATCATCCCTATTACAAAACATGCTACTGGAGTCTGAAGGAAGGCAAGTTATCTCAATTTTGACTCCAAGAAGTCTCCAGCCTGCTCTCCATCTCCTTGCTGGCTACCTTTAGGGAGCTGATGCTATAGAGAAGACAGAGGTAGGTTCTGACTGAGAAGTGCAGTCTGATGAGCTGACCAGGACTGGCTCTTTGGCAGCCAATCAGAAGATTGGATAATGGAGAAACCCACATTTGAAAGCAATAGTGGGTGGGAGGGGAGCACATAGTCAAGTCCGTCTGAGTCAAGGACAAGAAGAAGAAGTGGGTGGGGACTGGGAATGAGTGTCTCAGAAGGGAGGTTAGAAGAAGGACTTGTTAAGAGGGAGGCAGAGAAAATGGAATGTGGTTGGGACTGGGCTCTTGAGGCTTGTGCTTCTTAGCTAATAATAATAATTAATATAACTATTTTTAATGCAGGTTTTGTAAGGAAACAGCAGAAATCATGCAACCTATCACCTCAGGCTGAGAAGACTTAATACCTACCAGGTACTTAAAAAGAAAGACATGATCAGAATTATACACTAGGAATTTGCTATTCCTAGCAAACTAGGAGATGATAAATTCCCAGAATAGAAATGCAAACTCCCAAATACTCTTGAAAATTTAACAAATGGACTCTTGGAATAGAAGCATTATCAGAAATGAAATCATTGCTTACAGTGGTTCAGACATAACATTGATCTGTGTTTTTAATGGAAGTCAACATGGATGCAACCTCCAAACTACGTGTAATGAGAAGCTCTCAAAACATAGAGTCCTATTGATTGGAAGAGATCAAAACTATATGGGAACAGATGCATATCATCCCCATCATCCTGTCTACTCCTGAACTTTTCCCAAGGTTGCTTTCCATGATTCTACAGAAAATACAGCCTTGGATGTCCTTCCCAACCCCTCTTACTTCCAGTGCCTTCTCTCTCTTAATTATTTCCTATTTATCTTGTACATAATTTGCTTTGTACATATTTGTTTGCACGCTGTCTCCCTCGTTAGATTATAAGCCTCCTTGATGGCAGGGTCTATCTTTTGCCTCTTTTTGTATCCCCAGTAGCCCAGTGCCTGATATATAGTAGGTGCTTAATAAATGTTTATTTATCAGGTGATTGATTGAAATAAGCTCACAGTCCAGTGCTTTTATTCAATTATAAAAAAAGCAATCATTTTCTCCACCTGTGCTACAGTTTGCTGAACATTGGACCTATAGTAAAGCAATAGTAGGGTGGTAATTTGTCCTAGGACTGTTTCTATCTGATCCACTTTTAAAATTTTTTTTTATTTTTAGTTTGCAACACACAGTTCTATATAATTTTGAATTCCAGATTTTTTTCCCTCCCTCCCCCCCTTCCTCCCCAAGATGGCATGGAATCCCATATAACTTCCATGTATAACTTGGCATTGAATTAATTTACACACTAGTCAAGTTGTGGAGAAGAATTATGACCAATGGAATGAATCATGACAAAGAAGAAACAGAACCAAAAACAAAACAAAACAAAAAACAAAACACAACCCAACAACAAATACAAAAGAGAGAGAAAAAAAGGGGGGGAGAAAAAGGCGAGCATGAAGTATGCCTCGATCTGCATTCATACTTCATATTCTTTCTCTGTATGTAGATAGCACTCTCCATCGTGAGTCCTTTGGAGCTGTCTCTGCATATTGTGTTGCCGAGAAGAGCAAAGTCTGTCAGGGTTAGTCATCACAGAATCCATATATCTGTGGTTGTGTATAATGTTCTCCTGGCTCTGCTCCGCTCACTTGGCATTATGTCATATAGGTTCTTCCAGGTTGTTATGAAGTCCAT
>CM053627.1:29476194-29517600 GCA_028646595.1 Phalanger gymnotis
TATTAGCTCGCCCTAACTATGAGCAATTGATATTATTCCATTTATTTAGATCCGACTTTATTCGTGTGGAGAGTGTTTCATAATTATGTTCATATAGGCCCCGGGTTTGTCTTGGCAGATAAACTCCCAAATATTTTATAGTGTCTACAGTAACTTTGAGTGGAATTTCTCTTTCTATCTCTTGCTGTTGGGCTTTGTTAGTAATGTATAGGAATGCTGAGGATTTATGTGGGTTCATTTTATATCCTGCAACTTTGCTAAAGTTGTTTATTATTTCAAATAGTTTTTTACTTGATTCTCTAGAATTCTCTAAGTAAATCATCATAGCATCTGCAAAAAGTGATAATTTAGCTTCTTCTTTGCCTATTCTGATTCCTTCAATTTCTTTTTCTTCTCTTATTGCTACAGCTAACATTCCTAGATTCACAGTGGGGAGGAGACCCTGGGCTCCTCAAGGCTACGCTGATAGAACACAACCTCTGACAAGTCCCGTCCAAGTACAAAGGATTTGAACCCAGACCTGGTGGGGGACTGTATGTCTGTCTTTTGAGGTCCAGGCCAGTTAAATTCAGACAATCATCACCAGATCATTGGCCACTAGGGGATTAAATAGTCTTCTGGTCACAGGAGGACATGCCCATCCTAAAAAAAATTACAGACCTTTCCAAATTGGAAGTGACCCTTTGCCTATCGTGGGCTCTGACCTTTGGGGACTGAACTGCCTGAAGATGAGAAATCTTTCTTTCTCACTTTTCCTCTCAATGGGAGTCCAGTCCCTACTAGGCTACTAGCTCCCTGCTTGGCCTTGGCCAAGTCATTTCCCTTCCTTTGGAATTCAGTTTCCCTCTATATAGAAGGTTGGTAGTAGAATCCATAATGTTCAAAGTCAATTACAGTCCTGACATTACAGGACTGCCACAACATGTGGATGGCCCATATTCTCTGGAAAGTAAGGAGACCAAGGAAGGGAGCTGGTAAGACCCCAGAACCAGAGTGGGGGGGCTTTTAGAGAAGCCCCTTTGGCTACAAGGTCATGATACATCTTCCCTGCTGATAGCCCACTGGGAAACAGCCACTGCCACAGAGAGAAAAGCACAGTGACAACAGTCCATGGCCCAAGCTTCCTGGACAGCGCTGTCAGTGTTTGAAAGACAGACTGAGCAGCTTGCCAAAGTCTGGCTGGGTCAGCTGAGGCCATCTCTGTTTACCCACCAACAGGGAGGAGGCTGCTGCAGGCTGGGTGCCACAGGGACCTCCCTGAGAAACACAGCTGGCTCAGTCCAGCCTGTTGCTGCTTCCATGGCTGCTCAGCCTGGAAGGCGCCTTCCCTAGGCTGGCTGGTGGCTCCTCTCAAGACCCCATTGTGGGAGACTAGGAGGAGGCAATTTCAGCAAGTCCTGGCCAGGTAAGGGGTGGGGTGGGAAGAGAGTCTGAGGAGGAAGCTATGAAATGCAGACCTGCCAAGGCTCTGTCCTGTCCCTTAAGAGCCCTTAAGAGGTTCATAAGCTCTGGAACTGGAAGGGATCCAACCAGTCCAACTCCCTCATTTTACAGAAAAGGAAACTGAATCCCAGAGGAGTGAAGTGACCTGACCGGGGTCACACAGCTAGGATTACTGATTCAGAATCATAAGGACTAGTTAGGAGTCAGCTAGTCCAACCCCCTTCACTGACAACACTGCTTTGACCTGGCTGCTCCTCTGCTCAAAACCCCTCAATAGCTCCCTATTGCCTATTGGCTTGACAGTCTAAGTTCATGGATTCCTTAACAGTATATCCAAGGTTCCCCCTACAATCTGGCTTCTATATATGTCTCTGGTCTTCTGTCTTCCTATTCTCCTAGTTTACACCCCTTCCTTCAAGCCACCTGGACTGCCCATTGTTTTCCAAACATCATGTACATTCCTTCCTTTCACTTCTCCTAGGGGATAATGTAGGTAAGGCACTTAACATGTGCTGGGCATGTAGTAGGTACTTAATAAATGCCTTTTCCTTTTCTCCTCTTCCACCTAAAACAATCTCACTCTTCTTTCAAGGGGAGTTCAAATCTCAAATCTTTCAGTTTGGGCAGGAATCATAGACTCTCAGGTCTAGAACTGGAAGGGACCTCAGAGGCTGTCTAGTTCAACTCTCTCATTTTACAGATGGGGAAATTTTACAGAAGTAGTTTGCCTAATGTCCCACGAGTGTTGAGGGATTTGAACCCCCAAACCAGATCACTTTCTACTGCACCAGGGAAATGGATAAAGGCATAATCCCCAGCCTCAGAAATCATTCACTTACTTCCCAAGTAATAAACAGGTGATACAAGACTTCCACAGATATTTCGAGAGTCTGGGGTGGGAGGTGGGAATGCCCTTTGCTGGGGGGGAGAGGAAGTGGAGGGGATTGGGGGAGGAGCGCAGGCCAGGTCCAGGAGAAAGAGACGCCAGGTTGGTTTAGGGGAGGGGCTCCCAGCCTGGGAAGGGGGCAGGGGGTCAATGTCACATTATTGCTCTGTCCTCTCCCTCTTATTTCTCCCTTGGAGATGATCACTGAGGCTTTATAGCAGGAATAAAACAAAAGAAACCTTTGTCCACCATGCTGTCCCTTTGCCTTTATGGGAAGTACACCATGTCCTTTAGGCAGGGAATGTCTCTTATAATTCTGTTGGCCCATCGATCTCTCCTCCTCCTCTCCTCTCCTTCCTCCATCTCGAGTCCTTTTCTCAAGAAGGCAGAGGACATATGTTCAGAGATGGTTGAGTCTGGGTGTAGACAGTGTGCCCTTTCCAGTTGGGGAGGGAGATTCTGAAACCACAGCGGCCTGAGCCCCTTGACCCCCTGTAGCGTAGCCTGGCCCCCTGGGGTTGTCCCTGGCTGGTGTAGTGGGGCTGTCTTGCCCCTCCTCTCCCCTCAACCTGACAAATCTAGACCACAGAACATTGTCTCCCTTCAAATAGCCTCGAATGCTACATACTCCATGCCTGCTGCATGACGTCAGGATACCCACACTACTGCCCGAACTAGCAGAGGCCAGAAGTGACCCCATCATAGCCAGGAGGTCCCCAGGCAAGGGACAACAAATGGAATGGGGTCAGCAGTGCTATCTCTAGAGGTCTGCTTGGGAGCCAGACTATGACTTTAGGAAGCAAGACGCAGAGGGGAGGATGCAGACACTGGAGGCAGGATTCTGGCTGAGGGACTATAGGCAAGTTGCTTGGTCTCCCTTTAGTCTGTGCATTTGTAAAATAGAGGCAGGAGGTGGACTTGAGAGCCTCTAGGGTTCCTTGTAGTCCTAGCCCTAGGATTCTACATCAGGGCCTTGATTTATCTACCTAACCTAGATCACAAGAAGAAGCTGAAACAACATGGTGAGTCACATGACAGAACCACACAGTTAGACAGTGTAGTATAGTGATTCGAAGTCGCGGGACCCAGATTCAAATCCTGGTTCCATCACTTACTACCTGTTTAACTTTTCTCAGCCTCAGTGTCCTCATCTGGAAAACAGTGGGTCGTTAATTCTAGAGGACTAATGACGAAGCCCATTACCCACCTCCTGACAGGGAGGTAACTGATTTCAGATCAAGAATTGAGACGCACATTTTTGGACATGGCCAAAGTGGGGATTTGTTTTTGATTATGCATATTTTATTTTCCGTTTCTTTCTTTCAATTAGTGCTTGGATGGATGGGAGGGAAAGAAAACAAATGCTTGTTAATTTAAAAAAATAAGGATTTTTTAAAATGAGGGGGCCATGTCATCCTTTCTATTACTGAGAGACTTCGGAAAGGGGGACCACCTGACCCAGGCTGTCCTCTGGCACCCGCCTCTTTGCTCGCAACCACTCTTGGGTTCCACGGCCACGTGGACTCATAAGTGCAGACTCCTCAAGTCCCAGCCTGGCTGCCTGGACACTCCACTCAATGGGGAAGGGGCTGTCATTTTCACTTGTCTTAATAAGAGGGGACATTTGTACCCAGATGTGCACCTAGTCCAGATGCTGCAGATAATGAGTCTCTGCTACTCCTCGGGAATGGATCCCTGGGCAAGCCCCGAGCCACGGCCACATAAAAAGATGAGGAGGAGGAATAAAAGGACCAGGGACAGCGGTGGAGGGAGCAGCAGGCAATTAGGCCTCAGAGTACAGGAGGTTGTTGTTTCCATTCCTGGGGTGGGGCTTGTCAATTAGCTCTCATGCTGAGGACATCGGGCAAGCATTTCTAGTGGATAGCAATTACCTCGAAGAGCAGAGGAAAATTAGTTTGTTGGAGGAGGGATGAGAAGGGATTTGTTTGTTTCATTTCTTAAAGAAAATCTGCCTAGTGATGATTTTTCCCAAGCCTCATGGAAAGTTTCAAGAAACCTTAACCTCTCCCATTCTACTTCTACCACCTCTCACTCAATTAATGCTCACCCTGGCCAGGAGGTTTTCCCTGAGGAGCCCCACCGCTCCTGGATTCTCCTGTAACTGGCATCTCTCCTTCAGCACTCTGACCTTACTGATGTGTTGGGGGAATGGGCAAGGGGGCAGCACTAGATGTGGGCACAGGGAACTTCTGGCAAGGGGAATCCTCTTTAAAACTGAAGATGGGAACCTGCTCTGCAGTTTACAGTCTAAGAATGTTCTCTGGGGGTGTGAAAAGGGTAACTGACTTGCTTAGGGTCACATGGTCAGAGATAAGATTTAGAATCCACATCTTTCTGACTCTATCGACTGTACCAAACTGCTTTCTATTGCCTTTATATATCTTTAATTAAGAAGTAGAGTTTAACTTTTATTCTGCCCTTGCAAGAGACAGTAGATATATCATTATACCCATTTTGCAGATGAGGAAACTGATGCCTGGAGAGGTTCAGAGACTTACCCAAAGTCATACAGCTAGTAAGGATTCATAGGATAATAGTTGTAGATCTTGAAGGGACCCCAGAGGCTTCCCCTTCATTTTACAGGGGGAAGGGAGTTTAAGTGATTTGTACAAGGGTCACATATGTGGTAAGCATCAGTCAGGTTTTGAAACCAGGAGCTCTGGCTCTTATTTAGAAAAAGTTTTTCGAAAACATTTTTATTTAAAATTTTGAGTTCTAAATTCTATCCCTCCCTTCTCTCCCCTTCTCCCTCCCTGGGATGGTAAGCAATCGGCTACAGGTTATGTGTGTGCAATTACGGAAACATTTCCATGTTAGTCACTTTGTATAAGAAGCCTCAAGTAAAAGAAAGAAAATGAAAAATAGCCTGCTTCGGTCTGTATTCAGTCAACATTGGTTCTTTCTCTGGAGGCGGATAGTACGCGTCATCATTAGTCCTTTGGGATTGTCCTGGATCATAGTATTGCTGGTACTCTGGTCATTGTACTCTGCCTCTCTCTTCCCTCCCTCTTCTTTTCTTTTTTCCTTCTCTCTTATATTTCTCCCTTCCTTTCTCATTTCCTAGCTCCAAGTTCAGTGCTATCTCCTCCACATCAGATTTGTGTCTTGTTGATTTCTTTGTTTTTTAACTCATTTGTAAGCTCTTCCAGGCCAGGACTTGTGCTTTATATACTTCTTTTTTCTCTCTACTTCCCTATTTTTCAGTTGCTTAATATGAGGCTTGATACGTTTGCTGAAAACAGGTAACTAGGCATCCCTCTTAAGCTCACCAAACTCCCTATTATTATACCTTTTCTCCTTGTCACTGACATTTCCTAAGCCCCTGCTCTCCTCCTTCAGGTAGGCAGCCCTTTTCCCCTAGCTAATGTCAAATGGCCCTGATATTCCCAGCAGCACACATCTGATGACTACTTAGGAATAAGGACCCTGCCACACCCATACCCACCACGGGGGAATCCTCAGGTATTTGGAAAGATTTGAGTAAAACGACTTACATTAAATCCGCGGGCTCCTTGACACTGAGTCTTAGTATCTGTGACCTTTTTAGTCTTTGTAGAAAAAGTGAATTTTTAAAAAATTGACACTTCTAAATTAAACATGTCTAACCTATGACTAAAGCCAGCATTAGATTTAGAGTTAAAGGTTCTGGGTTCAAATCTTGGCTCTCCTATTTATAACACCTGTGTGATCATGGGCAAGTCTCTTCCCAGGGGCAACATGGCATAGTGGATAGGGAGGAAGGAAAACCTGGGTTCAAATTCTGTGTCAGATACTATCTGTGTGACAACGGACAAATCATTCCACCTCCCTGGCCTCCTTTCTTCAT
This sequence comes from Phalanger gymnotis, assembly GCA_028646595.1. Taxonomy (NCBI): domain Eukaryota; kingdom Metazoa; phylum Chordata; class Mammalia; order Diprotodontia; family Phalangeridae; genus Phalanger; species Phalanger gymnotis. The sequence goes on from CM053627.1 coordinate 29,482,371, forward strand.
CTATAAAATGAGGAGGTTGGATTCCATGATTTCTTAGGTCCTTTCTAGCTCTAAATCTATGATCCCGATGATGGTATAATCCAAAATGTCAGAGGCGCAGTCTGTAGCCAAAGAGAAGAGCAAAATTAAGGAAGTCTTGTCAGGCCCTGAACATTTGACCTTAGTTATGCTAATGCTACCTACTAGCTAAGCTAGGAATAGAAGATCCCTCCTGCCAAAAGCCCAGATTAACCCAAGGCCCTGGCCAAGGTGGAAGGATGCAGGCTGATGGGCTTTAGAACCTGGAGGAACAGAGACTTGGCTTAACTCCCCCAACCGGGCCAGTGCCAGAGAATCCTTCTCCAAGGCCTCTGAGGGCTGATACTGGCACGTCAGTATTCCGGGCCACGGCCACCACCTTCGCTAAACTGGCATCTGATGAAGGCCCCCAAGAGGGGCTGTGGTCTGGCGCCAGTCACATCACAAACAGGAATATGAACATTTGCTGGTGTGAACCAGGGAAAAGGGAAAGTGTCTGAGGAGGTGCTGCCAAAGACACCTTTGATATGTTAATTAAGATGGTGGCAGTCAGCATCTTCTTCCCTCCAGCTCCCTCCTGCCTCCAGAGCAGCAAATCTCAACCCAGGTTCTGCGATACCCCCAGGGGACCGAAATTCTCAAAGGGGCCAGGGACTTCTCAAAATTCATTTTAATTTACATAAAGTGTACACATTCCATCTGGCACTTTTGTAGAAGAGGGGGAAGGTGGCAAGGTAAAGGCCTTGAGCTGTCCTGCCTGTCTGCCTGCCTTCCTTGTCTCTTCTGCAGCATCTGGAGCTGGAGGAGACCTCAGCTGTGTGTTGGACCCCACCCCACCCCTCACACTTCCATTTTACAGATGAGGTAACTGAGGCCCATTTTAAAGATGAGGTTTTAGGATCACTGTGATTTATAGGCTCACAGATTTCCAGCTGGAAAGGACCTCAGATGGCATCCAGTCAAACCCTTTCATTTTAGAGATGAGAAAAGTGAGGCCCAGGTGGTTATGTGATTTGCGCAAGGATCTATAGGTTGTATTAGAGAGATTTGAATTCAGATCCTCTGACTTTAGTTAGTGTTCTTTCCAAAATAATATCCTCCCCCTCCCTTCCTCCCTTCCCTCCTTCCATCTTGCTTTCCTGCCTGCCTTCCTTTTTTCCTTCTTTTTTCCTTCCTTCCTTCCTTCCTTCCTTCCTTCCTTCCTTCCTTCCTTCCTTCCTTCCTTCCTTCCTTCCTTCCTTCCTTCTACTCCCTCCACAAACATTAAATGCCTACTATATGCAGAACTCTATATTAGGGACTAAAGGAGATATGAAGTCGAAATACCATGTGATCTCTGCCCTCATTGAGCTTCAAATCTAGTAGACAGATAAGGCAGAAACCCAGATAGCTATAATCCACAACATTCCCTAAGTACATCAGAGCAACACAGAACAAAGGACCATATGACATTCAGGATGGGAGGTAATCCCAGATAAAGTGGGTATAAAGGCCGGTTGCCTGGAGGAGCAAAGATGGCATCTGAGTTGGGTTTTAAAGGATGAGTAGAAGGCAAGAAAGGAGCCCAAACAGGCCAGCCAGCTTTGAAAGTGACAGGTCAAACTTATTATGTACTATCAAAAGAAAAGCCAGCTGTACAGAAAAGACAGCTGCAGTTTAAGGTTTCATCATCTCTGCCCCCTCCATTCTACAACATATATGTGAATGTACTTTGTGTTTGGTGTATATTATGTTCAAAATATAAATATATATTTATTATACGGGGTGTCCCTAAAGTCTGGACACATAGGAAATCTCATTAACATCTCATAAACCATTTCTCCGAAGACTGTGTTGTCCAGAGACTTCTTTTTCTGGGGTATGCTAAAAGAGAAGGTGTACTCAATGAAAATCACAGGTGCAACACACTTGATCGAACACATAAAGAGCAAATGTGCTAAAACTGATGGCAATGTGGAGTTATTGCATCGAGTTCACGTGAATCTTGCAAAGCACATCAACCTTTGCATCACAAATGATGGAAATCATATTGAAGATGTGATTCGTTAATATTCCAATTAAATATTGTTGAAAATTTCATTCATTTCATTTCTTGAAAATATGCATTTTTGCCTATGTGTCCAGACTTTAGGAACACTCTGTATAATAGCATATTATATTATAAATAAATCATGAATATATTTATAATATAATAGCATATTGTATTATCAATGTATTTATGTGATTATAAAATTTTATATTTATAATTTGCTACTGTATTACATGCTATATATGATATATATGCTATAACATGCTATCATATTATAAATATATTTATAACATAATATGCAATTATATATAAATATATTAACTATAGACGTATAAATTATGTTGAGAAAATAAGTTTGAGGATGAATAAGAATCCTACAGGTGAAAAGAAGGTAGGAGGACAATCCCTAAGTAATAATATTAGAACCAGCCAGCATTTATGCAGCGGTTTAAGGTTTGAAAAGCACTTTACAAATATCATGCCATTTGATCTTCCCCACAACCACAGGCGGTAGGGGCTATTATTAACCTCATTTTACAGATCAGAAAACCGAGGCAGATTGAGGTCAAATGACTCGTTCAAAGTCCCCAGGCTAGTTCAGGATTTGAACTCATATCTTCCTGACTGCTGTCCAACGCTCTATCCACTGCATCTTCTAGCTGCCTAAGAAGCTTTATTCAGTTTTCTCTGTTCCTAGCCATCGACTGCAGGCTGATCCCCTACGTCATGGGTTATGAGGTGAGAGTAGGGATGTCTCAGGTCAAATCCACCTGCAGGTGTATCCCCAGCACTGGGTATAAGAAGCATGTTCAGTGCTTGCTAATTGTTACATACACTCTAGTTCTCTTGGGAGGAGAGAGGCTTCTCTCTCCTGATCACACCAAACGCTCCCCAAGGGAAGGGAGCCCATCTTCCAGCCACCCTTGCTGAGTCAGTGACTGTGTACAAATGTTCATTGCCAGGACTGGCCTAGGGATCAGGAGACCTGAGCTCTGTGCACATAGAACTACAGCTCTAGAGCTGGAAAGGACCCTCCAGGTGGTCCAGCCCAACCCTGTCATTTTACAGATAAGGAAACTGAGGCCTAGAGAGAAGTGACTTGGCCAAGGTCACAAGCCTAGGATGCAACAGAATTATGATTCTAAATCCGATTTGTGGCATCATAGATTTTGAGATAGAAGGGATCTTTAAGACCACCTAGTCCGGCCCCCTCAACTTATTGTTGAGAAAACAGGCCTGGAGTGGGGGAGGTCACTTTCCCAAGGTTGTGAGTATAATAAGGATTTGTCCATGTGGAATTCAAAGTCAGATTCATAGGACTTAGAGATAAAATGGACCATCAAGGTCATTTAGTTTAATTTGCTTGAGGAAGTTGAGGTCCAGAGTGGGAAGTGACTGTGCCAAGGTCACAAAGACCAGGATTTGAAACCAAGTCTTCTGACTAAATCCAGGACTCTTTCCACTGAGCCACACAGCCTCCTGGACTCCTCCAAGGCAGAAGAAGCCCACCTACACATGCCAGCACATGATTCCCGACCCAATTTTCTTTTTCTTTTCAATAAGATGAATCAATCACCGTTTTGAAATCACTCCCTCGTTCCCCTAAGTGATGGCGATTAAACGTCTGGTTGACGACGGAGGTGGGCATCTAAGGCTCGGGGCTCCACCAAGTCTTTCCATGCGGGTGCTGTCACTTGGCACAATGGAGGCTTTTGTTCTCATTGAGTCTTTGAAAGCGGGGGAGAGTATGTCACAACATACCCCATCCACGCACCGAGCCAAGCAAGGCTGCCAGGAGCCCATGAGAGAGGGGAGCAGAAGAAGACAGCAAAGGAAGCTCTTCCCAGAACTTGCAGAAAGACCAGAAGGAGGACGATGGAACTCCAAAGTCCATCTCTAGACTCCCGGGTCAGGCAGCCAGAGGCTTAGCCACACTGCTGGGAACAGGGCAAAGAGGGCAGCTGCATGTCCTCTGTACCCCATGGTGCTCTGCTCTGGGTGAGTTCCACAAAATGGGAACTCACCGTAGGGCCTCACAGTGACACTGTGCAGCCAAGGTGACCTTGGATTCAATCTGCTTCCGAGTTTTCCCATATCATCTGGTGCAAAGAGAACTTGCAACTTTATTCTACGCTAAGAAGATGACTTTTTTTTCCAGAAATAAAACATTCATAGAACTATAGCGATGAACCCTGAGGTCCCTTAATCCAGCTGCCTGCCCCAGGCAGTATTGAGGCCAGTACCTTAATCACAGGACCAGCCCTAAGTCCCAGAAAATGCTAAGAGATTTTTCTATTAAATTTTCTGCTATGTTTCCAGTCACATGTTCAGACTCCTGATAAACTCCTAATAGTAAAGAGCCATAATCGAACCCAGAAACAGGAGATAATTAAAGTAATCGTCATAATAATCTAACTTTTTTTGGAATTTGTGGTTTGTATTTGAATTTACATTTTGTATCTGAATGTGGACACACATGCTAGGCATCCTGGGAATTCAAACCAAATAGTAAAAAGAGGCCTGGGTGGGAGTCAGAGAACCTGGGTTCAAATCCCAGGTCTGCTAGTCTTTTAACTTCCACGGTCCTCTGTTTCCCCTTCTGTAGAGTGGGAGTTGGGCTAGAGAATCTCTCTAGTCCCTTCAAGTACCCATGACCCGATGAAGTCATACTGTGTGCACTTGACTTAGGAGGGGCCACAAAGACTCACTTCTTCTGGCCCTCTGGCTCTCCCTTAGGACTAATAGCATCCCCTGTCAGATAACTACAAGCCACCAGACTAAATACAGTTTCTCTTCTCCCTCTTAGCTAAACTTTCTGTCTTTCTGTCTCAGACCTTTTCAAAGACAAGGGCAATAATCGGGTATCTTGGGTGATTTGGGATCAGAAGGGTTTTAATTATAGTTTTCAGGGGCTACAGGTACATACATGGAGAAAAAAATTAGGAACGGAAGTAATAGAAACCACAATGAATCGTACTATGCAGAGGAGGTGATTGTGTTAGCTGGAATTTAAAAGCCAACATCTATTTACTGAATGAGCAGACCACAGTAAGATGCACTAGGGAGGGAGTCCTAACAGAAACAGAAGATACCATTCCCATCCTGGGGGAGCTTCCAGCCTGCTTCAAATGAGATTATGGATGTAAGACACTTTGGAAATGAGATCATAGGATCACAGGATTCAGAGCTGGGAGGGACCTCGGAGGGACCTTGGAGAGTATTCTAGTCCAATCATCTAATTTTGCAGATGGGAAAACTGAAGCCCGGGGGATTAAGTGATTTGTTAAAGGTCACACAGATAAATAGAAAGAGGGATGGATGGGCAGATGGATGAACAGACAGAGGAACAGACGAATAGACAGATGTGCCAATATATGTAAATAGATGGGAGGATAGAGGGACAGATGGATGGACAGATGAATAGATGGATGGACAGATAGAGCAAATATTTATTAAGTGCTTACCAAGTGCTAAGCATTGGGGATATGAATACAAGCAAACAAGACAGTCCCTGTCCTCAAGGAGCTTATATTTGAATGGAAGAAGATAAGCCATGAAGGAGCCTAATAGAAGGGGACTGGCTGCGTTGTGGTGTCATGGTTTGGAACTGGTGTCTGGAAAGTGAGGTGGAGGCCTGGATCTGGGCAAGATAAGGCAAAAGCTCTCCTATCAGAGCCCAGGACAGTCTTAAGGGTAGAGTCCAGGGTTTTGGGGGGTGGGGGAAGGAAAGGAGGCCAGGTAGAGATGATGGCCAGATGTAAGTGGCATAATCTGGAATAACTGTCAGTTACTGCTGTTACTTTTCTTACTACTACTATTATTATTGATATTTAAAGATGTCAATGTCACAGTAATGGTGTTTCTAATGGGTCAAATGCCCGGACAGGGGACACAAAGTCTGGAGAGGTGGTGTGAGACTCCAGAATGGAACTGGTCTTATGAATGACTAACCTGTTGTGGTCCTAAAGGCTCCTCAGGCACCCACCTTCAGGAAGGAGAAGAAGCAATAAGCTATGTCCACAATTTAAATACACTATATCAGTTGATCAATCAACAAGCACTTATTAAGCACCTTCCGTGTACCAAGCACTGTTCTAGGTGTGGAGGATACATGTATAAAGAATAAAATAGTCCCTGCCCTCAAGGAGCTTACATTCTAATGGGGGAGACAAGTACATATATAAGTAGATACAGATGTCTCTAAAGTCTTAATGCAGTTTTAGGCGTTAGGAGCTTAATACAAATTATGCAAATGTAAATCTTAAATACAAATCTATACAAAGCAGGTTGTGGATAGACTTTGATCTTACAGCTCTCATCATTGTTCTATTCATCCATCATCTCTCCTTCCATCCATCCATCCATCTATCCATTCATCCATCCATTCATCTATCTATCCATCCATTCATCTATCTATCCATCCATCCATCTAACTTTCCATCTATCTATTATCCATCTATCTATCCATCCATCCATCTATCCCTCCATCCACCCATCCATCTATTGATCCATCTGTCCGTACATTGGTCCATCTGTCTGGTACATACTAGGGTGGGGAAGAGGAGGTAGTAGCCACCAGCTCGCAAACATGCTTCCATGTAAATGTCCCCACCCCACAAAGACCACCCAGGGGAAGGAGATGGCACCAGTTCTTGTGTTCCACTGAACTTACGTTCTGTTTCCACCAGGAAATAAATCCACACTGCCTCTCCATCAGCACAGCCAATCAGTGCTACCATGAGAAATCCATTCTTTTGTTTTTGAAAGATTTGGGGTCTCCAGAAATCCTCTTTTAAAATGCAAATACCAAGGGAGGGAGGGAGAGACATATTTAAAAATGAAGGTGATGTAAAAAACAAAAGATGTCAATAAAAATTTAAAAAATAAAAAGAATGTGAATAGCAGGGTCCTTATCGGCCAATAACACTTTAGGTAGGATTAGGACAAAGACTGAGAGTGGAGCTTTGTGGGAAGGATACTCAAGATTTGGTCCAGGTGGGAATAGAAGAGATGTTAAATAGAAAGGTTAGGAGGACAATGACTTCCCAATGTTCCCAAAAAATGAGACAATGTTCCCAAAAAATGAAGCTGCTCCAGCAACTAAGACTCTGCTAAACCTCTCCCTGAGCAGTTCTTCTTTCTACTCCCTTCTACTTTGGGTTCTAAGTCCTATTTCCCCCATCCTACTCTAACGATTGAAAGTCACCTTTTCTTCCAGTCTTCTTCAGGGACTGAGTCCAGTATTGCCTTGCTACCAATAGGCCACAGTGCAGCTAGGTGGTACAATGGATAGAGTGCCAGCCCTGGAGCCAGGAGGACCTGAGTTCAAATCCAGATACTTACTAGCTGAGTGACCCTGGGCAAGTCACTTAATCCTGTTTGCCTCAGTTTCCTCATCTGTCAAATGAGATGGAGAAGGAAATGGCAAACTACTCTAGTATCTCTGCCAAGAAAATCCCAAATGCGGTCATGGACAGGTGGACATGACTGAAACAACTCAACAATAACAACCATAGGCCACAGAATCATAAAAACTGGCTTTGGGCCAGGAGATCCCCTTCCAGCAGGAGATGTCAAGACTATACGGACTAGGTGGCACACTGCCCACTGAAACGGATGCATCGTTCTTTCTTCTCTCTGTTGCTCTGGTCAGCCCTCATGCCTTTGCTAGCAAGACATGCATCTCTAGCCTCACTGAAAGCCACAATGATCCACAGATGAGAACTGATGCAAACATGGTGGGAGCTTCTCTGCTTACATAGGATGGGGGGAAGAGGAGGAGGGAGATTAGGAGGGTTGAGAGATTTCTTAAATGCAATTTTCTACAGAATTAAAAAAAACCCATGGAATCAGCAGGGCTCCAGCTGGCTCTGGGCAGTGAGCAATCCTAATTCAAAACAACAATCCACAATAGTGGCTCATTAAGAGTGAACGGATTGGATACTTCTAGTGCCAAGATGGTGGAGTAAGGAAGAAACCCTCTGAAGCCCTCCCAACTTCCTCTCCAAACAACTAGAAAACCACCTCTGAATTGATCAAAGAACAGGGAAGCAGCTTGCCAGCACAGGAAGAAAGGTCTGTCTCACTGGAGTGGGAGGGGAGCAAGGTCCAGGAACAGAAGCAGCAGCCAGTCTCACAGCAGGAGGCCTGGAGCAAGGCTCCAAGCCTGGGGCAATCCACCAGTGGGGCCCTGCACTCCTGCAAGTCAGCAGCCCCCTAGGCAAGTGAGCAGTCTGCACAGCATAGCAAGGCCTCACCCCAGTGACCCCACCCCCCAGCACAAGCCACCAGGGAGGCCTTAATCCCACTGCTGACCAGTAGTGAAGCCTAGCCCCAGGACTGCCAACAGTAAGACCCTGCCTCTGAGGTCTCCAGGAAAGAGACCCTGTTTCCATGGCAACCTAGCACAAAAAGCTTGGGACAGGGGAGGACCAGAGCCCAGCTCTCACATAAAAACACATAGTCACAGAAAGAAAATGAGCAAAAAACAAAACAAAAAAGCTTGACTATAGAAAGTTACTATGGTGATAAGGAGGATCAAGGCATAAACTTAGAATAGGACAATAGGGTCAAAATGGCTACATGTGAAACCTCAAAGAAAAATGCAATTTGAACTCAAGCCAAAAAGAATTCCTGGAAGAACTTAAAAAGGATTTTAAAATGCAAAATAGAGAAGTAGAAGGAAAATGTGGGGGGGGGGGATGAGAATAATGAAAGAGGATCATGAAAAAAGAATCAATAGCATGGGGAAAGGTATACAAAAATTTACCAAGGAAAATAACTCTAAAAATAGAATTGGCCAAATGAAAAAGGAAGTACAAAAGCTCATTGAAAAAAACTATTCCTTAAAAATTAGAATTGAACAAGCAGAAACTAATGACTCTATAAGACATCAGGATATGATAAAACAAAATCAAAAAAGTGAAAAAAATTGAAGAAAATGTGAAATTTCTCATTGGAAAACAACTGACCTAGAAAGCAGATTCAGAAAGATAACATAAGGCTTATTGGAACTACCTGAAAACTATAGTAAAGAGAAGCCTGGACAATATCTTTCAAGAAATTATCAAAAAAAACTTCCCTGATATATTAGAACCAGAGGGCTAAATAGAAATTGAAAGAATCCACCAATCACCACCAGAAAGAGACCCCAAAATGAAAACTCCCAGGGACATCATAGCCAAATTCCACAGCTTACAGATCAAGGAGAAAGTACTGCAAGTAGCCAAAAAGAAACAATTCAACTATCGTGGAGCTACAGTCAGGATTACATAGAATTTGGCTGCTTCCACATTAAAGAACTAGCAGGCTTGGAATATGATACAACAGCAGGCAAAGGAATTAGGACAACCAAGAGTCATCTGCCCAGCAAAACCAAATATAATCCTTCAGGGGGAAAAAATGGACATTTAACAAAATAGAAGACTTTCAAGCCTTTCTAATTAAAAGAGCAGGGCTGAATACAAAATTTGACCTACAAATACAAGACTCAAGGGAAACATAAAAAGGTGAAAAAGAAACAAGAAAGAGAAAATAAGAAATTCAATAAGAAGAAATCTAACTGCTTATATTTCTATATAGTAAGATAATATTTATAACTCTTAACAACTTTATTACTATAAAAGCAATTAGGAGGAGCCTATGTAAACAGAGGGTGAGGATATAAGGTGACTTCAATGGGATGATACCCCCCAAAAGAAAGAAAATTGTACTGGAAGAAGAAGGGTGGGAGGAGAGTAACTGGGGTAAATTATCTCACGTAAAAGAAGCATGAAAGAGCTATTACAATGGAGGGGAAAATGGGGAGGGGAGTAGCAGGCAAAGCTTAAACCTTGCTTTCATCAAAATTGGCTCAAAAAGGGAATAACATATACACTCAGTTGGATATAGAAATCCATCTTACCCTGTAAGGAAATAAAAAGAGAGAGGGATAATAAAAGGGAGAAGGGGGACTGATAAAAGTGAGGATATATTGGGAAAGGTGGTGATGAAAAGTAAAACACTTGTGAGAAGAGAAAGGGTAGGGGGTAAGAGATAGAGAGAGAGGAATAAACAAAGAAAAAGGAGCGTGGAGGGAATACACAGTTAGTTATCATAACAATAAATGTGAATGGGATGAGCTCACCCGTAAAATGAAGTGGATAGCAGAATGGATTCAAAACCAGAATCCTACAATATGTTGTTTACAAGAAACAGTTTTGAAGCAAAGAGACACACACAGGATAAATGTAAGGGGCTGGAGCAGAATCCATTATGCTTCAACTGAAGCAAAAAGCAGGGGTAGCAATAATGACTTTAGACAAAGCAAAAACAAAAAAACAGATTGAATTAAAAGAAGAATATCTTGCTGAAAGGTACCATAAACAATGAAGTCATATCAATATTAAACATATATGCATCTAAAGGTATAGTACCTAAATTTTTGAAGGAGAAGTTGAATGAGTTACAGGAGGAAATAGGTAATAATAGGTAATAGGTAATAAACTATACTTTCCCCTCCCCTAGATAAATCTAACCAAAAATAAACAAGAAAGAAGTTAAGGAGGTGAATAAAATGCTGGAAAGTTAGATACGGTAGACATCCGAAGAAAACTGAATGGCAGTACATGACACCTACACAAAAATTGACCATGTATTAGGACATAAAAACCTCACAATCAAATGCAGAAAAGCAGAAATAGCAAATGCATCCTTTTCAGATCATACTGCAATAAAAATCACATTAAATAATGAATAATAGAGAGATCAACAAGTAATTGGAAATATAATAATCTAATCCTAAAAAACAAGTAGGTCAAAGAATGAATCATAGAAACAAACATTAATTTCATTAAAGAAAATGACAACCAGACAACATACCAAAATTTATGGGATGCAGCCAAAATGGTACTGAGGGGGGGGGAAATTCATATCTCTAATTACTTACATCAATAAAACAGAGAAAAAGCAGATCAATGAATTGGCTGTGAAGTTTAAAAACTAGAAAAAGAACAAATTAAAAATCCCCAATTAAACAACATATTAGAAATCCTGAAAATCAAAGGAGAGATTACTCGCATCAAAAATGAAAAAGGTGGACTCATCACCAATGAAGAGGAAATTAAGACAATTATTAGGAGCTATTTTGCCCAATTATGCACCAATATATTTGACAATCTAAATGAAATGGATGAATATATACGAAACTATAAATTACCCAGATTAACAGAAGAAGAAATAAAATGCTTAAATAACTCAATTTTAGAAAAAGAAATTGAACAAGCCAGCAATGAACTTCTTAAAAAAAATCCCCAAGACCAGATGGATTCACAGTTACAGGAGGAACAAGTGAATTCTACCAAACATTTAAAGAACAATTAATCCCAATATCATATAAACTATTTGGAAAAATAGGTAAAGAAGCAGTCCTACCAAATTCCTTTCATAACACAAAACATGGTGATGATACCCAAACCAGGAAGAACTAAAACAGAGAAAGAAAATTCCAGACCAATGTTTCCTAATGAATATTGATGCAAAATTTTAAAATGAAATACTAGCAAAGAGATTACAGCAATATATCACAAGGATCGCACACTCTGACCAGGTGGGATTTATACCAGGAATACAGGACTGGAAAACTATCAGCATAATTGACCATATCAGTAACAAAACCAACAAAAATTATATGATTATCTCAACAGATGCAGAAAAAGCCTTTGAAAAAATACAGCACCCATTCCTATTAAAAACACTAGAGAACGTAGGAATAAATGGAGCTTACCTTAAAATAATGAGTAATGTTTATCTAAAACCAACAGCAAGCATTACATATAATGGGGAGAAGCTAGGAGTCTTCCCAAAACAACTGGGGTGAGGCGAGGATGCCCATCATCACCTCTATTACTTAATACTGTACTCAAAATGTTAGCTATAGCAATGAAATAAAAAAAATCTAAAAATTAGAAGAGGCAACAAAGAAACAAAACTACTACTCTTTGCAGATGATATGATGTTATACTTAGAAAATCCTAGAGAACCAACTAAAAAACTACCTGAACTTATTAACAACTTTAGCAAATTTGCAGGATACAAAATAAACCCATATAAATCATCAGCATTTCTATATACTACCAACAAAGTCCAGCAGCAAGAGATAGAAAGAGAAATTCCATTTAAAATAACTATAGACAATATAAAATACTTGGCAATCTACTTGCCAAAACAAACCCAGGAACTATATGAACACAACCATAATATATTTTTTTCACACAAATAATGTCAGACATAAACAATTGGAAAAATGTTAATTGCTTATGGGTAGGGCAAGGCAACATAATAAAAATGACGATTCTACCTAAATTAATCTATTCAGTTTTCCTACCAATCAAAATATCAAAAATTTTTTAATAGAGCTAGAAAAATAATAAAATTCATCTGGAAGAACAAAAGCTGAAGGATATCAAGGGAATCAATAAAAGAAATGTGAAAGAAGGTGCCTGAGGCATAACAGATCTCAAACTGTATTATAAAGCAGTAATCATCAAAACAATCTGATACTGGCTAAGAAATAGAGTGGAATGGATTAGGTACAAATAACATTACAGTAAATGACCATAATAACCTAGCATATAATAAACCCAAAGATCCAAGATTTTAGAACAAAAATTCATTATTTAATAAAAACCATTGGGAAAACTGGAAAACATTATTGCAGAAACTAGGTATACACCAAAATATCACACTGTAAACCAAGCTAAGGTCAAAATAGGTATTTACACATAAACGGTGATACCATAAGCAAATTAAGAGAGCATGGAATAGTTTATCTGTCAAATTTATGGATAAGGGAAGCATTTAGGACCAAAGAAGATATAGAAAGTATTACAAAAAGTAAAATAGATCACTTGGATTATATACAATTTTTGTACAAACAAAACCAATGCAACCAAAATTATAAGGAAAGCAGAAAACTGGCGGAAAATTTTACAAGTATCTCTGATAAAGGCCTCATTTCTCAAATATATAGAGAATTGAGTCAAATTTATAAAAATACAAGTCATTCCTCAATTGAAAATGGTCAATGGATATGAATAGGCAGTTTTCAAAGAAAACAAAGTTATCTAGAGTCATATGAAAAAGTGCTCTAAATTGATTAGAGAAATGCAAATTAAAACAACGCTTGAGCTACCTATCAGAGTGGCTAAAATGACAAAAAAGAAAAATGTTGGATGTTGCAGGGGATATGGGAAAACTGGGACACCAATGCACTGTTGGTGGAGCAGTGAACTAATCCAACCATTCTGAAGAATGATTTGGAACTATGCCCAAAGGGCTATAAAACTGTGCATACTCTTTGATCCAGCAATACCACTGCTAAGTCTACATCCCGAAGACATCCAAAAAAGGGAAAAAGATCTTTTTGTACAAACATGCTCATAGCAGCTCTTTTAGTGGTGGTTAAGAATTGGAAATCAAAAGGATGCCCATCAATTAGGTAATGGCTAAACAGGCTGTGGTATATGATTGTGATGGAATATTACAGTGCTATAAGAAATGACAAAGGGGTTGGTTTCAGGAAACATGTGAAGATCTATATGAACTGATGCAAAGTGAAGTGAACAGAACCAGGAAAACATCGTACACAGTAACAGCAATATTGTTCAATGAAGAACTGTGAATGACTTAGTTATTGTCAGCAATACAATGATCCAAGATGATCTCAAAGGACTAATGATGATGCATATTATCCAACTCTACAGAAAGAACTGATATTGACTGAATGCAGACTGTAGAATGCTATTTTCACTTTCTTTCATTTTTTTCTTTTATTCAAGTCTTCTTGTACAAAATGACTAATATGGAAATGTTTTACGTAATTGCACATGTATAATGTATATCTGATTGCTTACCATCTCAGGGAGGGGGGATGGGAGGGAGGGGTAGAATTTGGAACTCAAAACTTTAAATAATTTTTTTAAAGATGGAAAAAAAGAATGGATAGATGGATTAAAATAACATTTTGCATTAAGAAGTAGGGAAACAGCAAACACAGTCGATAGAATAACTGCCTCAGCAGAGACAATAATTATTAACAGCACTGGTTGGCACAAGCTGCTAAAGAGGCAGAGGCCAGTGGGAGGATTCTTGAAGAGCTCTGATTGGTTCTCTTGCCAAGGTGTGTGCCATGATTACAAGGGGGTCGGGGGTGAAGGGGCAGGCAACAGTGCGAATGCTTTACTACTGCTCATTCCTCACTGCTGAGCTACAGGGAAGATGGCAGCTTCTGAGACCCTGATTATCATTAGCTAAATGCGAGAAAGGAGAAGGAATTGCTTCATTCATTGCATTTGTGCCAGCATTGCCTGGCACAGATTAGGTGCTTAATAAATACTCCCTGATTGGGTGATTAAGTCTCATCTGCCTTGATCAGCCCAACCCAACTTACAATGAAATCTCCCTCATACTATGATAACGTAACAGGATGTCAGGACTGGAAGGAACCTTAGAGTTTGTCTGGTCTGCTTTATCTCACAGAGAAGGAAATTGAGGCACATGGCGGGGTGGGGGGAATGACTCATCTCAGGTCAAAAAGGCAATGAGTCGCAGAGTAAGGCTTTGGGCTTTAGTTTTTTCCCACTATGACAGACTAAATTTGGAAGGGCCCTTAGAAATCATCGTTGGCCATGAGCCTCTCCCTGAAGCTTTAGGGAGCTCACCACTCCTGAGGCACCAGGCAGCTCATTCCACTGTTGCAGACCTCTAATTCTTAAAAGGCTCCTTTGAAAGAAGAGGTGATAGCATTGTGGGGGAAGGTAATGTGACTGAATTATGGAGTCTAGGAAGGAGTCGGTGTGATCATGGAGCTGGGGACTGCAACCTCACCAAGGTTAGATGCAGCTGACATACTTATTAACAAGAATACTTTGATATACTTGTATGCATTCATCCACGTGGTACTCCTTCCTAGAAAGGCAGATCACAACCCATTCACACTTTCCCATCCTCTGTCACTCTCATTCATGTCCTATAATTTCTTCCACCCAAGGTGCTAGGTTGCCTTCCTCTAGTTTTCATGGCATTTCATGGCTACCAAAGGAGTTACCAATCCGTATTGGTAGAAGGAGTTTTCCCCCCAGGAGCTTCCCACAGTGAAGAAATCATGAGTCCATAATTTCTTTTTTTTTAAATAGGTAGCTCAGATTTTTGCGGTGGTTTATAGTGGAAGAAGCCCTTTCCTGGGGGTTAGAATCAACATTGCTGGCAATTATCCCCTTAGGGCCCTGTAGACACATTAGGGTTAATAACCGGTAGACCATTAGGAATCAGGTGGGGAATTTGCTACAAGGAGGTAGCAGGGCTGCAGATATTCAACGCTGCTAGGGGTATTTTCCCCTGTGTATGAATTCTCATGCTCCACTGGGAATCCTCCCCTTTGGGAAAGGAAATCAGCAAAACAGGTTTCACTTGTGTCCCCTTGGGTACATCTTGGCACTTGGCACCGAACTGTCAAACTGCTCATAGGTTTATAACTGGTGAGAACAGCCAAGGGTGGAGTCTGTGTATCCAGACTCTGGAGAGCCTATAAAACTCAGCAAGGCCTTCTGAGGCCATTCGCATTCCTGGAAGGGCACTGGTGGGGTCTAGTAGACAACAGGAAACGGATGGTCTCTCCCATTCATCCGACGCATAGCATTTGCTACTTTCTGTTCACTGTCTTCATAAAATCATATGCAGTGTCTCCTCAGCCAAGGAGTTAGAGCAGATCCTGGAGACGGATGCCTGTGGGTCAGGACAAAAATTGCCACCATGCTCTGACCCCTAAAATGAAGGATTTGGGACCAGATAGGAAATACGTCTTTCTCTCTGTTTCTCTCTGTCTCATTGTCTTTCTCTCTGTCTCTGTCTGTCTCTAACACATACACATACCTATAAACATCCTAAGAGGGGAGAGAGCTCAAGAGCATTTGGGAAGTGAGAGAACATGAAAGCACACGGCAGGGAGAATGCTAGATCACCAGGTGCACCATCACAAAGGAAACTGAGCCCGAGTTCTGACCATAACTGCAGGATGTCAGAGGCACCAGTCCAGGAGGTAAGGAGGCCCTCCTGCTGTTCCATGGTGGCCTTCCTACTCAAGCCACAGCCACCATGGTCACCGCAACATGACAGAGATATCAGCCCAGGAAGTGACAAAAAGGGGACTCTGTGACATCAGTTTGGAGGCTGGGTGGTCCCTCTTCTTCCATTCTTTCCTACTTTCTCCACTTTCTTGTTCTCCAAAAGAAATAAGAAGTCATCTCCCAATCTTTGGTCTTTAAGAATCTGTTTACTTTCTGCTTTGGTTCTAAAAGAAACTGGTTTCTCTGAGTGATTTGTGTGTGCTCTTGGGGGTTCAATGGACTGGTGGTGAGGTGCCCAAGGAAAGATAGTTTCCTAACTGCTGGGAACAGTCCCAGCATGGAGATCTGGAGCTAGGCAGAAAAAAAATTTTATTGATCCATATTTATAACTTTCCAAAAGGAGAGAAAGTCTAAGTGAATCTAGACTACGACCTTGACACAGTTGGGCCTCCAGCAGCCCACATGGGGGTAAAAAGACTAGAGAAGGTCTTTCTGTGAGGTGGTTGCCTTAGGCACCTCTGGTTTCCCTCTGGTCCTCCTGTAGCAGGTCAATAAGTCAGTCAACTAGCATTTGTGAAGTGCCTACTATGGGCTAGGCTCTGTGCTAAGCACTGGGGATAAAATGAAAGGCAAAACATCCCCTGCTCTCAAGAAGCTTACAGTCTAATGGGGAGCCAACACGCAGATAACTCCACAGGGAGAAGACATACACAGGGTAAATTGGGGGTCATCTCAGAGGGAGGGCACGAAGATTAAGGAGGACTTGGAAAGAGTTCTTGCAGAAGGTAGGGGTTTAGCTGAGAACTGAAGGAGGCCAGGGAAGTTGGGAGGTGGAGACAAGGAGGGAGGATGCGTGTTCAGGGCATGAGGGGCAGCCAGGGAAAATGCTCTGAGTCAGGAGATGGGGTGTGGTG
Source organism: Phalanger gymnotis (assembly GCA_028646595.1). Classification (NCBI taxonomy): domain Eukaryota; kingdom Metazoa; phylum Chordata; class Mammalia; order Diprotodontia; family Phalangeridae; genus Phalanger; species Phalanger gymnotis. Next base: position 29,499,434 of record CM053627.1, read on the forward strand.
TCTGAGGAACACTGAGGAGGACAGTGTGACTGGGTCAAAGTACGTGAAGGAGAATGAGGGGAAAAAAGACTGACCAGAAAGGTAGAAAAGGGAGAAGTGATGAAGGGACGTGTGTGTGTGTGTGTGTGTGTGTGTGTGTGTGTGTGTATTAGAGACAGACAGAGAGGGAGAGGGGAAGGGAGGGGAAGAGAGAGAGAGGGAGACAGGGAGAGAGAGGGAGAGGGAGAGAGAGAGAGAGGTGCGGGGGAGAGAGAGAAACAGACAGACAAAGACAGACAGACCTGGACTTTAGGAAGATGAATTTGACAGCTGAGCAGAGGAAGGATTGGACTGGGAAGAGACTTGAGGCAGAGACCTCCCCGCCCCCAGCAGGCTACTGAAATAGTCCAAGTTGGGGGGTGATGAGGGCCTGCCTTGGGGGGGCGGTACTGTAGTGTCAGAGGAGAGAAGGAGGCCTCTATGAGAGATGTCATAATGGTAGAAACAACAAGACAGCTGATTGGCTCTGTGGGGTGAGAAGCTAAGAATGCCAGCCAGATTGTGAGCCTAGGTGAATGGGAGGCTGGTGGTACCCTACAGTAAGAGGGAAGTTAGGAAGAAGGAAAGGTTTTAGGGGAAAAGATAATGTGTTCAGTTTGGGACATCCAGTGTGAGATGTCTAATCTGCAGTTGGAGATACAAGAATGGAGGTCAGGAGAGAGATTATGCCTGGACAAGTAGATCTGAGAGTTGTCTGCATAGAGATGATCATTGAAAGCAGGAGAGCTTATGAGATCATCAAATAAAAAAACACAGAGAAAGAAGAGAAAAGGGCCAAAGACAAGGCCCAGAAGAGGATTCCCATAGTGAGCAGTTAGTGGGCATGACCTGGATGAAGACAAAGCAAAGAAGACCAAGAAGGAGCTGTGAGACAGGCAGGAGGAAAGCCAGGAGAGAGCCTAGAAAGGAGAGGAAAGGGTCTGAAATGATGCTCATCCAAACTAAGCAACAGAGTTGAGGGAGCAGACTAAAGACAAAGCTGCACCTGGAAGAAGCTGGCAGGGAGCGATGCTGCCCATATGGGGGGAGCTGGCCAAGAGGGAGGAGCCAGTTCTGCTCACCAGCCTTTCAGCTCCTGCTCCACACCCTTCTAGGAGAACGAAAACCTACCATTAGAAGAATCAAACATAGAATCACGGAATATTAGTGCTCAAAAGGACCTTAGAAATGGCATTTTTATAGCTTCGGGGATTAAAGAGGCCTTCGCAAATCTTGTTATAGCTTACCTTTATGGAGTTCCTTTACCTCACAGATTAATTTTACCTGACTTTATAGACTTAGAGAAATTATTTCTCTTTCCCTCAGATATGACATTCTATCTTGTACCTCCCTGGAATGTGTTCTCTCCCCACCTCCACCTTGCAGAGTCTGTAGCTTGACTAACCAATCACTTAACAAGCATTTATTAAGCGCTGTATTAGATTCAAGGAAGGAAGAAAGGGAAAAAGGGAGGAAAGAAGAGAGGAAGGAAGGGAAGGAGGAAAGAAGGAAGAAAGGGAAAGAGGGAAGGAGGAAGGAAGGGAAGGAGGAAAGAAGAAAGAAAGAGGGAGAGAGGAAGAAAGGGAAAGAGGGAGGGAGGAAGGAAAGGAGAGAGGAAAAAAGGAAGAAAGAGGGAGAGAGGAAGAAAGGGAAAGAGGGAGGGAGGAAGGGAGGGAGGGAAGAAGGAAGAAAGGGAGGGAGAGAAGAAGAAAGGGAAAGAGGGAGGGAGGGAAGAAGAGAGGAAGGGAAGGAGGAAGGAAGAAAGGGAAGGAGGAAGGGAGGAAGGAAGGATGAAAGGGAGGGAGAGGGGGAGGGAAGGAGGGAAGAAAGGAAGAAAGGAAAGGTGGGAGAAGGGAGGGAGGGAACTGTACCACCTAACTGCTAACAATACAAAAACAAAAAGGAAACAATCCCCGTCCTTTCTCTAAAGCTCAGTTCAGGCACCACCTCCACCACGAGACCCTCATTTCTCTAGCTGCTCGTGCCTTTCCACTCTGAAATTGTATTTATTTTGTCTCTATTGTGAATCTACTTGTCTCTGGACACATTTCCCTTGATAGGATGTAGACCCCGTGAAGGCAGGCACAATTTTATTTTTGTTCCTGTATCCCCAGAGCAAAACCTGGCACCTGGCGCATAGTAGGCACTTATTAGATAAATGCTTATTGCTGAATTGAATTCAATTTCAATTAGACAAATATATATTAAGTGCCTACTTTGCACCCGGCGCTATATAGAGTTCTGGGCATACGGAGGCAAAAACAAGGCAATAAGTAGAGAGTTTATACATTCTCCTAAGAGGCACAGTAAGGCTCAATAAATATGGCAGACAGTCTAATGCTCGCCTGATATCTCAGTCTATTAGTCTATATAATGTCTGTTTCCTATAAGAAGGGCAATACTAGTAGTAGTAGTATCAGCGATGGCTCAGATCGTCCTTGTACGCTGCTTTACAAGTGCAGTGTGCTTTCTGCTATATTGCCATTCCACCCAAATACTGAAGATCTTAGAGCGAGAGCTGGAAGGACCTAGAGGCCATCTAGCCCAGCCTCTTCATTTTATAGGGGAGAAAACCAGGCCTAGCAGAGGTTAGGTGCCCAAGGTTACAGAGATAAGACTTGAACCCATCCATATTTGCTGACTCCAGAGTCGGTGCATTTGCCCCTGCACCATGCTGTTTCCATAGAAGAAAGAATAAGGTCACAGAAGGCCCTCACACTTACTCCTTTTTAGCTTTAGAATGTGCTGTATGTACAGGCCTGGCTCAGCTCCCTACAAACGCTGCATTCTGGAGGTGGCAGAGATTAGGGGCCTGGGAAGGAGAGCCCACAGTGGAGTCTAGCACGATGCCCATGGAGGGATTGTCTGAGACAGTCCTTGCTTAAAGATAGTTTATATTTCACAGAAAAGCAACTGCACAGTTCAGTGGACAAATGCTTACCTTGTCTGATTTCTTCCACAAAGCTACAGTAGCCACCCACCAGGGAGACAAGAGAAGATATGGCCATCCTGGGGCATTCATCATGTTCCCCTCGCCTAGATGGCTTGGCATTTCCCCAGGAAGCCAGGCTGGAAAGCACACAAGGACTAAGACAATAATCTCTTTTCCCTCCTAGGTGAAGGACTAATAAGAGCATAGCACACATCCAACCTACCATGGGGAGCTGGGGGATGGGAACTACTTCTAACTTGACTTTCACAATGTGAGGTCTGGTGGCCTCAGCATTTGCTAGCACACAGTAGGTGTGCCTGGTACACTTTAATGGCAGGTTCTTGTTGAATTGAAATAAGATGATGCAGCATTATCTGTGGGTTTCACTGGGACAACAGCTTCCTGGGGAAGAAAAGATTGAGCCTACCGGGAGTGGAGAACCTGCGGCCTCGAGGACACATGTAGCCCTCTAGGTCCTTAAGTGCGGTGGCCCTTCTACTGAATTCAAACTTCACAGAACAAATCCCCTTAATAGAAGGATGTGTTCTTATAATGTGATCCCCAGGGTAACCCAAGTCTCTGGGCTCACACAGGCCGGGCCCAACTCCAGGGGCTTTTCCAAGAAGGTGATTTCCCCTTTTTTTTGGCTTGTCGCTTCTACCTAGAATTTATTTCAGGAAAATTCTACAAATATAGCTTAGGTGTAGCTCATGGCTAGATGGTGCAGTAGATAGAGCCTTGGAAGGCAGGAAGACCAGCTTGAATTCTGCCTCAGACACTTACTAGCTGTGTGGCCCTTGGGAAATTGGCTGACCTCTCTCTGCCTCAGTTTCTTCATCTATAAAATGGAGATGACAGTGGCTGCCTCTCAGAATTGTGAAGATCAAATGAAATAACATCTATAAAGTGCTTTGCAAACCTTAGAGCCCTCTATAAAAATACTCATCATTATTCCGGGGAATTTCTTTCTTCCACAGGGTCCTACAGAATCTCTTCTTTCTTGAAAAGCTTCAGTCCCAGAACTCTCAGCCAGGTGAGCTCTCAGACTTGGAGCTGCTCTCAAGGCAAGCCTCCAGGGCTGGCAGCATGGAACAGTGGGGAGAGCACTGAACTTGGGGTCAGACAGCCCTCGGTTCAAATCTCACCTTAGCTGGGTGACTCTGGGCAAGTCACCTCATTTCCTCATTTGTAACATGGACAGAATAATGATTACCATACCAGCCTACCAGGGTTGTCATGCAGTTTGGATGAGAAAGTGCATGGGAATTTCTCAGTGGATACCAACTATCCTTAATAGCGCTTTCTCTGACTCTCATAACTGCTCGGTTCCTAGCTCTGTAGGATTCTAGATTGAGGGTTGGAAGAGACCTCTAGTCTTTGGCCATCCAGTCTAGCCCCCACGTTTTATAGATGAGGAAAGCCATCACCGAGAGATCAAGGGACTTGTCTAAGGTCACACATCCCCTACTTCATGACTGCAGGCTTTGCCCTGATCCCTCACCAGCTGTCTCGCAATAAGGTATCAATGATATCAGGGAGAACTGGAAGAGGGAGAGTGGGTAACTTGGATCAGTGACTTCTAGAAGAAAAAAAATAACAGCCCATGTCACAGGAATGGGGAACCTATAACCTTAAGGCTACGGGTAGCCCTCCAGGTCCTCAAATGCAGCCCTTCACATGTGGCCCTCTAGGGCCTTAAGTGTGGCCCTTCACACATAGCCCTCTAGGTCCTTAAGTGCAGCCCTTCATATGTGGCCTCGAGGCTGCAGGTTCCCCACCCCCGTTCCATGACATCTGGAAGCACATATGCTCTATTAGATGGTGGGTCAGGGGGTCATTTTCATGGGTAGAGGACAATGGCAGGTTCCTGGCTAGATAATCACTCGTCAGTACATTACAGGAGAGATGCCTTTGGTGCATGGTGTGGATTAGGTGGCCACTGAGATCCCTCCCAGCTCAATACTGCTTTTTAAGGGGGGAGCTGGAGGCATAATGGATGCCTCACTGGATTGTGAGGCCAAGGACCTGGGTTTGAATGCTGACTTAAATCTCAGGATCCTAAATTCGAAAATCTCAAGTCCAGTATCTGCCTGGGCCTGCAGGGCCTGGACTGAGGAGCCCATACCTGCCAGAGTGAAAAGGCAGCAGCCAGCAGGCTCCAGGAAGAGGCACAGCTGGGTGCCGATGGGGTGGAGGCAGCCCCATGCACAGTAGGCCCATTCTGGCAATGCTCACCCTTCCCACTCTCCTTGGGGAATCGCCACCTGCTCGAGGGCTGCATTTGTGAGGCTGGGTCATTCCTTCAGAGCAGCACCTACCCACAACTGAGAGGCCTCAGGCTTCCTGGATGCTGCAGGTCAGAGCTGTGACTGGGCAGGGCCAGGGACTGGGACTGGGGCGGGGGTGGGGTGGGGTGGCACCTAATGCTCCTCCCTGAAGTCATCTTCTGGCTGCTTCTACTCAAGCTGCCCTTCCCTGGAGCCTCCCGCTCTTACGTCCCTCTCTGTCTCCTCCTGGGGATGCCTGGTGGAAACCGAACGGGCTGAGGCAACTGTCTTCTGTCCCTACCTGCCCCCTCAAGTGTCAGGGACCTCAGAGCCTTCTGGTTCAGCTTCAGTTTTGCAGATGAGGAAACTGAGGCCCAGAGAAGTTAGGTGAGCTGCCCAATGGTCAGAGCCAGGATCCAAACCCACGTCTGTACTTATGGTTCTGCACTGCCTCCCTATAGATGCTGGTGCGGTAGAGTGGAGAAGTGCACTGATACTGGAGTCATCTCTGTGACCCTGGCCAAGTCAGCTTCCTCATCTGTAAAGTGAAGGAGACTGAGCCCTCAGCTCCAGACTCCTCCTCCTTTCTCTCTCTCCTCTCTCTTATATTCTCTTTCTCTCTCATATTCATTCTCATTTTCTCTCTCTCTCTCTCTCTCCCTCCCTCCCTCCCCCCACCCCCGTCTCTCTACACTCTCTACACCCAAATCTCCAAGTGCTATCTCTGACATGATTTCACCTCAAATTTAAGTAAAACCAAATTTATTCAACCGCTCAAAGTACCTCCCCCTCAAGACTTCCTTCTTTCTGCCAACTCTCATCACTCTCCTCCCCTCTGCAGCGTGAAGCCTCAGCCTCATCACTGACTTCTCCTCCTCCCTCGACCCTCTCACCCCATCACCAAGGTCTCGTGGCTTCTTCACTTGAAATGTGGCCAGGATCTATTCCGTCCTCCTCATTCTGACTGCTCCCACTCCAAGTCGGGTCCTCATCACCTCTGGGTCAGTCAGTGCTCTTAGGAATTCACAGAGAGAAGGTTTTCCCCTGGCTTCCTCTAACACCTATCTGAAGTCCTGCCTTCTGTAGGAGACCTTTCCTGGGCCTCCCTAGTTGCTAATATTTTCCCCTTTCAGATTTCCTTCCATCTACTCACTGTATATCTTGCTTGTACCCAGATATTCACATGTTGCCTCCCCCAGTAGAATGTGGTAAGAATGTGATGGCTCGGGGGATAGAGCACCGGGCCTGGAGTCAGGAAGACCTGAATTCAAATCTGGCCTCAGACACTCATTAGCTGTATGACTCTGGACAAGTCATTTAACTCCTGTTATAGCCTTCTAGCTAATCTCCTTGATTCCTGTCTCTCTCTCCCTTTCCAGCCTGTGACACTCACATCCTTCTATAAAGTGTCATTTTCATCTTGTCCCCTCCCTACTCTGAAGCCATCAATGTCTCCTCACTGTCCACAAAGTAAAGGCCAGACTAAGCTCAGAGACCTAGACTGAGAAAAGACCTCAGAGGTCCTTTCTCTAGTCCAAAAGCTAATCCGAAGGCCTCATTTCACAGAGGAGTAAACTGAGACCCACTTAATGAAAGTGTAGTGACTTGTCTAAGGTCATGCGGGTAGTGTCAGAGGGGGATTTGAACTCAGGACCTCTGACTCCAGAATCAGCGTTCTATCCACTATCTCATGCTGCCTCCTTAGCCCACTGTGCTAGATCCTCCATAATATGGTCTTATCACTGGCTGTTCAATGACAGAAATCCTTCTCACCCACCAGCTTGCATTCACGAACTTTTCCTTGGTCAATCCCACCTCCACACCTTTGTTCATACTGCTTTTCCCATCCAGAATGCCCTCTCCATTCCTCTTCAGCTCTATACACCACTGGGTTGTCCAGCTGGCGTACACGATTGACAGAATAATGACTGGGCCAACAAATCAACAGGAATTTATTATTAAGGAAATATTAAGATATAATTAAGAAATTATTAAGCACTTACTGTGTACAGGTATGGATAGGAGTGATGTCTGTAAACTAGAACAGACTCAAAAAGACTAGAGGCTCCAATTATTTAGAATTATTATATATATGTTTATATATGTTAGAATTATTTAGAATTCTAGAACCCAAATTGCCTCCCATCTCAGGGTCCTTATAGATTTCAAGTATCTCACTTTCCTCGTTTCTCTCATCTGAAAACTCGGTGGCTGAAACCAGAGCTAGAATCAATTAAGCAATCAAGAAACATTTATTAAGCACCTATTGTTTTCCAGGCTTTGTGATAAGTACCGGGGATATGGACAAAAATAAAATAGTCCCTGCCTTCAGGGAGCTGGCCACATTCTTATTCTTGGAGGTAGGCAATACCCAACCACGTATCTCTCTACGACACATTTTTCCACCATGCCAGCCCAGTGCCTTCCCCCTCAAGTGAACGCCTAATGGACAATGCTGCCTACGTCACTTAATTATCCGAACCATATAATATTTTGTGATTTGTGTTCTGCCTCTGACACATACTTGTAACTGGCTATGTAACCGTGGACATGTTTTTTAACCTCTTAGTACAACTTTCTAAGATTATAAGATTAGAGAAGGTGCCAACTTGCATTGGTAGAGGGAGTTCTTCACTGAGAGTTCTCTGTACTGATAAAATCACGGGTCCTACCTTTGTTTCACCCATGAGATTTTTAATTTCTTGAGGGGACCATGTTTGGTTTAGATATCACAATATCCCCCACAGCCCCTAGTACAAGGCTGGGCCCACTATGGGTGCCCTGCACATATTTGTTGAAGTAACATTAACTAATCGATGAATCAATCACAAATATTTATTAAGTACCTGCTGTGTACCAGGCATCACGTTGGGTGCTGGGGAGACAAAGACAGAAATGAATGGCTCCTGCTCTCCAAGATTACATAGGGCTAACAAAATATTGTATAGGGATCATAGCTCTAGACCTGGAAGGGAACTCTTTTCATTATACAGATGGGGAAACTGAGACCCAGAAAGGACAAGTGATTTGCCTAAGTTCACCAAGGTAGTAATCAGAGGCAGTACACGATCCCAGGCCCCCTGACTCCAACGACAATGCTGGTATTCACACTATACTGATTACTGCTTTTTACCAAACAAGTTTAATCTGGGAAGGCGTCCTGGAAGAGGTGAATTGTGAGCCAGGACGTCAAGGAGATGAAAAATAAGAAATGGTGGCCTATAAAGGAATGGGGGCAACATTTCAGGTGGAAGGGAAGGTTCTGTTTCTGTCTCCCACTAGCCCAGCCTGGGATCCTCCCACCCAGACCTTTCAGAGCCCTCCAGACAGGGGCATGACTAAGGCAGAATTTAGAGGGTGCTGATAGTACCTTCAGTCTTTCAGCAACATAGAAACAACTAAGCTCAGTACCTAGTTAACAAAACAGAGTCAAATTAGGGAGTTACTAAAGAGTTATTTTCTCCATATTGCCCCTTTCTATAGCAACTGCATTCTAAGTAAGCTGCAACCTGTTATAACATACTTGTATTATACCCCCTGCTTCTGTCTTTCTGGTACATGAGGATCCTGCCTCACCTCCTGAAAGGCACGGAGGCCGCATTCATTTTTACTTTTCCCAGGTACAAAAATTAGGAACGTCACTCTTCCTGCAACTTTGGAGTCTTTTCTCGGACAGAAGCACAGAAGGCCTCACTGCTCTCTCTCTCAGTGCCTCTTCTGGTTCCAAAGATCTTGAATTCAATTTTAAACCCTTTGCTTTGGAGGAAATAAGATGCAAACTGCCCCTGTCTCTGCTCTTCCCGCCATGTGAACCTTCCTTAATAGATGGTGAAATAATTCTGAATCTCTTGTACATCCGCCTCTTGTTATATATAATTAAAAGGCCAGATGACTCTCCATCTGTGCCTCTCTGGTCCATCTCTGGCAAGGTGATTCCTTCATTCCCCCCATCCCCCTAGTTGGCACCTGCCCAGAACTGGGCAGAGTTGAACAGCAGCTGCCCCAGGGGCTCAGGGCTCTGATCTCATAGGGTGAAGCTATCCAGATTTTTAGCATCTTGAAAGGAAAGAGAGGCCAGCCTCTCATAATACTTTGCTTGGATGAGATGGCTAATCCCCAAGGGACTAGGCCTCGGCACTGGGGGTTCAGGGTTTTAGGTCTTTCCCTGATTGGGAAGGGGGGGGATAGGGGGATAAACAGGGGTATGCTGGAACCAGCTCAACTAGCTAGCTAATTGTTAAATTTTCAGTGTGAGCATTTATACCTCAGAGGTTGGCGAATGCCAAAATTGGTAACAGTCAAATCAGGGCTATTTTATTGGTTGTCTAGACTTAAGAAATTAATGGAGAAAATAATAGTAATGCAAATTAAGCTTAAAAGCAAGCTGAGGGCATATGTTTTTGGTATTTTTCCCCCTAGAGAACTGTTTGTTAAACATTTATCAGCACACCCCTGCCTACACGCTACAAGTCATATGTTCTGATGTTCTCCATAGGAGGCTTACCCCAACTTTGGTAATGTCATTACCCCATAGGGCCACCTTCTGACTCTAGGAAAATATACAAATTAATTAGCCCGGTGTCCAAGGACCTTCCCTATATGGCTCCAAACCGCCTGGCATAAAGTACTTTATAAGTCCTTCTGTCTCTCCTCCATTCTTCCCTTCTTTCCTTCCTTCCTTCTTTCCTTCCATCCTTCTTTCCTTTCTTCCTTCCTTCCTTCCTTCCTTCCTTCCTTCCTTCCTTCCTTCCTTCCTTCCTTCCTTCCTTCCTTCCTTTTTTGCTCCCTCCCTCCTCTCCTTCCTCTCTTCCTTCTCTTCTCTTTCTCCGTCCCCTTCTCCCCTTCTTTTTCCTTTCCATCCTAGTTCAGCTCACGTGCCCCAATTTCATGACATTACCCGCTATGTTAGCCCAGCTGAAAGGGTCCTTCCCTCCTGAAAGTTTTCTAGGGCATTTTGCCCCGATTTCTTCCTATACCACTCGCACACCTTACTCAGTTTTAGTATTATTTATGTATACGTCAGTACAACCACTCTTTCCTCCACTTCAATGGAATGAATTTCAGTGCCTTGAGGGAAGCCATAAGCAGAGCAGGGGGACCAGGCCCCCAGCCCACTTTCCAGTCTTTCCTCCACACAATGACATACTGCCATGCCAGCTTACTTGAGGGCCTTCATTTATAACACTCACCCTCTGTCTGTCTGCCTTTGCACATACTGTCCTCCATGCCTGGAATGCTCTCCTCACCTCCACCTCTTAGAATTCCTGGTCTCCTTCGAGCCTCAACCTAAGGATCCCCTTCTGCATGAATATTTTCCAAGTCCCCTTACCTGTTTCACCCTTTCCCTAGAAGGCTACCCTTGCTTTGTGTGTGTGTGTGTGTGTGTGTGTATGTGTGTGTATGTGTGTTTGCGCATGCATGTGTGTGTTGTATATGCCTGTGTATGTACATGTTATCTCTCTTGTTAAAATAGAAGCTCCTTTAGGGCAGGAGCTCTTCCCTGGCACCAAGCATAATGCCTGGTACATAAAAGGAATTTTTAAAATGCTTGGTGGTTGAAGGTACTAACGTTTAGAATGTGTAGACAATATTTTTAGATTCTTTCAGTAAGATAGAAACAATTTAACTTAACTTATTCTGGTTTAAGGAAAGCCCCATGATAGCATATAGGGGAGTACTGACTTAAACTTCTTAGCTACTGATTTTATTATTTTTGTATAAATTTGATATAAGGAATATACATTATTACTTTAAAATGTTGTAGCATTGAAAGAAGCACCTGATTTGGTTTTAATATAGAATTAACTTTAATAAATGCTTCAGAAAAATCCCAAAAATGCATCAGAAGGAACAATTAATAAAGAAAAACAAAGAGAAATAGATATATGCTTCTCTATCTGTTGTAAGTCTACACAAGAAGACTGCCAGAAACCTGTGGAGGTTCTGAGAGGAAACAAGCCAGGGGAGGCAGAAAGTACAGTTCCAAAGAGGCCCTGGCCAGAGCTGCAGCAGGGAATGGGCCAGGGTAGTGGCCAAGCAGCAAAGCACTTGGGGTCTTGCAGGAAACATGCTACCAGCACAATCAACAATAGCTATTTGGGGCCTATCAAGACCTTATTAAGAGATGGAACCAACTAGATTGTGCAAGGAAGACAGAGAAAGGGCTCAGGCCAAAGCCTGAGTGAAGCCAGTTGAGCTAGAAGCCAGGATTGGTGTAGAGGGTAGGTCCTAATCTTAGCCATCTCATCCAGAATGGCAAAGGACTAGAGGCTGACCTGAGAAAGATGTCCCAATACAGAAACTGAGGCTGGAGATATGAGTAAACAAAAAAAATTAAATATGTGACACAGAAATACTACAGGTTGAGACAAACAACTAAATGTAAGCACCCAGTTCACAAGGGTAATTACTTGAATTGCAATATCCCAGGTGAGTGTCGCCCAGCCTTTGCAGAGTGGCCTCCATGCATGTCCTAGGATCTCAGTCTCCTTTATCCCCAAACTGAGTTTATTTTTAGAATGCTTTTTCTACTGTTTCTCCTGGGCATGAAAAATTTAGCTATGGCTCCCTTGGAGGGTCTGATATCCATGTGGAAAATTATCAGCTATTTAAAACAGGCGCAAATACCATAATGTCAAGAACAATTGACACAAAATGTGCCATCTCTCGGAGAGACGCTGTGCTTCTGCCAAGCACTAAATCCATCATCATCATTCTCAAAATAGAACTAAGAAAGGCTTTCAAACCAGAGAGGGAATCCTACCAAAATGTCATCTTAATTACTTAATATATTTGAATAGTATTGAGTTTTAAGGCTCCTCTGAAGGCACATTAAACAGCTCTTTCCTCTCCTAAATATCTTCTCCAAAGATATAAAAATGTCATTTGGACGATCAGAGTGTTTCAAGGAAGACTAGAGAGACTGAAGGCTTTGAGCTTGAACCTGAAGGTTAAATTAACCAATGGATTAAGGTAATACATGACATTTCCTTGTTTTTTTCAAGGCCAGTCAGACTAAGTAGAAGGCCATCAAAGAGAAGCTGAAATTGACCATGTTAAGAGACAGATTAGCATCCTAAAGTCAAAGCTTAGTGGGGAAAACACATTTGGCGTCATTAACGCCTACACAATACCAGTCTTACTGTATATTTTTGGCCTGGTAACACAAAAGATAATGGGTCTCTAGAATGTATCCAAACTAAAACCAATAAACAATGTTAATGAAAAAGGAGGCTCATTACCCCTTGGCAGCTATAGAAAGATGAATATTTTCTCGCTAAAAAGATGGATTGACAGAGGCTCTCAGAGGACATGAAAAACAGGTTAAGAACACACAGAAATACTTTTGGATCGAAAAGACCTTACTTAAGAAACAATAGAGACTTAACTACAGGTATATATCACTGGATCTGTTGAATGTAACCAAAAAGTGTTTTACCTCCGGATGGAGCCTATGATGTTGCTGAGGTCCAAGAGTGGAATCAAAAGACCCTCTATGGATGACAACCATGTAAAACTCAATCAACAATACTACAACAAAGAAGCATTAACATAAGTGACCAAATCATGCACATTAGTCTATAAAAATGAGGGTGTTAATCACGGCAATCCAGGATCAGATCACTGCCACGAGAAATCACAAAAAAAGATTAACCTTAATAAGTGTGGATTTATTGATCAAGGTAGATTATGCAGTGGAATGTAATATGTCACACAGGATGCAAAAGTGTATTATCTACCAGATACCTAAGGGACATAATGTGGTGGATGGAATTTTATAGGGTGTCCCAAAAGTTTTAGTCTAGCTTTATGCTTTAATAACTTTAGAGGTGTATCATATGTATGATGGGTATTATATTGTTTGCCTTCTCAATGGGTGGGAGAAAGTCTAGTGGGAGAGAGAGAATTTGTAACTAAAAATAAAATTTTTAAATTAAAAAATTAACAACAGAAGTATAAATTCTATGAGCTTACAAAAATATGAAAGGCTAATTATTTAAAATTTCAAAATGTTGATATGTTTCTTACCAAAATTCAACATAACTATTATCTTGTGCTATATATTGCTCCAGGTGATTTTCAAGCTTCCTAAAAACTTCCATCAGCTGCTTCTCAGTAACTGAAAGAACTGCATCTGTAATCCTGCCCTCCAGGTCACCCAAAGGATGAGGTTTTGATGTGACCTCTACAAGAATCAGTCTAACGGAGGTAAATCAAATGACCAAGGTGACCAACCATCCATGGGTCTAAGAATGTCATTCTGAAACTGTTGCACACACAGTGCATAATGACAAGGTGCCCCATCTTGTTGAAATGAAAATTTATTTTCAAAATTCACAAAACTATATTAAATAAATTTAAATACTTAAATTTTCAAGTGATACTTTCCTAAGTTTGTAGTAGTTGTATTTCTGAAGGCATTAACGCTTAAAGCAGCACTAAGACTTTTAAGACACTTCAACCACCAGAGGCTCACTACTCTATAACTAATAAATAGCATATTTCCTCTCTCCCCATAAAATCTCAGACTATCCTGGAGAATTCAACAAGTGTCTTTAGAGAGAGAATTGTTGCCCACGATTGCTTGTATATAACACCGATCTATAAAAATTTAAGAACAGAATTTTTAATAGATATTACTGTACTAAACACTCATAATCTCCCAACTATACAAAATGAAAAGCTTCCGAAATATAGAGATCAAGAGAAGGAAATACAACCCTGTGTAAACAGGACAAGGTTCGGGTCATCTCTGTTATTTTGCATGTTACTTGACTCATCCCAAAGATGTTTTCACTGAGTCTACAGAGGAGAAGCTAACATTCCAGCACTTTTATTCAAGCAATATAACACACCACCCATACGACAAGCTGCCAAATATTAAGCATACGTAACAATAACAGGGTCTTTATCCAGAATTGTTTCTATGTGAATTCCATCAAAACACGATGATAAAAATGAGATTGATACAAATAATACAAATTTAAGTGTAGCCTTTTAAAATTTACAAGTTGCTTTCTAGACATTTCATTGGCATCTCACAAAAACCCCATGAAGCAATGCAAATATCATTCTATCCACTTCACAGACGAGGCTTAAAAAATTGACTTGTCAAAGGCCACGTGGCTAGAGTACCAAACTCCATACTTCTGAGTCTAAGACAATTAATAGCTCTTAAAGCAAATCATGTTGCCTTGCTGGGACTCAGTTTCCTCAGTCGTAAAAGAAGGCTGGGCTAGATGGTTTCTGAGGTCTCTTTCAGCTCTCTATCTACGAGTTTATGATCCAGCAGATGAATGGTGTGTGGCTGTCTGGGAGGCCGCAGGGGTAGGGTGTCCCAGTAAGCATCACTAATAAGCTGACATGGAGAGGGGATAGTGGGGACAGGCATCAAAAAATCCGTGTACTGGTCAGCAGCAGGGGACCCTTCAATTAGGCATAACCCTCAGACAGAGTTATTGAGCAGAAAGAAAATAAAGCTGCGGGTCTCTGACGAGACACATTTTTTATATTTCACGAAAAACATGGAAAAAAGCCCCAAATCCCCAAATGATGGAGGCTGTATTTCTCCAGAAATCCATGCAGCTGTCTGAGGTCTCGCCACCTCCACTCCCCAGATCAATGCTTATTAGAGTGATGGGAGCCAAGCTGCCTTCTCTGGCTCCCAGCCGGGCTTCTCTGCCTGTCACAGACAATCCTTCTAGCCTGTTTTCTGCTGGCAATTAGAGCCTGCCTCCCCATGCCAGATGACCAGGCGGCAAAGGGAGGGATTGAGACCTGTGGGTGGGGGGAGCAGGAGGGAGGACAGAAGAAGCCAAGGGGAAATCTCAGAGAGTCCAACTAATCCTCATTTTTTAAACTATCATTCACATCGTATAAATAAACATATATTCATATCATATCATTTTATTTCTATATCATTTTCCCCCATTTTTTCCATTTCTTCAACCCTCTCTTGAACTCTCCCTTATAACAATAAGTTAAACAAAACATCCAATACCACAACTGTTTACAAATGCATATAGTATTCCCCCCCACCCCCGCCCCGGCAGTGCTTCACCTATATGCTCAGAAAGGGGCCAACCCAGTCATAGGATCCTGGGGTCGCAGGCCTGTTAAGGACCTTTGGAAATGGAACATCATCGATTTGGAGCCAAAGGGGACTTTGAGGTCCCCAAGTCCAACCACATCATTTTACAGAGAAGGAAACTGAGGTTTCCCCAAGAGGTTAAGAGATTGTTCAAGGCCACATAGCTAGAAATTAAAAGAGGAGGATTAGAACTCAGATCCTTGGCCTCTAAATCTCTTTCCATCTTTCTATATTGCAGTTTGGCATGTTGACTAGGGAGTGGGGGGAAGAGGTGGGGTTTTAGAAGGGGAGGGGAACCTACCTTTTCCTTGGGCCCAGGTGTAGGATCGACTGGTGCCGATGCTCCTCGGGTCACTCATGGGAGGCTCTATGGGGGGGAGTCTGAAGTGGGGTTCGCTGGCTTGGCCTGGTACCTTCAGTGGCAGGATGTATTTTGGCAGCGCTTTGTAAAACCACGCCCCGGACCTCTTCCAGACCTAGGGATAAGACACATTTGCAGTGGGTGATACCAGGGGGTTCCTTCTCTAACCCAAGCCCCACCGTTTTCATTTTAGCCTAGACCTGTGGCATATGGGTGGCATGGGGAATAGAGCATTGGACTTGGAATAGGGAAGACCTGAGTTTGAATCCTCTCCCAGCTACATCCTAGCTATATGACCCTGGCTAAGTCACTTTACTTGTCTGCCTCAGGTTCCTCATCTGTAAAATGGGACTAGCACCTGCCTCCTAGGGATGTTGTGAGAATCAAATGAGAAAATGTGTGTAAAGTGCTCTGTCAATCTTATAATGCTACGCAGATACTAGCGAATATTATTATTTCATCAATGAAGGGAATCCCTGGTGTGGAAACTCCCTCCATCAATGTAGGTTAGCCACTTGTACAAAGTTTACAGTGATAGAGAATTGCCTGGGACACGGAGAGGTTAGGTGGGGGTCTGGTCCAGTATGAATCAGAGGCAGACCCAGAGAGGTGGTCTTCCTAACTCCAAGGTTGGCCATGATGCCAGGCCGCTTCTCTGAACCTGCCATATTGCATGGAATCCTCCAAGGAGCTGTGATTCCATAGGGATGGGTGCCCTCTCCTCTAATACAGATCGCCATCCCTCTGCATCTCCATGGATGCATGAAGGGAGGTAAGGAGCCTAAATACACTGCCAGATGCAGGAGAAGATGAGTCTCTGTCCCAAGGCTGGTCTGTAGACGGCAGGCATGGTCTGTTTCCTTGGGCGTCTTCTAAGCCCTGCCAGGTTGGCAGAGTCTACCAGAGCCAGCAGCTCCCCTGGCACAGCCTGGGTCACCTCACAGGCATGATGGAGCCTCAGAGGGCTCCTCTCCATGCATCTGACATGTTATCTCTCTCTTCTTCCTCTCCTTCTTCTTGTCCTTTATTCATCAGGCAATTTTTAAGCACTTACTAGATACCAGGTGTTTTGCTTGGCAGGAAGCAATAAAATGGGCCCTGCCCTCAAGGGTTAGAACGGGCTTGAGAACAGGGAGGATCTAACATTTCTATTCGGGGTCCCTCAAACTCAGCCCAGGGCTTTGCACACAGCAAGTGCTTAATAAGTGTTTCATTAATTCATTCAAGGATCTTACATTTTCTGATTCTAAGTTACAGAGCTTGTGTGGATCTGCACTGGGGAAAGGAGCTTCCTCATTAGTGGCTCTCTCATTATCACCCTAATAACAAAAAATAGCATTTATACAGCAGTCAGGTGGTTGCCCAGTGGGTAGAGCACCAGGCCTGGAGCTGAGAAGACCCGAGTTCAACTCTGACCTCAGATGCTTACTAGCTGTGTGATCTTGGACAAGTCATTTCACCTTCTTTGCCTCAGTTTCCTCATCTGTAAAATGAGCTGGAAAAGGAAAGGAAAAGGGACCCTCCAGTATCTATGCCGAGAGAACACCAAATGGGGTCATAAAGAGTTGGACACAACACGAAAACGACTGAATGACATTTATATAGTGATTTAAGGCTTGCAAAGTGCTTTACAAACGTCATCTCATTTGATCCTCGTGATATCCCTGGGAGGTAGGTACTGTTATCACCCACATTTTACATATGAGAAAACTGAGGCAAATGGAAGGTAAGTGACTTGCCTAGGTTCACATAGCTAGTAAAGTATCTGGAAAAGGATTTGAACTCAGGTTCTTTCTGACTCTAGGCCCAGCGCACTAGCCATCGTTCTACAGAACTGCCTATACAATGAAATCACAGGTTCAGTTCCCCACCCCACCCCAAACAAATACAAATAGAAAATATCGGCTATTACTGTGATTTATATATATATATGTATATATGTATATGTGTGTGTGTGTGTGTATATATATATATATATGTGTGTGTGTATATATATATATATGTGTGTGTATATATATATATATATATATATGTATTTCTTCAATCACGTCTCTTTTTTTAACTTTGCTGGCCAAACTATCCTCCTCCTCCTCAACCACCTCCTCCTTCTCCTTCTCCTCCTCCTCTTCCTCCTCCTTCTACTTCTCCTTCTCCTCCTCCTCCACCACCACTACCACCTCCTTCTACTTCTCTTCCTCCTCCTTCTCCTCCTCTTCAACAAAAATTCGCTTTCAAAGCAGAATGGGATGACCTCGTCCTCAAGTAAGTCAGTGTGTTGTTAAGCAAAATTGTAAGCAAAATTTTGTTTCTTTTGAGTGGAAGTACTTTCAGCTGTTAAGTGCTAAGCCCCAGGCCCAGGGCCCTGTCAGGTGTGAAACCTGTGTGGGTGTGGATTGGTGACTTAGGAGGGGCCAGCTCGGGAACCAATGGTCTCTGGTCATTGAGGCGGGGCTTGAGAATGCCGGAAGCTTGGCTGCGAGGAGGGGTGAGCCAGGAGAC
>CM053627.1:29518100-29558172 GCA_028646595.1 Phalanger gymnotis
ACGTGAGGCCAGTGAACATGATTTGGCTAAATACTCTCTTGCTTTTCTTTGGCCTCCTAGTTGCCCTTGTGAAATGGGCTTTCTGGGCCTGGAGTCTTTTTGTCAAGATGTTGGAATGGGGAGGCCGGTTCAAGTTTTTGCTGCGGTGGGGCCTAAATAAATTTCTTGTTGTTTTCTCCTTAGAGAATCTCTCGTACCTTGCGATTTCGGACCATTCAAACATATACATGATTATATTTGAGATCATAAATTCGGCCTTCCTACTACAGTCAGACAAATTCCCAGAAAGCCAGAGTACAGAGGCAGCATCCAAGGATTCTGGTCTCTTTGCTTCCTACTCTCAGTAAAGGTGGGCTCTCCCCTATATGCCCAGACCCGTGTCCTCACTGCCCTTGGGTGCCGTCTATATCCCCATCCTGACCCAGGACAACAACCCAGACCTACTACTCTCCTCTCCTACTACTCTCTTTTGTTGTTGTTCAGTTGTTTCAGTCAGGTCCAACTCTTTGTGACCCTATTTGGGGTTTTCTTGACAAAGATACTGGAGTGGTTTGTAATTTCCTTCTCCAGCTCATTTGACAGATGAGGAAACTGAGGCAAACAGGGTTAAGTGACTCGTCCAGGGTCACACAGCTAGGAAGCGTCTGAGGCAGGATTTGAACGCAGGTCTTCCTGACTCCAGGCCTGGCATTCTAGCCCCTGAGCCACCTAGTTACCCCTTCCAACTCTTATCGTTCATTTGAGATCTGCCTGTGATTGGTATGTCTAGAGAGGGAATAACAGCTTGGTGAGTGCTTTCACAGTGTGGCTGAATCGTGCTATTTGGAAACTCATCTTGAAGAACCGGCTGAGAAAAATCAATTTAGAAAGCACCCTTGAAAGGACCCAAAACATTAGGTGGCCAAAACTGCAGCCCTAACCGCCAATTAGAACACAAGGGAGCAAATGAGATCAGGGCCGTGGGCTTTCAATGCCTACTAATGCACTAGAGCTCTGCAGCGATGTTCCCTGCAGTGGGATGAAGCTTTGAATAAGGAAGAAGGAGAAAGAGGGCACAGGGAAAAGATCTGGCCAGAAATCAGTCTGGACAAGCCCAGGCTGCCATCTGGAGCACCCGGTGGGGTCCATTCAAAGCCAGTTATCCAAAGGCCAAAGGCCCTGCTCCAAAATAGCAGGCCCAAGAGTCTGCACCAAGGCTCAGACAGCAGCGGAACAGGTGGAAGATGGGGCCTGCCCACCTCTGTTTTCGGGCCATGGAGATTGTGATTTTCTAAGTGGTTTTATTTGAGTTTGGGTAGCCTCCTGAGACAGAAATATCAGCCAGGACTCTCCCTGTCTTCCTCCCAACTCAGGGATGTGGCTGGTTCTTTTCTTTAAAAGATATTTAAACTCTCCTAGAGATTTAAGTGGCTCAGGTGAACTATGGCCTACATACAACAGCCAGGTCACAGGGTCACCTGGCTCCTCTCTTGGGCATCTGACTGGCAGATCAGCTATGTGTACATACTCTGCCTGTATGAGAGGGAAGGAGGAGGGGGAGGGGGAGGAGGAGGGGAAGGAGAGGAGGTGGAAGAGGAAAGAGAGGAGGAGGGGATAGGAGAAGAAGGGGCAGGGGGAGGAGGGGGAGGGGGAAGAAGAGAGGGAGGTGGAGAAAGAAGAGAAGGGGGATGAGGAGAAAGAAGAGAAGGGGAGGAGGAGGAGGAAGACGAAGAGAAGAGGGAAGAGGAGGAGGAAGAGGAGGAAAGGGCGGAGAAAAAGCAATTCTGTAGGAAGAGAAGAGGGGGCAGGTGACAGGGAATGAGTGAATCTTGCCCTCATCAGATTTAACCTGAGGAGGGAATACCATACACACTCAATTGGGTATCTCACCCCACAGGAAAGAAGGAGGAAGAAGATAAAAAACGGGGGACAATAGAAGGGAGGGCAGATAGGGGGAGGAGGTAATCAAAAACAAACACTTTCAAAAAGGGACAGGGTTAAGGGAGAAAATTCAATAAAGGGGGAAGAGATGGGGTAGGAGGAGGAGGAGGAAAGGGAGGAGGAGGAGGAAAGGGAGGAGGAGGAGATAGGAGGAGGAGGGGCAGGGGGAGGGGGAGGAGAGGGGGGGAGAGGGGGCAGAGAAGGGGAGGAGAGGGGGAGGAGAGGGGGAGGAGAGGGTCATCTAGACTTGTGATTTCATTCCTATAGAGAAGTCCAGAATGAGGAAAGTCCCTCTCCCAGTACAGGTTGGCGTCTTCTCTGCAATTTACAATCTTAATGGGTATTGTCAAACTCAAATAGAAACAGGGCCACTAACCAATACATAAGGTTCCCTGCAGGCATCAACTGACTTAGAAAACTACTTATTAATATTATGTGTGTTGTATTGCATTTTTATTGATTTCGTTAATTATTTCCCAATTACATTTTCATCTGGCTTGGGCTGCTCTCTGGAGTGTTGGGGACCGTAAGTTTGATACCTCCAGTCTAAAACACTGAAAGGTTAAGTGATTTGCCCTGGGAGGTGTCAAGGTAGGACTTGAACACAGTTCTTCCTGGTTCTGAGGCCAGCTCGGGCCATACTTCCTCTAGAAGGAGTGGCACACTATAAAAAGAGATTGACATTAGTAGACATTAATGAGTTTATAAATAATGAAAAAGGTAGTATGGCCTAGTGATTAGAGAGCTGACCTTAGAGCCAGGAAGACCCATCCACGACCCATCCTGGCTTCATCTTTTACTTCATCTCTCAGTGATCCAGGCAACTGTCTATGAGTCACAGAGAAAGTGCTGACCTGCACTGATAAAGGGACTTTCCTTTTCTAGAAATTCGGACTCTCTTAATAACAATAATAGTTCCCATTTAGTAGCACTTGATAGTACTGGCCCTATGAACAAACAAACAAATGAATGAACAAATGAATGAAACTGGCTCAGCAAATAATTCTTAACAACCCCTAAGTCCATAGTCTGTTAGCCGTACAGTACTGTGGACTGCACTGTGCTAGAATAAAAAGGAGAACGTGTAGAGAAGAGGGGAGAGGAGAACACAGAGAAAGAGAAGGTGTTTATTTACTCCTTGCTCCTGAGGAGTTTCCAGTCTAATGAAAAAGACCCAGGGTAAAGTAAGCAGCCAATCCCAGATCCAGGGACAGTAGGAGAGACAGAGTTGAGCTCCTCTCCTCTACAATTCTCCCACAATCAGAAGGAGGAAAGAAAGGAGACCCACTTCCTCGTGCCCTCCCTCCGACCTACCTTTGCTCCTACCCTTCCACTAAAGCCCAGCCCAGGGTCCCTAGGAGGTTATTTTTGGGCCCACGGCATGCCAGAGTTAGCTCTCCTGGCTCTGAACTCCTAGGGCTTGCCACATCGATTCTACCATGTTGATATATGTGTCTATGCCTCATCTCCCAGCCAGTAATAAAACCAATTCCTTCCTTCTGTGCCAAGTCGTGGAGCTTATGAGGTACCTTGCTGGGGGTGAGTCAACGAACGATGGGTGCTCAGTCAATATTTGTTGATTGGCTGACAGTCCCAAGCCCCAGCTGGGCATTTGCCGGAATGAGTTTTGACCCCAGCAATCTCTGTCTAAGGGAGAAGGGCAGTGGATGATGGATGGAGATACCAGAGAAGATGGGGGTTGGCTTTGTTTTATTCCTCCCTTCCCAAACAGGAAACATCCCTTTCCTTCCCAAAATAGGAAATGTTGCCTTATTTGCATTATTTTAATTAAACGAACTGACAAACTGAACTATTATAGGGGAGGAAACAAAAGAGAAGAAAAGGAGGATGAATCCAGACGATCCTGCCTGAGATGGGTGTGGACCAATGGAGAAGAATTAGTGGGAGGAACAAACCATAAGGGTAAGCTGCAGAGGCAATCAATCACTCATGTGTTAGGCACTAGGGGCACAAAGAAAGGGCAAGAACAATTCCTGCCCTCAAGGATCTTCCATTCTAATGAGAGAGAAAACATATCAATAACTATGTATGTATAAGATACCTACAGAGCAGAAGGAAGATGTAACCTAAGAGGGGAAGAAATGGGCAGCTGGGGACACTAGAAAAGATCTCCTCTGGAAGATCGGATTTCAGCTGGGTCTTGAGGAAGTCAGGGAAACTCTAAGGCAGAGGTTAGGCACTCCAGGAATGGAGGGGAGGCACATACAAAGACTCAGTGATGGCGATGACATGTTGTATCAGAGGAAGGGACAGGCAGGCCAGCACTGCTGGATTGTTAGAGTTCATACAGGAGAGGAAAGTGGAAGAAGGATGGAAAGGTGGGTCACGAAGAGCTTTAAATGCTAAATGGATGACTTTCTATTTGTTCTTGAAGGTAACAGGAAGCCATTAGAGCTCAATGAATAGGGGCCTGGAGCAATATAATAAGACCTAAGCTTCCCACAAATCATGGCAGTTTAGTGAAGGTTGGATTGGATGTAGAGACTTGAAGATGGGAGGCTAGTTAGAAGGCTACTGTGATAGCCTAGTTCTCATTCCATGTCCTAGTGATCCCTAGTGAAAAGGCCTCTACCAGACCAACACGATGACATCAGATCATGCCCTATTTGGAGTTAGAAGACATGAGTTCAAATGCCAGCCCTATCAGGCCCTTATTACCTATGTGACGTTGGGCCAACTTGATTCACTTCTCTGGACCCAACTTTCTTCATCTGTAAACTGGGGAGCTTGGGTTCTAAAGGTTACTTTCAGTTCCAAATTGATGGTCGTAAGATGCTAATAAATCCTATTAAGTCATTCGTATGTCTTCTCCCCAGTACTAGGGGCATCAACTTAGCTACGGCACTCATCACCTCTCAAATGGACAACTGTGTTAACCTCTTCAATGGGCCCTAAGCCTTCAGTCTCTTGGCCACCATCCCCCACCAAGCTGCTAATGTGGCATCCCGAAGCACAGGTCTGACCCCCTCCTTCCTCTGCTCAAGGAGCTCCAGGGTTCCCTTTCACAATTGAGGTGTGGCCTACTTTTTCATACCTCTTCCACATTTTTCCCTCTTCACAAGCTCTACTGTCCAGCCAGATTGGCTTTCTCCCGATCTCTCACACAATAAGCTCCATCTCTTGCCTCATTCACAGGGTATAGAGTACTGAATGCACTCTTCCTCTGCCTCTGCTGCTCAAAATCTCCAGTTCCTTCAAAACGCAGTTCAAGGGCCGCCTCCTCCATGAGGTCCTTCCTGATTTTCCCAGTTGTCAATGCCTCCCCACACATGCCAAATTACCCCGTGTTTGCCTTGTAGATATTTTGTATGCGTGCATGGTGATTCCTCCAAAAAAAGTTAACTCCTCAAAGAGGACAGTCTCACTTTTGTCTGGGTATCACAAGAACCTAGCACAGTACTTGGCGTGTAGTGGGGGCTTAATAAATGGCTGTTGATTGACTATCTTAGAAAGCATAGCACCATAAGTGTGAGTACACCATTGGTGTAAGTAACTGGTGTGTGTGGATTGACCTTGGAGACTCCTGGAAGGAAGACCCTGGGATACAGTATTGCCCTGCATGTGATAAGGAGATAGGGAGATGGATAGATGGATAGATGCGCGGATAGATGAAAGCATAATAGATGAATAGTTATATGATAGATAGATGGATAGGTGGGTAGGTAGATGGATGGATGGATGGATGGATAGATGGACAGATAGATGGACAGATAGATAGTGGCTGCCATGAGTAGAAGACTGTGGGAACATTACTGGGAAAGGGAACAGGACAGAATGAGAATGGGGAGGAGCTCACCTGAGATGTGGCCACTGGGGGGAAGGGACTGAGGGCAAAATATCTGGGCATTTCTAATTTTAACTACCTGTTCTTACCAAGTAGGCCCTAAGCTCAGTTGGTTCCTTGTACTGAAGAAGTACAGATGCTATCAGCATTTGTCTAAATTTCTGCACCCCTGGACAAAGCCCTGGTTACCCCACCCTAGTTATGGCTCTGAACAAGAGAAAGCCTGAGGAACCATTTGAGATGCAGGGACTATCTATCTTGAAGCTCATCTCCCTGGAGCCCAAGATGTGCCTAGTTACTCTGCTGAGTCCTTATAATGGGAGTGCAGACCTCAATGGCAGCCTTCAGAAGACAATGCCCTTCTCTGCCATCCAACCTGTCAGTGTGATTCCAATGATAGGGCTCCGACTGACTCTTCAAGGCCACCGTAGTGCCTCTCTTGGGTCATCCAGCGTGGGTAGCTGTCTCTCCTACCTACGCCAAACCTGTGGACCGTGGGGGATGGGGTCTTTTGAGGAGTGTAGGAGCCAATGATCCTTCTCCACTTCCCAGTGAAGCCAGGACAGGCAGGCTATATTTCAAAACCCACCTGATGCACCCATATAAGATTCAAAGCCAGTATTTTGGAAAGTGCTTTCTACACGGTAGATCAAGGCTGGGGGGAGGCATAGGGGCATGTTCTAGCTAGACTAGTCTCTGAAGCCCCTGGAGTTGAATGCGGCTTGTGTGGGTCTCTCCCGTGTCAGCCCCATGATAACATATGTTTCTATCCTCTGTATCTCCAACCTGAAATCCCCAGCTGGTTTCCGCTAGGCACTATGCAACACAAACAGGTGTGTCTACCCTGAGACGCTTAGCCTGATGCCCAAAATAAACACTTGGCTGTGACAGCAGCAAATTTTGGCAGGAAAAGCCCTTGGTGGGAATTAATCCCCATTCTGCTCCTCCCAACAGTGCCATCCCGCCTGGCAACCAGGGTTTCAAAAATGTTCACGTTTCTTGAGGGGAAAAAATACCACCAACCCCTTGCACATTTTAGCAAAAGCCATAATCTCCTTCTCATGTGTGCTGTATTGTGATAAGGCAGGCAAAGCAGCCAGCCTTGAAAATGGCATTTAATGAGAAAAAGAGCTGGACAGAGCTTTGGGGAAGGGGCAAGAGGTATAAAATTTCTCTTCATATCCTTTTAGCTTCCTGCTTCCCAGAGGCAGGCAAGTTTTCATTACGGCTTCAGCTCACGGACCAACTTGGCTCTGACTGATCCAGATGGATATTGGCCAAGTTGTTCCCTGGGAGTTTTAATTACTGTGATAACCATCGCTAATTATTGGCATTTCCTTAAATGCAGTGGCTTGGAGAAGGTTGTAATTGTAGCGATCTTGTTGAAGGGAAAGGGGAAGGACCGCTGACTGGATAATAAGCTAGGGGTGACAGAGGAGTAAGGCTAGGCTTCAGAAAGGGGGAGACAACTTTTTGGTGCCTTCTATGTTAATAGCTATTTGTCCTTCGTGCCTGGAGGTGACATTCTTGTGACCTGAGTACATGCTATGACTTCCTTGCGTTTCCTAATACACCAAGGGGCAGTCTCAAATTCTCACAGTGGGTCCTTAGATAAAGCTAGCCCAAGTTGAAGGTGTTCTGTGGGTCTGCATCCAGTCAAACTCATAACTTATGAGCCCCTACCAATGTGTTTACTTTTTGTAGTCAGTCAGAGGTGATGATTATTTCAAAGTAAAGGGATTTAGTAGGCGAAGAAAACATGGTAAGAAAAGTACTGATAAAATTTTCTTCCAATAAAGCTAGGGCAAATACATACACTAACCTACAAAAACATACCATCTGAGGGAATTGGGAACATGTAAATAACATGCTTGGAAGATACATAAAGGAAATATATTTGGCCAAGACAGATATGTGGGCAGACACCCATAGAGAGAACCTGGGTAGTCAAAGCACATCCATGGAGGGGCAGCTCACACTTCCATGGTGCCATGCCACCAGAGTCTTCTCTTAATGTAATCACACTGCTTCCACTGGGCCTGTTCTCCACCAGTCTTGCATGGCATATAGTATCTACTAGATGATTAGTTTCTGTCAGATGCTCAGTCTCTGTTGGGATGATGTTTCTGTGGTCACTGCTGCTCACTTCCAGGCCCAGTTTCATTGAACGTGAGGCTACTGAGTTTCAGTCTGATTTCAACTTCTAGCTAAAGTCCTGGGCCAGGGAGGAGTGGGGGTTGATTAGCCTTGGCCACCAGTCTTTTAGCTTAAAGCCTAGAGGGTTTTCCCCCTTTTTTAAAAGAGAAAAGTCCCAACAAAGAAAAACAATCACCTTCAGTGTCTTTCTCCTAATGAGAGAGTCTGCTTATTTCTCCAAACCTTAGAAGAAATGGATAGGTCCTATACAGAAGGAGATTCCTCACCCCAGATTAAGTCTATTGGAATATAGAGGTGGAGCCACTAGAGTTAACGTGCCTTCAGGCTTAAATCTGTCTTTTTTACTTCTACCTCCCTGGTCACCAAAGACAAAGACTTTCTTAGAGGCATCACTCTGACTTAGGGTTAGAAATTCCTCGTAGTTCCTTGTTTAATTCTCAATTGCTAAAATATATGTGGTTGAAGCCCATTTTAGAGTTTGCCCTTCCAACAAAATTCTGAGAGTTCTTAAGTTCTAAGTCCAATCCCCCACCCCATCCCCTCATTCCCACTCCCACCATTTTTCAATGTCAAAACCCCTTCTTCCATAAGAATCAGTAGGAGGTGAGAAAGTCACCTGTCCCATTAACCCCAGGGGGTAGAGTCATTATCCTCTTCCTGCCTAGCGACAATTTTGACTTTATTACATATATGTGGACAGCAACAAGTACCCCTTACATATATGGATATGTGGCTAGCCATAGTCTATTCTGCTTCTACTTGTTTGAGGAAGTTGGATTTGGAATCAGGAAAATGAAAACTCCTTGAAGACAGAGGTGGATTTTGATTTTTCTTTGTAACCTCAGTGACAAACACAATAGGACACTAGGTAGCACAACAGACAGATTCAGGAAGACAAGAGTTCCAATGCTGCCTCAGACACTAGCTGTGTGACTCTGGACAAGTCACTTAATCTCTTTCTGCCTCAGTTTCTCCAACTGTAAAATGGGGATAATAATAGTACCTACATCCCACGGTTGTTATGAGGATCAAGCAAAATAATATTTGTGATAAGCAAATTGCCTGGCACACAGCAGGTGCTTAATAAATGCTTGTTCTCCCTCTCCTTTAAAATGTCCGTTGGATTAGATAGAAATCTAAGAATCTGAGTTCAAATCCTGGCTTGGTCACTTATATGTACAAGATCATAGGATTTAAACTAAGGAGGGCACTTAGAAGTCATCTAGGACAGTCTGCTTGAATGGCTAGAGAGCTAGAGTTGTAGCCAAGGAGAACTGGATTAAAATCTTACCTTTAACATTTATTAGCCATGTGACCGTAGATAATATTTTAATATGAACTTCAGTTTTATTATCTGTACAATGGGGATATTAATACCCACAAGGCCCTGTCTCACAGGGTTTACGTGAAGCTCAAATGAAATCATGCAAATAAAGTGCTTACTCTATATGACCGTCATTTAGTTCACCATCCCCCCCCATCGAACTAACATTAAGTCAATAAGCATTTATTGATGCCTACTATATGCCAGGAACAGAGGGCAACACTAAGAGGTCTATGACATGGCACAAAGCAAAGCTCACTGACCACCCCACAAGGGCATCAAATATATATTATTGGTCTCAATAGGACCAGTTTCCGACCAAATGGGCTAATGAGCCCCAGATTGACATAACTTCAAAAAGCAGCCAGAAATTTCACTCTTTATAAATAGCCACCCTATATTCCACCCCCACAAAAACAAGATGCCCACTATTATGTAGCAAATACAGAGAGAAGGAAACAGTTTTAATGGTAAAGTCCCTGAATAAGGTGATGTCTTCTCAGGGAGCCGGAATTTGTATTGTACATGAAGAAGAATAAAGCTAATATTTATATTGTGCTTTAAGGTTTGCAAAGTGCTTCACAAATATTATTTCATTTGATCCTGGTAGGTAAGAGATATTATTATCCCCATTTTCCAGATGGGGAAACCAAAGGTAATAAAGGTGAAGTGACCTGCCCATGGTCACACAGCTAGTAAGTATCTGAGATAGAATTTCAATTGAGGTCTTCCTGACTCAAAGGCCCATGCTCTGTCCATTCTGCCTCCTAGATGCCTATATGTAAAGTCCTGGAGTATCAGAGAATCACAGTTATAGGGCAAAAGAGACCTCAGAGGAATCTAGCCCAACCCCTTCATTCTACAGATGAGGAAACTGAGGTCTCAAGAAGGGAAGTAACTTATACAAGGTCACACAAAGGATCCTAGACCTAGAAAGACCTCAGAGACCATCTAGTCCAACACTTTCACTTTACAGATGAGAAGACTGAGTCCCAGGGAGACTAAGGGACTTCTCCAGGGTTGTCGCTCAAGTAGTAACCTTGGGTTACCTAACTTTCAAACACTGAATCAGAGTCTGGAGAGACCTTACTGGTCATCCCATCTTGCCTCTCTTCCAATGTCTCACTCCTCATTACAACATGCCTGACAGATTGTCTTCTAGCCTCTATTATAATACTTTGGGAGACAAAGAACTCACTATTTCCTGGAGCAGTCTATTTCAATGGACCGACAACGTTACTCACTAGAATGATCTGTCCAAATGTAAGTCAAAGCCAGTATCCTCAGACCTTCACGAATGTCATGAATATTGACAAAGAGCTAACTGCACAAGTCACTGTGTTGTATAGCTATCATAGCTCTACAACAGAAAGTCTAGTTAGTAATCTGATGTCCTGGGGAAAAACTGGAAGTTACGTGTGGACGCGCACAGGTAGCATGGTTTCCTTTCTCTTGCCCACTTCATTTAGGACCTTGGAAGAGGATATGAGAAGAAAACAGTGGGCTAGATGGTGTCCAAGAATGAGATTTCTTTTTCCTGGTCCCTGACTTTAGACATTAGAATGATGGAGTAAAATGCAATGTGTTTGGCTAGAGACTTGGTTCTTTAATCAAGAAAGCTATAATACGGGAGGTAATAATGGTTCTTTAATCAAGAAAGCAAAAATACAGGAGGAAAGAGAAATAAATAGGGCATGATTGGGAGGACATAAGAAGGAAAATAGTGGAGGAGGATGCAAGAAATTACAAGGGGGAAATAGCTGGGAAGAATATCTATATACCAATGTATAGCGTATTGGTAACACAATGAACTTGGGATTTTAATACAATGAACTAAATACAACTTCATAGGTATCTGTCAATAAATCAACATTTATCAAGTACCTATTATGAGCCAGGAACTGTGTCAAGCGCTGGGGGTATCCCATAAAAAGGCAAAAGACATTCCCTCCCCTCAAGGAGCTTACAATCTAATGGAAGAGACGACACGCAAACAACAATGTACAAATGGTATCTATATATAGACTGAATTGAAAATGATCAACAGAGAGAAGGCACTAGCATTAAGGGGGCTCAAGAAATGCTTTTTGTAGAAGTTGGGGTTTTACATGGGACTTGAAGAATGTTGGGGAAACCAAGAGGCAAAGATGAGGAGGGTGAGAAATCCAGGCATGAGGGCCAGCCAGTAAAAATGTCTGGAACTGAGAGATGGGAGTTTCTCGTGTGAAAAATGAGGAAGCCAAGTGTCACTCGGTTACAGAGGTGTGAGAAGACTGGAGAGGTAGAAGGGAAACAGGTTGTAAAGAACTTGCAACACAAAGCAGGGTTTTAGCACTGGTTTGTGGGGTGACAGGGAGACACTGGAGCTTATTTAGTGAGGGGTAGTGATAGTCATGTCAGATCTATGCTTTAGGTAGATTAATTTGACAGCTGAATGGAGGATGGCCTGGAGTCGGGAGAGACTTGAGGTAGAGAGACCAACTAGCAGGTTATCACAGCAGGCCAGGCATGAGGTTTCACCGAGACTTGGTAGGATGATGACTGAAATTCACTAATAGAGGGTAATCATTATTCAAAAGAAACATCTGAAAGAAGAGGTGGCAAGGGAGACATAAAAGATAAGAAGCTATATCACTACATGAAATCCATAATTTTGAAAGAGTGCTTTGCATATCATTTGTGCAATGATCAAAGAAGGAAAAGTCATGTGAAAATAACAGCTCATGTCTATATAACACTCCAAATTTTACAAAGCACTTTCCTGATGACAATCCTGTGAGGTGATCAATGAAAAGTATTCATCTTCCCATTTTAAAAGTGAAGCAAGTGAGACAGAGAGAAATTAAGTGACTTGGCCCTAGTCACAAGACAGAAGAGATGTCATTGTGAGGGTATTCTATAGGTCACCTGATCAGAAAGAGGATATAGATGATGCTTTCCTGACACTGTTTACAAAACTAGCACAAAGCAATATACAGTAACATGGTGGCCATCAAGTATCCAGATTCTTGTAAGTGTCATTTCACTAAAGAAGAGCATCCGATAAGCTCTTAATTAACTCTAGCTAATCCAACAAACATTTTAAAAGGGAGGGGAAACAAGCATTTATTAAGCACCTACCATGTGTCAGGCAATGTGCTAAGTATAAATATTATCTCATTTGATCCTCATAGCAACTTTGAGGTGTAGGTGCTATTATCATCCCCATTTTACAATTGGGGAAACTGAGGCGGTTTTTAAAAGTGACTTTTCCAGAGTCTCACAGCTGATATTTCAGCTTTCAATAGATAAATAGTGATGAAGCAAACTGCTATTGTGGACTTAATTCTAACCAGCAAAGAGAAACTGACTGGTCAAACAACAAAAACAAACAAACAAAAAAAGAAAAATGTGATGAGAACCTTGGGAGAAAGTAATCATGTCATCTTGAGTTTGCAATAATCAAGGAGATATATACTAGGCAGATGATTCTGTACACACTGAGAGAAATGACAGGTATTATCTAAGGATCTAAAAGGAAATATTACTCAAGACAAATGTGGGGGTAAGGGGGCACTAAAAAACTAAATTCTGATAACGCAATACTGAATGATACCACCAGGGAAAAAAGACAATGACAACTAAAATCTCCTAGCTCTATGAACCTGAGCAAGTCACAACCCCTCTGACTGTCTTATTTCCTCATCTATAAAGTGGGGTTAATAATGCTTTTTCTACCTACCTAATAGGACTGCTATAAATTTTAGATGACACATGTAAAAGTGTTTTATAATGTATAAAATGCTATTCCATTAGCTATCCCTAGTTTTGTATCAATTTCACACTTAATAACAAGCATGCTATCTTCTAAAACACACCAGTGGGGGCTCACGAGCTAAAATTTGAGTGACTGCAGACCATAGAGCAACTTGAACCTGAAGTAGCTATCTGGGAGGGCCCACATGTGAGAAAGGGAGGAGGGTGCCCCAAGTGCTATAATTTTTGAGGCTCTTCTGCACTTGTCTATGCAGGATTTCATTCTTTGGACTTTTCCTCCTTCCTCCATGCACTCCCTACGGCCATCACAGTGCCGACAAGGCCAGGGAGGCTTGGGCCAGCAGACCAAGAGATTTTCTCATTCCTTGTCAAGACTGAAAGAAAGGCACAAAGCTCTCTCTTCATTTCAAGTGAATTTTTGTGCCAGCAGGTAGTTCTGAGAAGGCAGGAACCTCGCAGCATCACAGAAGCAAAAGGAAAAAACAGAAAGGAAACTGCAGAGAAAAAATGCTCTAAGGGTGCCATCCGTTTTCCTGACAGATATTTTAAACACCTTGGCTAGATTAGTTTAGAAACCAGAAGAAATGTTTCAGCTTCCATTAACCCCCTGGCCAGATGCTCTCTCACGGATAGAGGCTTTGGCACAATTACCTGCAAAGGGTTCTCTGCTCACAGACATAGCCAGCAGCACCTAAAAAGGATTCCAGGAAAAGGCTCCTATGTTATGGGTCTTGCACAAGCCCCACATGCGGACCTGACATGGAGGGGGAAAGGTTAGGACATGGCAAAGGTGGTCTAGGGACTCACCTCTCCAAGGAAGTTCCTCACATTTCTCTAATGACAAGGTTTTTCTTGAAACAGCCTTATAAAGTGGTTAAAGCAAATATTCCTTCCCCAGGAAATTGAGGCATGGAGGGGTGAAAGAAGGCATTGTTATGTGATGAAAAGAGGATTGGAGACGGAGGATTTTGTTTCCAACTCTGGCTTAGCCACAGACTGTCTAAAGGGAAAAGTCACTGCATGTCACTAAGTATCAGTTTCCCCATTTGTAAAATAAGGTAAATTAGACTGAGATGGTTTTTAAGGTCCTTTGCAACTTTGGATTGATGATAATATTGATGACAAAGAATGCAAAAACTTTCAAATGACTGAACTCAGTGCAGCCAGGATGAGAAGGGAAGCTGTCTATCCTTTGAGGGGCTGATACTTTCCATCTTATATGTCTAACAAGAGCCTTATGTCCAAGATATATGGGACTAACATAAAGAAATAACCAAGAACCGTTCTGAAATGGATGAGTGGCCAAAGGAGATGATGAGTAAACAGCTCTCAAAAGAATCACAAATTATTAGCAACCACATGAAAGAGTACTCATTAGCTAGTAATAAGAGAAATACAAATGGAAATAATCTGGAGGTTTCATGTGAGACCCAGCAAACTGGCAAAGATGGTGAAAGATGAGACTTGATGTTGGAGGGGCTGTAAAAAGATGAGTTGGGAATTTGTTTAATCATTCTGGAAAGCAATAGGGAGTTATCTGTTATTTTGTTGTTCATTCTTTGTTTTTGAAGAGAACCAATGACATCGTGGGGTGATGTCTTGACTTTTGTGTGAATTGGATTTAGGGGCCACAAAGAGTCAGATATAATTGAAATGACTCAAGTAGAGAATTATACTAAAAAGTGACGAAAATGCCCATTTCCATTGACCCAGAGAGCCCACAGTTTGGCATGTTTTGTAGAAGTAAAGAATTGGAAATAAAATAGATACCCATCAGCATGGTGTAGCGGTGAGAACACAGGCTTAGAAATAAAAGGACCTAGGTTCAGATCCACCTTTGGCATTTAACCCCTGTGTGATCTGAGCAAGTCATTTAATCTTAGTTTCTTCATCTGTCAAATAAGGGAGTTGGGCTAGATGGTCTCTGAATCCGTTCTCGGTTTGGATCTATGATTTATCCATGACTAAGTAAATCACGGTGTGTGAACATGATTGAATATTATTGTTCTATCAGATATTAGCAACATGAAGAATACAGGGAGGTGTTGGAAGACTTACATAAACTGATGCAAAGCAAAGTAAGCAGAACTAGGGAAAAAGAACAAACCATGATGACAACAATGTAAACACAACAACACACTGAAACTAAATGCTATGCAATTATGATGATCAAACTTAACCCCAAAGAAGAGCTATCAGGATATTCTTCCCTCCTTTCGATCAATCAATAAACATATATTAAGAGGCTACTATGTGCCAGATTTTCTAGGTGCTAGGGATGCAAATTCAGTGAAAGAATATCTACTCCAAGGAACTTACGTTCTAATGGAAGTGATGAATACACATGTAAATATGTTGCATAATTATAAAGTGAATAAATGTAAATATGTCCAAAGTAGTTAAATAAAAAGTAGTTTAGGAGGGAGGGTGGGTGTATTCAAAAAGCTTCAGTCAGAATATGGTGTCTGGATTACCAACTGCCAAGTTGGAAAGGATGGAGCCAAGTCAGCAGATTAGAGGTAGTAACTCAGTCAAACTCCCAACCATCTCCTCCAAATGAACTTTCTAATAACATCAAATTCTGGAATAGCAGAGCCAACAAAAGTTTGGTTAAGACATTTTCCAGCTTAAGACAATTTAGAAAGTCAGCAGGAGAGGTTCTGGGCCACAGTTCCCAGGTGGAGAGGAGTGCTTGTGGTCGGTCACAAGGAACCGGGGGCACTCATTGCAGTTCTAAGCCAGAGAGTAGCACTAGCAATTGTGGTTACAAGAGAGCAGGGGACCTGGTTCCAGGGCCAAAAGGAGAAGTAGTCCTTGAAGCTGCAGTGGAGCAGAGACCCTTCCTGGATAAAGACCAGAGCACAGACCAGGAGAGCAGTGACCACACCTCTTCCCACATCACACCATCTTGGAAGTACCAAAAACTTTCAGACCTCCCCCCCCCAGAACTAGCTCTGAAAAAAACAGCACAAAAAGCATAAAACTTGAGACAGTGCCTCCCCACCCCAAGGTGAGCAGAGCCCAGCTTGAACATAAAGTTCCAAGTGAAGAAATAGTCTGGGGAAATGACAAACAAACAAAAAGAACTTCACAATAAAAAGCTACTACAGTGGCAGAAAGACTCGGAAGACAACCAGGTAAAAAAGCTACAACCAAAGCCTCAAAATGCCCAATAAGAATTGCTACAGGACTAAAAGAAATAGGTTAGAATAGTGGAGGAAAAATTGAGAAAAGAAATGAGTGGTGCAAGAAAATTATGAAAAAAGAATTAATAGCATGGTAAAAGAGGCAAAAAAATTGAAGAAAACAACACCTTAGAAACAGATTTGGTCTAATAGTAAAAGAAGCCCAGAAATTCACAGAAGAAAAGAACTTAAAAAGCAAAATAGACCAAATGGAAAAAGAGTTACAAAATCTCACTGAAGAAAATAATTCCTTAACAATTAGAATTGGGCAAAGAGAAATTGACTCCATGAAACGTCAAGAAACAACAAAACAAAGTCAGGAGATAGAATGTCTTCTGTGAAGAATATTCAAAATCCACAGAGGCAACATTTGAATTTAGGCCTTCCTAACTTCCAGGTCCACCACTTTCTTCTCTACTACGCCCAGGAGTATTCCATCACATTCATGTGTCATAGTTTGGTCAGCTATTCCCCAACTAATAATCACTATTTCTTTGCTACTTCAAAAACTGCTGCTGTGAATATTCAATATAAATAGGACTTTTGTTTCTGTCTTTTACTTCTTTGGGGGAAGAAGCAAAATCAATATTCATGGAAAGTTTCCAAAAGAAAGAAAAAGACCATGGGTTTTTTTTGTTTTGTTTTGTTTTATTTTTACTCCAAAAAGTAACCAAGAGGATATGAGTAACTATTGACCCACATCTCTGCTTCCTTATCTCTAGAAAAATCTTTCCAAGACCAGTTTGTCCAAACATTGAGTGTATTTTGAATGGAAACATGAGCAGGAAACAGGTAAGTTTCTTCAACAGGCAATTTTCTACAACAGCCTCCATTACTGTCACACAACTGATGAGAGGCAGAGAGAATATATCCTGTTGTGTTTATTGATTGTTGGTTTTTGAAGGCATTTGATAGCATGAGCAATGCTGGTGCCATACTATAAAAGTTAAATCCTCACATATGTCCTTTTTGTTAATGACTAGTAAGTTACAACAGTGGAAAGTGACAAGCAACTTGTGTTAATAATCAAAATCACATCATCAGGCAGAGTTAACCATTTGCCTTTTCTGGAGGCTTCTTTCAGTGTTTGTTGGGAAGTATCTCTTGTGTCAAAATAAAGTGTATCAATAACTGCTTGAAAAAGTATTTGACTCGGTAGAACCAAATATAGCTTTGAAGGCTGTCCTTGGGCACAGTGTCTCCCACACAAATGTGAATTCTACATGCAATTTTACGGCAGATTCGACTACAAAGATAACAGTTTAGTGATGAGTACTATGTAATAAAGTAAAGGAAAAATGGAGAGCCACCCACACCGTTCATGAGATACCAGTGGCATAGCAGAAAGAATTTAGGATTTGAGAGGCAGAGGAGCTGAGTTCAAATCCCACCCCCTCCTTCTCACTTCCTATTTATGAGACTTCAAGCAAGACATTTCACTTACCTGGACCTCAGCTTCCTGATCTGTAAAAGGAGAAAGTTGGATTAAATGACTCTGGAGTTCCCTTCCTGCTCCATATTCATGGCATCGTGGTCCTGTGTTCCTATGGTTATCATCTTTTAGACAGCTTGGCAGAGGTGATGGGTTTGGGTCTATGTAGGTGAAACCCTTTTCTGACATCTAACAAATACAAAGACCTAACTGCAAATTGAAGCACATTACTCCAACATCTATCTGCTTATGGCTCCCTAGTGTTATGAGGAAAGGAGGAGTGAAAGTGAGTGAGTGAGTGTGTGTGTGATGCACAAGGACTTTTTCAGGGAAAATTGCAGGGGACAGCTATGAAGGGTCTCTGTGTGCAGAGACAAGCATGGAGCTGGCTGTACCTGAGTGTTTCAGGTAGGCATCATACCAATTGCTCAAAGTGGAAAAATTGATTCACTACCCCCCTCCCACCATTGTATTTCTGCATCACCAGCACACACAGTAAGAGCAA
Organism: Phalanger gymnotis; assembly: GCA_028646595.1. Lineage (NCBI taxonomy): Eukaryota > Metazoa > Chordata > Mammalia > Diprotodontia > Phalangeridae > Phalanger > Phalanger gymnotis. The sequence goes on from CM053627.1 coordinate 29,536,185, forward strand.
CTTCAGCTAAAAGAATTTACCAGCTTGTTTGGTTCCCTCATGAGGAAAGGTAAGGGAGTGGGAAATACCTGAAAGCAACAGGCAAGGGTTCAAATTCAGGCCTGCTGGCTTCACAAGGAGAAACCACTTCAAGCTCCTGTTTCATTTTTCTCAAAACTCCCCACATAGATCCAATCGTTTTTGGGATGTCTCTGCCCCCATGTGTGCATCTTTCTATGGTTGCAGCTGGTGCCAACATGTCTATCACTTGAACTATCATTTGTTATGGATGGTTGGAGTAGAGCTAAAGAGCCTGTGGTCACAGGTTCAAATCCCACCATGGACCAGTTAACTTCATACAGAAACTCCATCCCATTGGAAGACAGTGTGCCACACCTGGCCTAGTTATCTCCCAAATGCAGTCTTTAGTGATAAGGGATACCTACTCACAGACTTAGAGCCGGGAGGGACTTTATGGACCATCTAGTCCATCCTTTTCATTTTACAGATGGAGAAACTGAGGCCCTGGAGGTGAGGGGACTTGTGCAAAGTCACATAGGCCATAAATTTATAGGATAATAGATTTAGAGCTGGAAGGGACCTTATAGGCTATTTAGACCAAATGTCTCATTTTGCAGATGGGGAAACTAAGACTCAGAGTGGTTGAGTGACTTGCCCAAGGTCATTCAGCCTGTAACAGAGCCAGAGTTCCTCTGACTCCAGATATAGCACTCTTCCTACTGCATTAGGACTATACACTGTTGCTTCCCTGTAGGGAGGGACAGGAATTGGCTCCAGTAACTTTCTTGCCACCCTCGGGAGACCAAAACGCAGCACTTCGCATGTGTGCCTGTTTGGCAGAGCTGTTGAGGCGTGGGAGGCGATGAACACATAGAGGAAGTATGGCTGTCCGGGTCTCCAGGGGACAGGGTGACAGAAGCCCCAGGAGAACAGCAGATGGCAGAGAGAAGATGCCAATGCCATCCTGCCCAAGTGTCAGCCACCCACTCCCAGGAGGGCCCTCCGCGTTCCCCTCCCCTTCCATTTTTGCAAATCTATTTGCAGCAAAAAAAAAAAAGAAAAGAAAAAACCTAACCAAGCAGCTAGGTGACTGTAGGACCAGGAGAGAGGAGGAGCCGGACAACAGATGGCAGCTGCTGTTATAGTGAACAGAGGATACCCTGAAAGGCAGGGGCAATGGGAGTGTGCTGGGGAGCTTATCTGGAATGGCAAATAGGGCCTCTTCATGGCTGGCTTTTTCCTTTCCATTTTTTTTTAAAAATCGACTTTCCATTTTCTGACTGCTGAGAGAGGCAGGGAAATCTCTGAGGACCAGGCTGAGGAAGCTTCTGGGCAGGAGTGCCCAACAGTCTGAACTCTAAGCTATGAAGATGAGGGGTCAGCACCAAGGACAGCAGCTACCCCCAGGTTCCTCCCTAGGTCCTCAGCCCTGGGGGAATTGACCACAAGGCTTCCATAAATAACAAAGGAAGCTCTACATCACTGGTCCCTGGATAAATCAGATTCACCTCCACCAAAGGAAACTTCCAGGCCCTAGACCCAGGCCATGAGAACACAACTTCAGGGAAGTCATCAGGGAAAGGTTGGAGCCCACTAGAAAGAGGGCTTTTGGAAGGAGCTGAGACACTTTTCTGCTCTGCAAAAATCTCTTTCAGCCAATCCACAAGCTTTAGGAGCTCCAAAACTATATAGAACATTAACAATAATGGTGTTAATTAGGATCATTGATCACCTGACCCCTGGATTCATCCATCTCCCAACTGGGCCTCCTAATTGGCCTCCTAGCCCCATATTTCTCCCCTGTCTAATCTGTCCTCCACAGAGCTGCCAATGTGTTATTTTTAATGTTCAGACCTAGCCACATCCATCTCCTACTCAAGAAACTTCTGTGGCTCCCTGTTGCCTATAGATCAGGACTGTGTCACCTTTTATCATGTCCCAGACATTTTTGGCAGTCTATGAAGCTGATGGACTCCTCAGAATAATATTTTTAAATATATAAAATAAGATAATAGGATTTCAATGAATTATTTTGAAACATAGTTATCAAAAAAATTTAAGTTCATAGACTGGGGGCAGAGCCAAAATGGTGGATTAGAGGCAGCCACCCAGCTGAACTCCCTCAACATTCCCCTCCAAACAACTTTAAATAATGCCTCAAATCACATTTTGGAGTGGTAGGGTCAACAAAGGTCAAGGTGAGACAATTTTTCCAGTCTATGAAAACTTAGGAGATCTGCAGGAGAGATCTGTGATATGGGGTGGAAGGTTGTCTGGAGCTCATACAGAAAGTGAGGAAGCAGTGGCAGCTTCAGGAGCTTTCAGCCCAGAGATAGTAAGGAGACCCAACAACTAGTCAGAAAAAAAAATTACAGGGGACCCTCTGCTAGCACTGAGTAAGGCTGGCATGGATTGACAACTCTATTATTCATAAGCAGTTCCAGGGCAGAGAGAAGCACTAGTCCTTGCAGTTGGAGGGGAACAGGGGCCCTTCCTAGATAAAGACCAGAGCACAGACCAGGAGAACAGTGACCACATCTCTCCCTGCATCACATCACTTTGGAAGCACCAAAAACTTGCAGACTCACAGAACTAGCTCTGAAAAGAATAGCATGAAAATGTGTGATGCTTGGGACAGTGCCCTCCCATGCCCAGGTGAGCAGAGCACAACTTGAACACAAAGTTTCAAGTGAAGTAATAGTCTGGAAAAGTGAGCAAACAACAACAACAAGATCTTCACCATTAAAAGCTACTACAGTAGCAGGGAAGACCAAGACACAAACTCAGAAGAAGACCACAATGTGAAAATAGCTACAACCAAAGCCATAAAGAAAAATGCTAATACAAGTTCAACAAGAATTCCTGTAAGACTTACAGAGATAAGCATGGTAGAGGGAAAACTGAGAAAAAGTGTAAAAAAGTGCAAGAAAATAATGAAAAAAGAATTAGCTTGGTTTAAAAAATGACAAAAGATACTGAAGAAAACAATACTTTAAAAACAGAAATAGCCTAATATTTTTAAAAGGCACAAAAATGCATTGATGAAAAAAACTCCTTAAAAAGCAGACTAGGCCAAATGAAAAAAGGAAGTACAAAAGTTCACTCATGAAAATCATTCCTTAATAATTAGGATTGGGCAAGTGGAAGCTAATGACTCCATAAGACATGAAAAAACAATAAAACAAAGTCAAATGAATGAAAAAAGAAAAGAATTAAATAGCTCATCAGAAAAATACTGACCTGGAAAATAGATCAAGGGGAGATAATTTAAGAATTACTGGACTACCGGAAGCCATGATAAAAAAGAACCTAGACATCATATTTCAAGAAATTATAAAGGAAAACTGCCATGATATCTTAGATTCAGAGAGTAAAATAGAAATTGAAAGAATCCACTGATCACCCTGAAAAAGATCCCAAAACAAAAGCTCCCATGAATATTATAGCCAAATTCCAGAGCTTGATGAGAAAATATCACAAGCAGCCAGAAAGAAACAACCTCAGATACTGTGGAGTCACAGTTAAGATCACATAAGATTTAGCCACTTCTACATTAAACGAGCAGAGAGCTTGGAATATGATATTCTAGAAGGATTACAATCAAGAATAAGCTACCCAGAAAAACTGAGTATAATCCTTCGAAGGGGGGGGCAGGAATGGATATTTAATGAAATAGAGGACTTTCAAGCTTCTTGATGAAAAGACCAGAGCTGAATAGAACATCTGATATTCAAACAAAAGAAGCATAAAAGGTAAACATGAAAAGAGTAATCACAAAGGATTTAATAAGGTTAAACTGTGTACATTCCTATATGGAAAGATGATCATGTAATCCCTAAGAACTTTATCATTATTAGGGCCATTAAAAAGAGGTAACAGAGTGCATGGGTGTGAGGTGATTATGTTGGAGTGATCTCCCAAAAAAATGAAGAGGAAAGAAAGAAGAAAGCACTGGGAAAAAGAAGGAAAATTGTCTGATATAAAATAGCATACAAGGAAGAATTTTTACAAGACGGGGTGGGCTATGCTTGAACCTCATTTTCATCAGAATTGGTTCAAAGAAGGAAGAATATATATGTATATATGTCTGTATGTATGTGTGTGCGTATAGATGGGTGTGTATATGTACGTATGTATACACACACTCTCAGTTGTGCATAGAAATCTCTTGCCCAACAGGGAAATTGGAAGGGAAAGAGATAGGAGAAAGGTAGCAGGGATGTTAAAAGGGAGGGCAGATTAAGAGAGGCAGACTTTTGAGGAGGAACAGGATAAAAAGAGAGTGAGAGAAGAATACACATAAGAAAATGAGATGGAGGTAAATACACAGTAATCATAATTACGGATGTGAAGGGGATAAGCTCACCCTTAAAATGGAAACAGATAGCAGAATAGATTGGAAATCAGAAGACAAAAATATATTATTTACAAGAGACATGCTTAAAACAGAAAGATACCCAAAGAGTTAAAATAAGGGGCTGGCATAGGATCTAATACGCTTCAGCTGAAGTAAAAAAGGCAAGGATAGCAATCATGATCTCAGACAAAGCAAAAGCAAAAATAGACCTAATTAAAAGAGATAATCAGGAAAACTACATCTTGATAAAAGGTATCATAGACAATGAAGTAATATCAAAAATTTTTACAGCAAGTTTATCTGATAAAGGCTTCATTTCTCAAATATATAGAGAACCAAATCAAATTTGTAAATATAGGAGCCATTCCTCAATTGATAAATTGTCAAGGGATATGAATGGGCAGTTTTTGGAAGAAATAAAAGATATCAATAAACATATGAAAAAATACTCTAAATCACTATTAATTGGATAAATGCAAATTAAAACAACTATGAGGTATGACCTCAAACTTCTCAGAAATAACAAATGCTGGATGGGAGGAGGGAAAATAGGTAATCAATGAACTGTTGGTAGAGTTGTGAAGTGATCCAACCATTCTGGAGAACAATTTAGAACTATATCTGTGGAGTGCCAATTGGGGAAAAGCCATAAAATACAGTAATAAGTGAAAAGCCATAAAAACTTAAACTCTGTGAAAGGCAGAAGTCTGGACATGGTGACCTGTTAAAAATCACAACTTAGGTACTGAATCATAACTTAGACACTGAGTCATAACTTAAGATACTACAACCTATGAAAGCCATAACAAGAATTTTGTGATGCATTTGTGACCGGTACACGTTTGGGCATAACATTGGCGTGATGCCCAAACTCATTACTAAGCAGAAAGCCAAAAATATCCACCAACCAGTAGTGATGTACTCTCTAGCTCCTCCTTTGTCTGTTTTCTACAATTATTGGGGGGACTGGGGGGGGGTTCTTTTGCAGGGATCCACTGAATTGTCTGGCTGCCACCTCAGACCAAAGATTGCCCCTGTTTTGTAAGTATTTATAATGATTGATTAAACTACTGCTTATAATTAGTCTGGAGATCCTTGGCCTCTTCCTTTGGTACCAAACGAATACTCCACAGTTATGGGGGAGGTACAGGGCTCCCCAGTTAGAGGAATATCCAAATGTCCAAAGGGCTATAAAACTGTGCATACATGGGGAAAGGACCCACATGTACAAAATTATTTATAGCAGCTCTCTTTGTGATGGCCAAGAACTGGAAATTGAGGGGATGCTCATCAATTGGGGAATGACTGAAGAAGTTGTGGTATATGAATGTAATGGAATACTATTGTGCTGTGAGAAATGATGAACAGAAAGACTTCCAAAAACCCTGGAAAGACTTATATGAACTGATGCTGAGTGAAGTGAGCAGAATGTATGATGACTAATTTTGATAGACTCAGCCCTTCTCAGCAATGCAAGGACCTAAAGCAATTTCAAAGGACTCATAATGGAAAATGCCATCCACGTCCAGAGAAAGAACTATGGATTCAGAATGCAGAGTAAATCACACTGTTTTCTTTTATGTTTTCTTTTGTTTTGCCTTTCTTTCTCACGGTTTCTCCCATTCGTTATAATTCTTCTACGAAGCATGACTAATGTGAAAACATGTTTAATAGGAATATATATGTAGAGTCCATATCAGATTGCAGGCCATCTTGGGGAGGGAAGGGGGAGGGAAGGCGAGAAAATTTAAAACTTATGGAAGTGAATGTTGAAAACTAAAAAAAATTAATAAAAAATAAATTTTTAAAACTGTGCATACACTTTGACCCAGCAATGCCACTACCTAGCACAGTACATAGCTTATTGACTGATAGGTTAAACAAAAGCCATGTAGTCTAATGCAAGAGATGAGCAAATTGAGTCTCAGAAAGGTTACCTTGTCCAAAGTCACACAGGTGCCAGAACTGGGATTCAAACTCATCTCATTACAGATCTAGAAGAGACCTCAAAGGCCATCTAGTCTTATTCTCTCATTTGACAGATGAGAAAACCGTGCTTTGCACATAGGAGGCATTAAATAAACATTGGTCATGTCATTCTGTCTCTTCTAGTTGAGGGTCTTATCTCTGACTCTTCATCTGTGCCATCTTCTCCACCTGAAATATCCTTCCTAGCCTCTCCATGAAAGCAAGGACCTTCCCTCCTTCAAAATGACACATCAGGCTTAATGCCACTAGAAATAAGTTTGTCCTATTCTGTTCCAAATGCTCCCTTCTCCCTGCTAAGGTATAACTACATAGCTTGTATGCATTTATACTCAGCTTAATGAGTGGGGTTGAGTTGGAGGCTGGTTAGCTCAATGGTTTGTAAGGGGGCTGAAGTGCCTCAGAAGCCATCTAGTCCAGCTCCTTGCTGATGCATATCTCCTTTGATGACAAGGCTTACATTTTGCTTTGGGCAACTCTTCCAATGAGCAAGTTGTCCTCTCTCTAATTTCTATCCATTAGCCCTAATTTTGCACTCTGGAAGCACATTAGACAAGCCTTAATCTTTCTTCATAGCCCTTCAGATACTCAAAAATGGTGATCCTGTCCCATCCAAATCTTCCCCGATTCAATGTCCCCCCTTCTAGAACCTGCCATCACATAACTTGGTTTCCAAGTCAAGTCAGCCTGTCTCCCTCAATATACATTAGGCGTGTTATTATGTGTCAGGCACTGGAGATATCAACACAGAATGAAACAATCCCTACCCACAAGGAACTGCTTTCTAGGTTCTTCAGCATCCTTGGTTGAGACCCTCCTCTGGGTATGCCCTAATTTGTCACAGACGTGCCCCCCCAGGCTCAGACGCAACCGTTCCAGACGTGGGCTGCCCCAGGGAGAATCACCTCTTAAGTCTTGGATGCGGTGAGTCTGTCAATGAGGCCTGAACTTACGGGGCCTTTTTCAGCTGCCAAGTCCCACCAATGACTCATGTTGCGCCTCGTCAACATCATCAAAAACCCTGGGGTCTTTGTCATGTGAATGACCATCTAGCCACACCCCCTGACTGGCCTGTGGGGCCAATCGACTTCATAGGGGAAAAAAACCCAAATGCCTTTGAAATCTCATCCCAGATTCAGCTTCTCTGTGGAATCTTCCAGAACTAATTCCATCCCATTACTCCAATCACTTCCATCAGTCATAGGATCAGGAATAATACCATGGGATAATTTTTTTAGATAACATCTGGCAGTTTACATTCCTTTAAGGTTTGCAAAATGTGTAAGTTCTTTGCAAATGTTAAAGTACTAGAAAAACGCTAGTTCTTCTTCTTCTTACTATCATTTGACCCTTACAATGACTGTAAGGTAAGTGCTATGAGGAGTCCCATTTTACAGATTAGGAAACTGAGGCTGAGAAAGGTTAGGCAACTTGCTCAGGGTCATATAGCTAATGAGCATCTGAGGAAGGATTGGAACTCGGGTCTTCCTGATTCCGAGTTCAGTTCATTCTATGCACTACGACCATTCAGCAACCATCTAGAGCATAGATTTCTGAAGTAATGAACCAGCAAGCACTTACTAAGTGCCTATAGTATACACACCAGGTCCTCTGTTGGGCATGGGAGATACAAAAATAAAGATGAAATAGTTGCTACTTTTCAATGGCCATGCAGGTAAGAAAGTAAAGGAGCTGATCCCAAAGCCTGCACCCGCTCAGTGGAGAAGGGCTTTGCATATGTAGCACATTCCCCCTGCTACATTAGCTTAGTACAGGTGGGGCTGACTAGGGCAGGGTGGGAAACCTGCAGCCTCAAGGCCACATTCACAGAACAAATCTTGAAGTTTGCATTCTGTCAAAGGGCTGCACTTGAGGACCTAGAAGGCCGCATGTGGCCTCGAAGCTTCAGGTTTCCCACACCTGGGCTAGGGGCATCTGGATCAGAGTCCATCGCTTGCATTTATATCCATTTTCCTTTGTCTGTGGCTGGTTAGCTCAGCTGGCTGAGGCACAGTGCTACATTCCCATGGGGGGATCAGTTAGTCTCAAGCTGTCCTTGTGGCCCCAGACAGCGTCCCTAACCCCCACCAGTCCTATAGAAAAGAAAACCAAGAGAGAGAGAGTGAGCCTGGCCTTGCCTGTCCCCTAGCACTACAGCACAAAGGGCCTCAGGGACTGAAGATGGGTTAGAACCATCATCCTCACACATTGGCCTTGTCCACTTTAAGAAAATATAAGATTCTGAGCTTACAAAAGAAGGGGCTAATGATCTGAAGAATAAGAATTTGAGGACTCCTTTAAATATTGTTGTTTGTCATTTTTGTGCCTCTGGCCCCTTCGGAAAGGAACTTGGCTTTGTCCCTTCTGGGGCAAAGAACGAACTCCATTTGAGGAGTTACAGGAAGTCTGCTGGGATAGCAGCTGGCCAGCACTCACACCTTTACCTCTTCCCCTATAGTCCTCCCCACTATCTTTCCTCGTACACATATAAACTCCTCCTACTTTCCCTGGACTGGGGGCCCAGAGCTAGTAAATTTCACAATGTACCTTCAACTCTGCCATCCAGCTACCCTGACCTGCTTGCTGATCCTTACACATGCCACTCCATCTCCGACTCTGGGCAATGTCATTGGCTGCTTGGAATGCTCTCCCTCTTTAGGTCATCTCTACCTCTTAGCTTTCCAGGCTTCCTTCAAGACCCAGACAAAATCCCACCTTCTATAGGGAGCCATTCCTGATTCTTCTTAACTCTAGTGTTTTCCCTCTGTGCTCAGCTCCAATTTATCCTGTCTATATCTTGGTTGTACATAGTTGTTTGCAAGCTGTCTCCCCATTAAACTGTGAGCAACTTGAGGACAGGGATTGTCTTTCTTTGTATCCCTAGCACTCAGCACAGCGCCTGGCACAGAGCAGATGAGAAAAGAAGAGAGACCAGGAGTGAGTGAGCTGATTCTGTAACAACTGCCTGGTCCTTCCTCCCTTAATCTTAAAGAATGGAAGTCTCAAACCCCTAACCTAAGCTTGAGAGGGAAAGGAAAGTCTAACTATACATTTTCTGTCACACTTTTCAATTACTTGCAAATCTTTCTTCACCCTTCATCACAACTCTTTTGCCCTCTGGATCTCTAGACACCGTCAAGATGCCTCAATCACAGCAGTCTTTGGCTTTGGGCAGCACGTGTCAGAAACTCAAAAAATTGGTGAAAGAGATAAATTCTAGAAAATTCTAGATTTCATTTTCCTTTGCCATTATTTGTTGCATAACCTTCATGGCCATTTCCAATTCATTCCCACCTTTTCTTCCCTCCATTGGCACTCAAACTCCAATTCATAAAATTTCATCCAATCCAGCCCTTCTCAACCCATGGTGCACTTCCCAGCCACGGACACCTACAACCTATGCCAATAAGCTCGTACCTTCCCTCTTCACTTCTTGCTCCTCTTTATATGTTGTCTTTCTCTATTAGAGTGTAAGTGAGGGCTAGGACTGTCTTACTTACTTGGGTTCATATCCTCAACACTTAGCCCAGTGCCTGCTCTAGAGTAAGCCCTGAATAAATGCTTTTTCAATCATTCATTGCCTTTACAACTTGAGTTGTTTTATTTTTTAGTTAATGGAGATTAAGGCCTCAGAGACAGATGGAAGTTGTTGAGACTGGTAGCAGACCATTTCTCACATGTTCTCATAATTCTTCCTCTAAAAAACATGAACGGAGAAAGGTGGGGAGAAAACTGCATGAATAAACAAGCTGTAACTAGGGCAGGGCAACTGTCCTTTTGTCTCAGGGTACTGAATTTAGAGAGTCCTAATAGCTCATAGTCCTTCAGCAGCAAAAACCAAACCAAACCAATAGTAATTAGCAAGAATGTGTTAGGGATGAGAATAGACACGTGATTTCACTAGTATAAGGAGCTCTCAATGATGAATTTCCCCATACCAGTGCAGGTTGGCACCTTCTCTGCAATTTCTAGTCTTGGAACTCCCTGGGGCACTGAGAATTGCCCAGGTTCACACAGTCAGTTTGTATCAGAGGCAAGACTCGAACCTGGGTCTTCCTGCCTCTGGGGCTAGCTTCTACTATAATCTTAAAAGGCAAGAATCATTAGTAAAACTAGGAAGCATGGTTGCCTCTCCAGCAGATGTCCTGCACCAGTATCCCCTGGATCTCTGTCACCATCTTGTACTCAATGGATGTCCCCTGGTGTGGTCACTTGCCACTTGCCCCAGGCCTGGTCTGTGGTACATGTGACTCTCCTAAATAATGACTTTCCTCATTAGGCTCATAAGACCCTAGCCCTGAAGCCAGAAGGAATCTCGGAGGTGATCTAGTCCTACCCCACCCATCTGACAGATGAGCACACTGAGGCTAAGGCAGTTGAGTGACTTACCCAAAGTCACTTAGGGAATAAGCACCAAAGGCAGGATTCAAGCCCTGGGCCACTTCCTTCAGAGTCACCGCTCTTTCCTAAGCTCACCAACGTAAGCTCACATACACAGCGGGGTGTGGGGGGCTTGCCTGGGTCTCACTCATGCTGTTCCTGAAGGATGAATCAAGTGCCAACCTGGCCATCCTGGGTTCTTCCAGCAGCGAGAGATCCATTTGCTTGGGGGGAGGGTAGTGGGGAATGCTCATAATTACTCCAGGAGATGACAGAACTGAAGAGCCAAGAGGAAAGGGAGATCAGAGGCCTTGGCAGACGAATCATAAGGGTTTTCATCAGAAATTTGAGTTCTTCGACTTAGGACTCGGCTGTTGCTGGGGGTCACAACTCCGAATTTTTATCACAGAAGCAGCCACATGTAGCCCTTAGAATCTGACATTTTAAAATGTTCTCTTCTGTTGAGTTATCTCTACTTTGTGATGAGATTTTTTTTAAATGCAATTTAAAAAGAAAACCCAATTACCCTGTCATGGAAAAGAAAGTAGACAAGACGAATAGATTGGCTTCAATACACACAAACATGTAACCAGCCATAACACCACTGAGGCATGTGCGGCAGATTCACACAATATGTTGGGCTTAGTAGAGTGGAACGCCCGTGCACAAAAGGGACATTGTCTCTGCCCAGCTTAGAAAGCAAACTCATTCTGGCCTCTACAAATCCAAATTATCCAGGCCACAGGACAAACCAGGGGCAAGACACAAACCAATGGGTTCTTGACATTTACAAAAATTTCTTTTAAATCTCCCTTGGCTTTTTTCTTTCTGGATTTTTTTCCCCTAGGCATTAGCACACCATGGGAGACAAGTATTCCTGCTGAGTAAGGGACAGACATGTTCCTTCAGTAGACAGCCACTCAATACAATTCAACCAAAAAAGCATTTATTAAGTGCCTACTATATGCAAGGTCCAAAGTTCAAGCCTAATGTAGCATAGAGATTGGGCCTTAGTCAGGAATGCATGTGTTCAAGCCTCACCTCTAACATATACTGACTGTGTGACCCTGGGCAAGTCACTAAACCTCTCACTGCTCCTGGCAGCTCTCTAAGAGTATAAATCACAAAAAAAGGCATACATAGAGGGAATCTCTAACAGTCACTGCCCATAAGAAACTTATATTCTTACATTATATGGGGGCAGCTAGATGGGACCTGGAGTCAGGAAGACCTGCGTTCAAATCTAGCCTCTGATACTTATTAGCTATGAGATCTTGGACAAATCACTTGACCTCTGTTGGCTGCTTTTTCAACTGTAAAATGTGGATAATAATGGCAGCTAGGTGGCAAGAGTGTCAGGCCTGGAGTCAGAGAGACTCCTCTTCCTGAGCTCAAATCAGGTCTTACTAGCTGTGTGATTCTAGGCAAGTCACCTAACCCTGGTTGCCTCAGATTCCTCATCTGTAAGATGAGCCGGAGAAGGAAATGGAAAACCACTCTAGTATCTTTGCCAAGAAAACCCCAAACGGGGTCTCAAAGGATTGGACATGATTGAAAATAACTCGACAACATCAAGCACCACAACAACAAAACGGCACCCACCTCCTAGAGATCAAACGAGATATTTGTAAAGTGCTTAGCACAGAGCCTGGCACATAGTAAGCAGCACAATAGAGATGTTCATTATTATTGTTATGAAATTCTATAGGTTATATTCAATCACCAATGATGGCATGGACAGTGGGACGACCTGGGGCACAGCAGGTGGCTGCAGGCAGGGCAGTCTGCCCCTCTCCTAGCATCCTCTCTCCTCAGTTCTAGCTCTCTGCCTACAGTTAACCAATCTCACTAAGGTGTTAGTGGAGAACAGCTCAAGCTTCAATCTCTCTCTCAGTCATTTGCATTTTAAAAGGGGACTCCAGAAGTGCAAAGACCTTTGAGAAACCGAGAAAGCAAAGCTACAGTGAAAGAATTTCAATTTAATCCCAAAGGCTTTTATTTAACACCTACGTGGGGAGGAAGGCAGTGAGTTAAGCACTAGAGATGTAAAAGTTTAAAAAAAATGCACAGACTCCCTGGAATTTCATAAGACTGCACAATGGGTCAATTCATCTACCAAAGGGCATTTATTTATTTGAATTTGTTTTAGTTTTTATTGCTTTATTCTTTTTCTGTTTTCTTTTTAACCCAGTCTCTTTTTAATATGGCTTTTAATGATCTGGTTGATCATAGAGAGGCACCATTTATCATTAAAGACTGAGTCTTATAAAAAATAGAGAGTGGGTCTTCCTATCTTGCCCAGGCAGGAAGTGCCCGGCCTCTTGGTGGGCAGGCCCCACTCTGATCAGCATGGGACTTTCCCACCTGAGCTAGCTCACCCTTCCTTAGGTGGAAGCTTCCGTTCCTAGGGGCTCATAACTGCAGAGCTTAGGCATCCCACCAGCCTCAGCCCCCCGGAGAGCAGGGCTCACTGGCCAAAGGTCATCTAGCAAATGCTTACTCTGAATCAGGACAAAGAGTTGGACACGACTGAATGACTGGCAGCAACAACAAAATGGAATCACGTGCACACTAGGAACTGCAGGATCATATGATCATATATGTAGAGCCTCAGGGCTAGAGCTAAAGGGGCCTCAAAAGTCATTCAGTTCAATTCTTTAATTTTTATAGAGGAAGGAAGCTGAGGCGCAGAGAAGTTATATTTGTCTAAGGGAGGGGCTGGAAAGGTTCTTTTAGGAGGTGGAGGCATAGATTCTGAATCATGAAGAGGAGTAGTGCAAGCCAGGCATAGGGCACAGCCAAGGCAAAGACGAGGAGGCAGGAAATGGAAAAGTTAGAAAGACCAGTATGTAAGCCAGTGTGCTTGGAACATAGAATGGAAGGAGAAAGCCACATTGGGAAGAGCTTTAAATGCCAGATTATGGGTTTTATATTTTATCCTAGATCAGGGGCTCTTAACCCAGAGTCTGAGAACCTGCTTTTAAAGATATTTTGAAAATTGTATTGCAACATAATTTATTTTCTTTATATTTTGCAGGGTGTCACAAAATCGCCCAGAATCTCGAGGGTCAGAAAGAACCTCAGAGGCCATCTAGTGACACCATTAATGGGTCAAAGGTCCATCCTACCATATCTCTGATAAGTGGTCATACACTTAGCAGCCAGGTCATACAGAACTTTGACTCAAGACTTGAATTCAAATCCTGACTCAGATATTAGATGTCTGACTCTGCCCAAGTCACTAACCACTCCATGCCTCAGTTTCCTCACTTGTAAAATGGAGAAAAATAACACCCCCTACTTCCGGGGGTTCTTGTGAGAATCACCTGTGTGAAAGCGCTTGCTGAACCTTCAAGAGTGCTATACGAATGGTAGTCATTGCTGTTATTTATTGTCATCCAGCTTCCGCTTGGATCCTTTCAGCAATAGTGAACTCATTACCTCTCCTGGCAGCCTATTCCATTTGTGGATACTGTTAGAAGCTTTTCCAGATATGGTGTTACATGGCAGTGAGGAAAGAATACTTGGCTAGAAAATCAAGGCAGAAAAAGCTGGGATCTAAAATAAGTAAACAAAAACCAATGCCATCCAATGATGATGACCGAGCTTGGTCCTGAAGAAGAGCTGAAAAAGAGTCCTGCCTTTCTCTCTGGCAAAAGCGGGACACCATGAGAACGTTGCACACGCCCACGAATTTCATCCTCGTCTTGGTTGGTTTTGCCCAACTGACCTTTCCTCCCTCGTTTTCTCATGTTTTTTCTTTCTTACAGACTTTTCCAAGGTTGGCTGCAGAGCCAGGATATCTAAAGGGAACAGGCAGTCAGAATGAGGCTGGTGGATTTGGGGAAATCGGGAAATCGGGGCCATGAGATTTTGCAAGTTTGTCTCTGAATAGGGGTGGGGCTGGGGAGGAGAAGAGAGTATATTTGAAAATGAAAATGGTATCAGCCATTTTATTTTAGGGAAAATAGAGAGGCTTGGGTTCTGACCACTGGTTCACCGTGTGACTCAACTCTGAGCTTGGTTTATTTACTCACAGGAACTAGAGTCAAAAGGGCTTAGAGATCACCAAGTTCAATCAAGCAATAATAAGTCAAACAACCCAGACACTGAGGACCCAAGAATAGCCCCCCCCAGACTCTTTATAGCACTGCCCTAATGACTGTTTAGGGAAAACATGGAAAATGTGTGGGGGTGCGCTCTGAAGCTCTGAAGTGTCACATAATTGCATCATTAATGTTATTCTCTCAGCTAGAGCCATGAAGAAGATGGGGCAACTTTGTACTTCACAACAGGCCAGGTCCCCTGGGGTGCAGGAGTCTACCAAGTGGCTTAAGTGGTGTAGGAAGAAAGAGAGGTGGGGAGGGAGAGAGGGAGGGAGGGAGGGAGAGAGGGAGGGAGAGAGGAAGGGAAGGAGGAGGAAAGAAGGCAGCAAGGGAGGGAGGAAAAAGGAAAGAAGGAACAAAGGGAGAGAGGGGAGGAGGGAGAAAGTGAACAGAGGGAGAGAGAAAGGGAAGAAGGAAGGAAGGAAGAGAAGGAGGGAGGGAGGGAGGGAGGGAGGAAGAGAGGGAGAAAGAAAACAAAAAGAGGGAGGGAGAAAGGGAGGAAGGAAGGAGACAGGGAAGGAAAAAAGGAGCAAAGGGAGGGAGGGAGAGAGCAAAGGGAGGGGATAAAGGAAAAGAGAGAGAAAAGGAAGACAAAAACCAAGCACCTACTATGTGCCAGGCACTATGCCAAGTGCTTCACAAATATTCTCTCATTTGGTCCTCACAACAATCCCAGGAGGTGGGTGCTATTATTATCCCCTTTTTATGGCTGAAGGAACCGAGGCATTATTCACTGAGGTGAGGGGACTTGGCCAGGGTCACACAGCTAGCAAGTGTCTGGGCCTGATTTGAAATGAAGCTTTCTTGACTCCAAGCTCAGCGCGCTCTCCACCGCACCACCCTGCTGCTTTGAAGAGCCCAGAACACAACCCTAGGTGCCTCAGGCTGGTTGTTTCAGCCCTCATGCCACCTGCCTATGAGTTATGGGGGCGGGAGAATGGAGGAAACCATAGTGGGGCACAGACAAAGCAATAAGAACAGCTAGCATTTACATAGAGCTTTGCGGTTTGCAACTTGCTTTACCAAGATGATCTCATTTAAACTTCGCAACGACCCTGGGAGGAAAGTGCTACTATTGTCCCCATTTTACAGATAAGGAAACTAAACATGAGGAAAAGAACAGCAGGGGGCAAACATGGTTTGTGGGAAACTGTCCTGAAGGGTAGCATCTGCTAGCAGCTTCTCCAAGACTGGCTGAAGCAGCCAGAATCCCTCAGAGGAGCCAGAAGTGGAAACACAGCTGGTGTATTCTTGTAAAAACCAGCCACCATATTCTGCAGGCTGCAGAAATTTGCACCTGACAGAATGAGAGAGGCCAAGAGAGGCTTTGAGGCATGGCTGGCCAGAGAGGAGCCAGGCCTCCTCAGGGGCCTAGGGCATGTCTCTCTCTGGGTATAGTTACATATTTTCTTGATTGTTCTTCTTCTGGAGACACCTTCAGGGAAGTTGAGGTATGTATGTCCCTGAGGTGCTCTGAGTGAGTATCTGTGTGTGGGCCTCATGTGTCCACTCCCTGGGGCATAATGCTTCTGTACCTAGGGAGAGGGACCACATAAGGGTTCAGTCAACGTGGCACATCCCTAGGAACAATTTCTCTGAGCCATTCACTGGGCCTGAGGTCATGGCTGCCTCTGTCCATCCCATTTCTCTGTTCCTTAAGTCAATAACCAGAATCACAGATTCAGACGCTTGGGAGGGACCTTTGTGGCCACTGAGTCCAACTCATACACAAAAGGGATCCCCACTCTAACATACCCGAGTGGTCATCTAGTGTCTGCTCAATCATCTCCAAGAAGATACTGGACCAACCACCTGCTGACGCAGCCCAATCCATTTGGGACAGCTCTCTCTGGCAGAAAATCTGCGCCCCCCCCATATCAAGCCTAAATTGACCTCTCTACAAACCCTCCTCCCTCCCACCACCACCACTTCTGGTTCTGCTCTCTGGGGTTGGGCCCAGCTTTCAAATACCTCAAGCCAGCTCTCATGTCCCATCCCACTCCTCCCCCAACCCCTCAAGGTTAAACATCCCCCACTCCATTCCAACAACTGGTCTTCATGACATGGACCCACTCCTTCCACAAAGAAGGCATCTTTTACTGAAGGATAGGCAGCTGTGCTACAGGTAGAAGGCACTCCAGGTGGTGGGCAGTGCCCAGGGGGCAAGGCTGCTAGGAAGAAATGCCAGTGGCCCAGGCTGCCACTGCTCCCCTCCCTGATTTAGGAATGCTCAGATAGTGCAGATCCTCCCACCCACCCCCAACCCATCCCTGGTCAAATACTTGAGGGAAAGCCCAGCCCCTATCCCACCCACCCCACCCTTCACCTAGCCAGGGATCCCACAGATACAACCCTCCCTAGGAGCAAAGGGTGGCACCCCCTGCCCCTCAGAGCCCCCGGGATACTCTACCTCTCTCTGCTCACTGCAAATCTTACACAACCACAGAGTCCGCTTCTGACTGCTGGATGTCTCAATCCCACATTTGGTGCAGACTTTCTATGAGGGAGAGAGGGAGGGAAGGAGGAAGAGAAAGAGAAAGAGAGAAGGGGAGAGAGAGGGAGGGAGGGAGGGAGAGAGAGAGAGAAGGGGGAGAGTGGGGGGGAGGAGATAGTGGAAATGTAAATACTTTCTGGGCTCTCATTCTTATCAGAGAATTGCTTTTGTAACCTGTGGGGTAGAGGTGGGAGATTTTTTGTGTGCTTATTAATGATAATACCACCATATAATGCCGACAAGGATCAGCATCATTCTGTAGAGCTGTACAGGTCTCTGAATACTGAAGGATTTTCAGATCAATGATCTCAACCCCAGAACCATCAGATATAGAGCCAGAAGGCACCTCAAGAGATCATCTAGGCTAGGGGTGTCAAAGGCAAATAGCAATGGATCTCTGGGGGCCTCATATTGACTTAGAAAACCACAAATTAGCCCTATCTATGTTGTATTGTATTTTTATTCATTTATCTCATTAAATATTTTCCAATTATATTTTATCTTGGTTTGGCCCCTTGAGCCCATTTGATAATTCTGCTCTGGTCCAATCAACTTCTTTTGACGGAGTGGGAAACCATTTAATCAATGAATAAGGATTTATTAAGGGCAGACTATGTATCAGGCATTATGGTAAAGAGCTAGCCTGGAGTCAGGAAGGCCTGAGTTCAAATCCTGTCTCTGACACATACTGACTATGTGACTTTTGACCAATGGGGTGCAGTGGAAGAGCACTGATTCTAGAGTCAAAGAACATGGGTTCAAATCTTACCTCTGATACTTGCTGCCTAGGTGGCCCTGGGCAAGTCACTCCCCTTCCTCATCCATAAAATGAGGGGGTTGCGCTGACCCTATGGCACTTTCTAGTGCTCAAGTCTGCAACCTCTCAGTGCCTTCTCAGGCAACTTTCTGGACTCTAAAAGTCATAGAAAAAGCGGTGATCTGTACTGGTAGAAGGAATTTCCTTCCTGGGCATTCCCCACCCCAATGAAATCGTGGGCCCAAAGGATGGTGATGCGTCAAGCCCTATACTAGGCACTGGTGACACAGAAATGAAACAGCCCCTGCCCTCAGGGAGGTTACATTCTATCTGGAGAAACAGCACATACACATGTAAATAAATACAAAAATATTTACAAAGGAAATAACAAATGAGGGGGAGGGCTCTAGCAGATGGGGGAGGGGCACGAGGGAACTCCTGGCATAGCAAAGGTACTTGAGTTGGGTTTTGAAGAAAGCTAGGGGTTCTAAGAGGCAGAGAGGAGGAAGGAGTGCTTTCCAGTCACAGGGGTCAGGCTATGCAAAGGCCTGGAGAAAGGAGATGGAATGTCATGTATAGACAATAGTAAAGAGATCAATTTGGCTGGAAAGTAGAGTTTGTGAAGAAGTTTGATATATAATAAGCCTGGAAAGGTGTTCTGGAGCCAGACTGCAAAGGATTTTAAGGGCCCAAAGTTGTCCAGTCTGGTTACCACCCCCCCATTTTTTTTAATTTTTAAAATTTATTTTTTTAATTTTTTTTATTTTTAGTTTACAACACTCGGTTCTTCATAATTTTGAGTTCCAGATTTTCTTCCCTCCCTCCTCCCCCAACCCCCCCCCATTTTATAGATGATATAACAGAGGCCCAGAGAGTCAAAACCCATTGGCCAAGGTCACACAAGTACTAAGTGGCAGGGCTGGGATTTGAACCCAGGTCCTCCGACTACACACACACACACACACACACACACACACACAAAGAGCAGAAGCACTCTTTCCACTCCAAGGCTTTGCCTCCAACAAAGTGACTCACCAAAACCAGGGACTTGCCTTTTTCACTCTGCTACAAAGGTAACAGAGCCTAGCTCCAAATCCGGGGCTCTTTCCCTCTCCCTACTTGGTGCCCCTCCTTAGGTAGGACAAGTATTATAATGCCCATTTTACAGAAAGGCTAAGGTTCCATGTATAGAACACGTGGGGAAGCTGAGATTTGAACCCAGGACTTCTGCCTCTCAGGCTAGGGCTTACTTAGTAACCCTAGCCTGAGTATGAACCATGATCAGGCTGGCAGTAGGAGGTACAGTTAGCTTGTCATGTCTACTAGGCTCCTTTCCCTTTCAGTAAAGTGGTTTAATTTCATGCTGATTTCCCCCCCACCAAAAAAAAGAAAGAGACAGAGAAAAAAGCCCCCCCACTCCCACCCCATGCCCTAGGGAACATCCTACAAGTTCATCTGTCTGCAGCGCACTGAGCTGCTCGATCCAAGGGAAGAGAGGAAACCATTTGTTACTGCGATCCTGGTTCCCCGGAGGCACGTGAATCAGTCACTTAACCCGTGAGCGGGTGACAGGCACTTGGAGCTGCCCTGAAGAGTGAAATGGCACTGACCCAGATTCTAAGAGCAGGAGGGAGGGCCTGACTGCAGCCTGCAGGTTCTGGGGACTGCGGGAGGGGAGACAGAGCCCAGTTACTCAGTGTTGGGGTAGGGTGCAGGGCTTGGGATTAGACACTGTCTCATGAATACAGGGACCTGGGGCAAGGTGTTGGCCGAGAGGGGCGCGGAAGACGCTCTACAAAGGTATGTGTGGAGAACCACAAACCGCCTTTTCCTGCTGCCTGAGAAGACAGCCATAACATAAGAAAATGCATACATTAAAATCAATGCAGTGCAGCTGAAATGTTCCCGCTATTTCTCCCCTCTGATGCCCAAGTAGACAGTCTGTTAGATTGATAATTAAGAAGAAGCCTGGTAAAGTGGACCACAAGACTGCCCTAAAGTCTAAAAGTCTTGGGTTCTAGTCCTCCCTCTGACCCATCTTGGCTGTGGGACACTGGGCAAGTGACTTAACCCGTCAGCACCCCAGGTGACGCTCTAATACAATATTGGTAGAGAAAATTTCCTCCCTGGGACATCCTTACATGGATGAAATCTTAAGTTCAGACCAAAAATAAATAAATGAATAAACAGGCAAACAAATAAATCAACAAAACAACCCCCCAAACCTCAAAAAATTCACTTATTACTAATAACAACAGCTGAAGCTAAGAACTCTTAAACACCTGCAAAGCATTTTTTTGTACCTTATTTCCTTCGAGCTTTACGACATCCCTGGAGGGTATAAATAGCCCCATTCTACATATGGGGAAATGGAGGCATATCCATGACCACATAAATCCAGGGGGCAGAATTCAAACTCGGGCCTCACAAACCTACATCCAATGTTCTCTCAGCTACCTTATACATTTTCCTTCCTAGAGCTGTACAATCAGCATAGCTTCCCCTA
Source organism: Phalanger gymnotis (assembly GCA_028646595.1). Lineage (NCBI taxonomy): Eukaryota > Metazoa > Chordata > Mammalia > Diprotodontia > Phalangeridae > Phalanger > Phalanger gymnotis. The sequence goes on from CM053627.1 coordinate 29,556,771, forward strand.
CTCTACCCCCGACCTCCTCTCTAGGGCTGCAGATATATGTACCCCTGCCCACTGGGAGCATCTGATCCTCTTTCATGGGAAGAGCAGGTATTGGCAAGAAGTGGAGACAGGAGAAGGAGCCTAGCAAGAGACTGATAAGATCTCATCTCATCTATGGCTGACTACATCAGCCAGGATGAATCCAGGGGTGGGGAACCTGTGGCCTCAAGGTCCTTGGATGTGGCCTTCTGACTGAGTCCAAGTTTTACAGAACAAATCCTTTTATTAAGGGGATTTGTTCTGTGAAGTTTGGATTGAGTCAAAGGGCTACATCCGAGGACCTAGAGGGTCACATGTGGCCTCAAGGCCTCAGTTTCTCCATCCCTGATAGACCAAATGCAGAGGCCATGCTTTTCTTCTGGATAAAACTGGTTCCAGTAGCTGTTATTATCTGTTTAGTATCTGATCTGTTCTAAGAATTTAGTATCTGATTTTGTTCTAAGAACAAAGCACTGAGCCCATGCTGGGGGCAGGGAGCCAGATCCATCTCTTCTGCAGCGTTTCTGTAGCTGGGTACTATGCCACAGAAGAGAGAAGTCCACATCAGTGGCACCTGACCCTTCGAGCCAGCTCCCCATCCCCATCCCCACCAAGTCCCACCAATGCAGGCTAGGAGTCAGACAGTACAGCCTGCCCAGCTGACCCTCTGCTCTCCCTCCTCCTTCCAGAGACAGTATGAGAACAGAATCCCCAAGCCCCACCCCAAGGTGATAAGTCTGTCTCTCTCCTCCCTCTATTCTCTTCTCTTTGCTGTTGAAACCACAGAAGAGGATCCAAGAAAAGCAGAATTTCTGGGATGGAAAAGACTGATCTCATTTTACATCTAGGGAAACTGAGGCCTGTAGAGGGGATGTGACTTGATCAAGGCTGCACAGCAAGTCAGTGAGTGAACTGGAACTAGACCCTGGGTCTCCTTACTCTTACTTCAGTACCATTTTCATAACATTTTTTTAATGCACTAAACTACAGAGACAAAGGTTTCTGGGGTATGTGGAGGTTCGTAGATTTAGAGGCAGCTAGGTGGAACGTTGGATTCAGTCAGAAAGACCTGAGTTCAAATCTAGCCTCAGATGCTTAGTAGCTGTGTGATCCTAGGCAAGTCACTTAACCGCTGGCTGCCTCAGTTTCCTTAACTGTAAAATGAGGATAATAAAAGCATGTGGGGATCGAATGAAATATTTGTAAAGCATTTAGCCCAGTGGCCAGCATACAGTGGGTGTGCTTAATAAATATTTGTTTCCTTCCTCCCTCACCCCCCTCCTTCCTCCCCTCCTCCCTTCCATCCTTCCTCCTTCCCTCTTTCTTTCCTTCCATCCTTCTTCCCCTCCTCCCCTCCTTCCTCCCTCCCTCTTTCCTTCCTTCC
>CM053627.1:29558672-29590209 GCA_028646595.1 Phalanger gymnotis
CCTTCTCCCTCCCCTCCTCCTTCCCTCCCTTCCTCCCTTTCTCCGCTCCTTCCTCCCTCCCTGCCTCCTTCCTTCCTTTCTCCCCTCCTTCCTCCCTCCCTGCCTCCTTCCTTTCTCCCCTCCTTCCTCCCTTCCTTCCTTCCTTGAAGGGATTTTAGAGGACACTGAGTCCAATACCTTCATTTTCTAGACAAAGAAAGTAAAGCCCAGGAAGGCTGACCTGCTGAAGGCTCCTGCTGGTAAGCAGCAAAGTCAGGATTTCAGGAGTTGCTCAGAGCACAGACTAAATGCTCCACACCATCACAACCTTTATCACTCCCCTGTTCACAAACCATCCATGACTCCTTATGACCCAGACAACCCAGTTCCAACAACACGATCTAGTATTCAAATCCTGTCTTAGAGCATGGGCCCAGTGATGTATGTGTTTCTGTCTGTCTGTCTGTCTGCCATCCAGGTGCCAGTCCACAGGAGCTCAGGAAGACTCATCAGTAGATGGGCCACCAGAAGACAAATTATTCAGTCACAAAAACTTTCAAGGACAATCTGCTAAGTCACAACAGGGGTGGTGATCTGCATCTTTGAAGGGAATGTCCATACCTATGAATTCACAGGCCTCGGTCTTCTCATCTGTAAAATGAGGGTAGGCTTCTGAAGTTCTAAGAGTCTCTCTCCCTTCCACCCCATAAATACATAGCTATTTTCACAGTGTTCTCCCCCACTAGTGATACTAGTAATTATAACAAGAGCTTTAAGTACTTTGAGGTTTGTAAAGTGCTTTACAAATATTACTTCATTTGATCCTTACTCACAATTACCCTGGGAAGTAGGAATTATGACAATCCCCATTTTAGAGATCAGGACACTGAGGCAGATGGAGGTTAAGTGACTTCCCCAGGGTCACTAAACTAGTTAGTGTCTGAGGTCAGATCTGAACTCGGATCTTCCTGACTTGAGGTCCAGTGCTTTCTCTGGCTGTCACAATGCCTGGCACATAAAAGACGCTTAAATGTTTGCTAACTGACTAAGGCAGGCGGTAGGGACAAGAAGAGCAGAGATTATATGCCCTGCCTCCTCAGAGACCATCTACTCCTCCCTGGTGTCCACTTTGTTCTTCCAGAGTGTCAGTGGGTGGCTATCTGAGAAAAGCAGGGGCTCATCAGAAGCGCTGGCCAACTAAAGGATCATTTGCTATAGCTCATATAATACCTAAGTATCGCTCTCTATTAAATCTCAGATCAATAAAAAACAGTGATTTTTTTCCCCTTAAAGCTTTAGGCTTTACTCCAGGTTCCAATCGAGAAAGTTCAATAGATAAACTGTATTTAAAAGATATGGACAAGAACGAGTTGGGGACAGGGGTTAGAATCAGGCCCTACAGTGATCAGACTGGAATGAAACGGCCCGTTAACCTGGGAAGTCAAAGGGCAGAAAGCTGGTCCGGCACCCATTTCATTGGAATGTGGCTGAGGTAGGACAGAAGCCCCCCAGGAAGCCCTCTCCGGCTCCCAAACTGCAACTACCGGGATACACTGAAAATAAAAAGAAACCGCAGGGCTGGAGAATGTGCAGGGCACCTGGACCTGGCCTGGAAGGATTTTCATGTATCCACTTACCCACTGAGCGTTCACCCATCTAAGTCTGGAGAGCTCTGGCCAGGGTGCTGAAGCAGGTACATGATAACTCCTCTGCAAAAGAAGCTTGGGGTGGAAGAGACCACATGGGGCTGGGAGTCAAGAAGACCTGGGTTCAAATCTAGACAATGACACCTGTGTGAGACTGGGTAATTCACTTCATCTCTGACTGACTTGGTTTCCTCCTTTGTAAAATGAGAGGGTTGAACTAGCTGGATTCTGGATGTTCACCGCCTCATACATCCTTCCTAACATGTGTCACCCAGAACTGAACCCAGTTCTGAAGGATTCAGGCTGGTCCAAGAACTATGATCCTGTGGCTTCCAGGGCTTCTATTGTGGAGAGACCCTGGATTTGGAGTCCAAGGACCCGGGTTCAAATCCAGCCTCTACCACTTCCTACTTGTTTAATCTTGGCCAAGTCCTTCACCCTCTTTAGGTCCTACCTTCCTCCTTCTGGAATATAAAGGAGTTAGTTGGTCATGGCCTCTGGGGTCCCTCCCAGCTCTAAATCCAATGACCCCTCAAACAGACTGATTGTAGGAGGGAATAACATCTTAGAAACTCCTTAGTCTTCCTCCCTCCCTCTCTTTCTCCTTTTTCCTTCCCTTCTTCCTTCCTTCTTTTCCTCCCTCCTTCCTTCTTTCCTTTTTCCCTTCCTCCCTCCCTCCTCCCTGATTCTTTCCCTTTCAAAGGAAAAAAATGTTACTTTTTGAAACACAAAGAAAAGGAATCAAGACTGACCCTCCCCACCCCCATTCATTAGCACACAAAACAAGCTCTTGGGGGACAGAGGTCAAGGCTCCACATGTCTGAAGCTCCCAGTACACAGTGTCCACATCTTCAAATACCTTCAAATACTAAACCACTCCAACGGAAGAGAATTCAGTCTCAGACAGGGGAGGTCAGGCCCCTCTCTACTGCTCTGTGATCAAGGTTAAAAAACAGGATTTGAGGAAAATTCCAGGCCGCGTGGGAGGGCCAGGAGGGGGGTGAGAATCTCCTGCCCAATCTCCCAGCCAGATCTCCTCCTGGGGAAATGGAGAGTCCTGCCTCCTGCCCCCATCACTGCTGCTCTGTTCTGGGGTTTATTGATCGGCTGGAAATGTTATCAAGAACAAGATTTCTCCTCTTCCCCCAGTTCGGCGGCGCAGTAGGTGGACTCCCCAGGGACCAAGCTGCTCCCTTCAGCAGCCCCTCCCGCCCAGGCAGATCCCAGGCATGGAGAACGAGCTGCATGCTAAGCATCCCCTTGCCCTGTGCACTCTCCAGCTCAAGTGGTTTCGCCATTTAAAAGGAACCCCCGAGACTTTCTGCTCAGGTCCCAGAACCCCTTTTCTTACCCTTCACACAAGCAGCACTCAGATGCCACCACCATACCAGGGGGCAGGCAGTTCTCAGTTAGGTACATCAAGGGAGAAGAGCACAGAGGAAGATATTCCTAGATTTGGAGGTAAAATGTTGTTCAGTCGTTTTTGGTCACATCTGACTCTCTGATCCCCACATAGGGTTTTCTTGGCAAAGATACTTTAGTGGTTTGCCATTTCCTTCTCTAGCTCATTTTATAGATGAGAAAACTGAGACAAACAGGGTGAAGTGATGTCCCCCTGGTCACACAGCAAGTAAGTGTCTGAGGCCAGATTTGAACTCAGGAAGATGAGTCTTCCTCACTCCAGGTCTGGCACTCCATGCACTATGGCACCACCTAGCTGTTCTTGGAGGTGAAGAATCTGTGTTTAAATCTCTGTTGGGCCATTTTCTGGCTGTATGCCTTTGGGTAAGCCACTCCTCCCTGGGACTCAGTTTCCTCATTTACAAACAAAGGGGGCTAGGACTTAGTGTCTTCCAATGTCTTCAATTCTAAACCTACGATCTATGGTGCAATAAAAATTATTTCTATCTGGCTTGGGAAGGCAGTTTTACACTAAAAAGTGAATGCCTGACGTTATGGGAATTTGTAGCTTTTTGAAGGCGGTGTGGCATAGTGAAAACAGTACTGGATTTGGAGTCAGAAGGCTTGGGTTTGAATTCAGACTCTGTTACTAACTACATGACTTTTATTAAGTCACTTCCCTCTCTGGGTCTTCTTTGTAAAATAAAGGACTGGCAAAGCTGACCAAAAAAAGGAAAAATGGCAAATGCTGGAGGGGCTGTGGGCAAACAGGTACACTCATATACTATTGATGGAGCTGAAAATTAGTCTGGCCTTTCTGGAACTACACTCCAAAAGTTAAACTGTGCATGCCCTCTGACCCAGAGACACCACTACTGCAACTACACTAGCATTTATATAGAGCCAGGCACTGTGCTAAGTGCTTCACAGATACTATCTCATCTGATCCCAAAGCACAAAGGCATCAAAGAAAGAAGAAAAGGATATATATGTACAAAAATATTTATAGCAGCTCTTTTTGTCATGGCAAAAAATTGGAAACTGTCAACTGGGGAATGGCTGAACAAGTTATAGCTTATAAATATGAGGGAATACTGTTGTACTACAAGAAACAATGATGGTTTCAGAGAAATCTGGGAAGATTTATATGAACTGATGTAACGTAAAGTGAGCAGAACCAGGAGAATAATTTATATGACAACAATAATATTGTAAAGACGACTTTGACAGGCTTAGGAATTCTGATTATCACAATGACCAGCCACAATTCCAGAGGAATAATGATGAAACAGGCTACCCACTTCCTGACAGTTCTCTGTCATCTCATCACATCTATGAGTCTCATCACTTCTGTGATGAACCAAGCAGAATAAGATATATATATTTTTTTAGACATGGTCAATTTTTTTTTGCTTGTCTATACACATTTGTTGTAAGGGTTTTGTTTTTCTTCTTCAATGGGAGGGAGGTGGGAGAAGTGGAAGGAAAACAGGGTGAATTTTCATTATTTAAGAAAACTAAAATAAAAGGGACTGGACTCTTTCTCAAAAGTCTCTTCTAGTTCCAATGACTTTTGCATGATCCATCAACTTCAAATTTTTTGTAAAGGATGAAGCTACATTGACTTAGGAGACATGGAAAGTTCTCCACTTTGCTTATCCTCCCCTTCTGCCAACCAATAGCATCACCTCTCAGACCAGGGCCTAACACTTGGTTAAGCAAGGCAATATTTCTGGCTGACATCCATCTGAAGTAGCCCGGGAAAGGAATGAAGTGCTTTGCTTTAAAAACAAAAATGTCTACCCTTCTAGATCCTGCAAGGATATAGGCTATCTGTGAGAATAAATGGAGATGTTGGAATCAACAAAGAAGTCAGATCATGCGATAATGTCAAGAAGAAATAGAAAGGAACATTTAACAAGATAAAAAACGAAACTGATAATCTACCTGGGGACAACAAGCAAGGGTTGAGGATATCAAGACAACTCCATTCTCTCATTTATTCAAATTCAATGAATTAAGGGATAAAAAACAGCAGGGTCTGGCCAACCTGGGCATCTTGGCATGTGCCCTACTGCTGCCTGACTCTCCTCACTAGGATCAGAGACCATCCTGGACCTGGGGGAGTAGGGAGAGGGGTGAGAAGAGGGAGTTAGTCTGCTCGACTTTGAGATTCGCTCAGGGCAGGGCAGGCTCAGGACCTGGTTTGACAACTGAGTCAATCCTCATTTCAATCCTCTATTTAGCTAATCCTGGACCAGGACCAATGTGTTGGTCCAAACCATCTACCAGGATACTTGGGCTCACTCTCTAATGGGAGTGTATGCGTTCGTGGGGAAAGTTATCCTTAAGTTTATAGGGAGAGGGGAGGATGTTCTAATGTAATTTTAAAAACTATGCTGTCATTAAATGTCTTTGCTTTGAGCTAATTGTATCCTCTGGCTAAGAGTTAAAGACAAACACCTGAGTAGGGGCTTGTGAGCTATAGCTTTGGTAGTGTGTGTCTTGAACCAGAGGAACCTCTATCTGGCGGGGGTGGAGGGGTGGAGGAGGGGAGGGAAGGGACATAACCTGCAAATGACAGTTGAAGATGCACCTAGGGTGCCACAGTATGACCCCCCCATTTTCCGCCTCTTGCTCAGGGCATAATAAACCAATCAATACTGCCATGGCTACAGGAAGGGACGTGATAATCTGCTCTACTCGAGTTTTATCACTGTCTAGCCCCAGACCAATGTTCTCTTCCTTCACCAGATACATTTCTCACCTCAAGCAGAATATAAGCTACTTGAGGCAGGGGACACTCCATTTTCGTCTCTGAATCCTCAGCACCCACCACAGTGCCTGGCACATAGTGGGCTTTTAATAAATATTTGTCCAATGATTGGTTGAATGAATGCTTATTCAGCAAGCAAACTTTTTAAAAATGCCTACTGTGTGCCAGCCACTTATTAACCACCTGTTTTATGTGCTGGGTTCTCTAGATACAAAGCTAAAATTAGACATGGACCCTGCTCTCAAGGAGGTTACACTTTAATGTGGGTGGAAGGGGAGTGAGATAAGATATAAGTACACAAATAATGGGGTCACAGGCAGAATGCTTTAGGTGCGAGATGTTCAGACAAATTAAGGAGAGAGAGAGATGGTTTTTATCTAGAAGAGTTTAATCGGATTTAACAAATGTTTATTGAACAGCTACAATTCTGAGGCTTTGCTGAGTTTTGCATCTCCAGGCACAAAATCTAATTGGGGAGACAGGGCACACAGGCATGAAAATGATTAGATGTACTTTTTCAGACATGTACAAAGCCAGGGGAAAAAAAGTGGTCTCAATTCCAAATGTGCAGAAGTGCTGAAAAAAATAACTTGAGTGATTTGGCTGGCCAGCGGTAATGAAGGGAGGGGGGATTCCTGAAGAAGATGAGCTATAACTAGTGTGTTTGGAGGGGCATGTCTCCCAGGCACTTGATCAACAGAGACACCACTGCCTCATTCATCATTCAGCTCTGGTCAGTTCCTAACGCTCAGCCAGGCTCTTCTGAGGCAGGAGAATGACTAGGCAAGTAAAAAAGGAAGGGAGGAAGGAAGGAATGAAGGGAAAGAAAGGAATGAAGGGGAAGGAAGGAAAGGCAAGAAAGGAAGGAAGGTCAAGGAAGGAAGGAAGGGCAAGGAAGGAAGGAAGATAAGAAGGAAGGAAGGAAGGAAGGAAGGAAGGGCAAGAAAGGAAGAAAAGAAGGACAAGAAAGAAAGGAAGGAAGGAAGGGCAAGAAAGGAAGGACAAGAAAGGAAGGAAGAAGGAAAGGAGAGGGTGAGAATGTGTGTGAGAGAGAGAGAGAGAGAGCGAGCGAGAGAGAGCCTGCCCTCAAGAAGATTACATTCTACTGCTAGGCGCTCAATAAACACTGCATTTTGCCCCCAGTTGCAAGGTAAGTAAGGAGATAGGAAGAAAGCACCTTGTTGCCCTTGATGAATTCAAGTCATCTGACCCAGGTGAACTACATAAACCTACCTCCTAGGGTTGTTGGGAAGATCAAATGAGATAATAATTGTAAAACACTTAGCATAATGCCTGGCACATAGTAGGTGCTATATAAATAAATACTAGCCATTGCCATCATCATCATCATCCTCAGGTACTAAAAAGATGTAGTTACTGAGTCATGTCAGTGATATCTGAAGGATCATGGGAAATGGAAGAGGTGCAGGAGTGTCCTGGTGCCAGCTCAAACTGGCTCTGGAGAATTAATAGTACAATTTTCAGAGGGAGCATTCACATCACGGAAATTTTTTGTTTTGTTGATTGTCTACGCTTAAGAAAACAGAGGAAATGTTAGTGAAACAGATTAAACTTTAAAATGTGTCCTGCATACAACCCTACCACCACCAGACAGCCATTTGTTAAATGTTTGCTAGCATGCCCCTAAAGAGATGCCGCAATATCAAATAAGAGGAAATTGTCCCAATTTTAAGAGGCAGACGGAGACAGAGAAAATTCTACAACAAATTACTAAAGATACGGTTGGAGAACTTCTAGAAACGGAAGCAGCAACAACTAAGAATCATCATGGCTTCATCAAGCACAGGTCATGCCAGACTAACCTCATTTTCCCTTTTGATAGGACTTCTAAACTAGGAGATGAAGTTCATGTTGGGGATACAGCTTGTCTAGATTTGAGCGAAGCTTTTGATATTAGGATCTCGATCTCTTCTTGTGGAGAGAATGGTGAGATGCGTACTACATGAAAACCCAATGAGATAGATTCTGAACTAGTCAGATGGCCAGACTCAGAAGGCAGTTTTCTGAACAGTTAAATGGCAACATGACAGATTTTTTCTTAATTAAAACAACAAAACAACAATATGATGGATCTCCAGAGAAATTGTGTGTTGAACATTTTTATTAATGACTTAGATAAAGGAGTAGATTAGATGCTCATCAAATGTGTAGATGACATAAAGCTAGGAGGGAAAGCTAATGGGTTTTGTTGCTTTTGAGTCAACATCTCTTCAATTAAAAAAAAATTAAGTGATATGTCTAAGATAACAGAGTTACTTCACAGAATCTTTGGCACTTGCCACAATGCCTAATCTAAGAAACCCAGTCCCAGATCATAGAGTAATGAAGATAGAGCTAGAAGGGACCAGAAAGGGAAAGATGTGTTGATAGATGTTTAACAAGCAGCTCACTGCACGATAAATATCTACACTTAATCTGCACTATTAACATTTTTCTCTGTAACTTTCTAAGTCTAGACCAGAGGTATCAAACACTCTGATTCAGCAGCTGGTTATCTCTGGGTGCTGCTATGGCCTGTGGTATGACAGATATTCTAAGGACTGTAAGAGGGAATGGGAGAGAGAGAGAGGGCTCAGTGCTGCCCATCTCCATCGCCAGAGATTCAATTCAGAGATGTTGTCCTAATGCCTGGATCTGGAGGCTAGTCTTACCACAGCTAACACATTTTCATCCTGAGCTACTCACTTAACACCACAGCAGAAGGAAAGTGGAGGAGAATGTTAAACAAAGCCAGCTCACTCCCTCACTCCCTCCCTCCATCTCTGGTCCTCCTGGGCCCCATTAGCATTCTCTGCTCTCATTAAGCCTTGGCAGGAGCCATGACCTCCCATCAACCTCCCCTGTGGAGGTCTGGCAGTTATCCAATCTAGATTCTCTCTCCTGAGCTGCAGGTACATCTCCGAGTCCATTCAGGGTTTCCCCTACTTCCCTGGCCCCCCAAAGCTGCAAGTGACAGGTCCCTTCACCGCCGATGAAGTTCTCTTCCTAGCAGTCTAAAGGAAAAATAACCAGGTCACTTTGGACAATTCATCCGATGGTCAACACATTAATAGTCAGCAAGCATTTATAAAATGATTACTATGTGCCAGGCACTACCCTAAGCTCTGGGGATACAAAAGAAGGCAAAAATAACAGTCCTGCCCTCAGGGAACTTCCATTCTAATGAGAGGAGACAGCAAGCAAACGGTTATATACAAATAAGATACAGTCAGGATAAATTGGAAGTAATAAGCAGAGAGAAGGCATAACATTAAGGGGGAGTCAAGAAAGACTTCTTGCAGAAGGTGGGACTTTATGCAGAAGCTATGGCTCTAGGTGAGATCAGACTGCAGCAAGGGAAGCCAGGAGGCAGAGGAGTGGTCATCCCCCCTGCCAGCAGGCTTTCCCTCCATCTCCGCCTCCCAGCTTCCTTAAGCTGTTAAAGCTTAAAACTACACCAAGACTTTGGTGGAAGAGAAGGAGAGGAAGAACTAACATCAGGGAAGGAAGAAATGGAAAAACGCATTGCACAGGAGAGGACCCAGGGGCTTTGCTCTGAAGGAAGGTAAGGTTTAGATGAGGCAGAGGTAAATGGGCCTTCTCTCCCTCCATCCTCCCCATTCAGGAGGTCAGATTCATAGGATTAGAGACCACAGGCCCATACATTTGGAGCTGGAAGGGCCCTCTCAAGCCATCCAGTCCATTGTACAGACAAGGACAGTGAGGCTCAGAGAGGTCCCACAGCCAGCAAATGACAGGTGGGATTTGAATCTCTGGTCTCTGCCTATAGGGCTGGCGATCTTTCCATGGACTATTTCCCAAATGGGATGAGGGATCAGAAGATACCAGATTTCAACCTGGAAGGGACCTCGAAGGCATCTCGTATATCACCCTTCATTGTACAGAGTCTCGTGAAGGGGAAAGGATTGGCCCAGGCTCACACAGGCAGCTTTTGGAGCCAGGTCCTCTGACTCCAGGGTCAGTGCTCAAGGCCACATTCCCAACCTATGTCACCACCATGCCTGAAATCTGAAAAGGGGCATGCCGACAGCAGCCTGGGGGGAGGGGGATTTTTTAAGGTGATACTGAAGAAAGACACAGAAACACCAGGACTCGAGAGTACAGCAGCTTGCTGGGCACTGGAGGCCCTGCCAGGAAGAGTGGGGAGCCATATGTTCCACAATGTGTGGCAGGAGAGGACCGAGAATGTTATTATCTGTTATTTACCACAACATGGCATACAAGAGACGGCACAGAATGACGGGCCTGGGAACATCAGCTAAACAGATTTGCCAATGATGCTTCCTGCTGCCAGGCCTCTGTCATCAATGCCCTGGGCTGACCCTGCAGAGCAAAATAGCCACTGAGGCAGAAGGACTCATGGCTGGTCTGGAAGCTTGCCCAGGGGGAGGAAGACCAGGGGTCTGGGGGAACGAGGGGTCTTCAGGAAGCACCTTCGGTGGTGCCCAGTTCACGTGACACAACGTTCTTATTTTGAGCTGCATCCGACATCACTGACCACCTTCTCCTCCTGGATGCTCTGTCCCTTTAGAACATCACTTTCTCCTAAGCCTTCTTTGCTGATTCTAGTCCCAGCTTTCCTACTAATTCCCTACGTGACACTAGGCAAGCCTATGAGCCTTAGCTTCCTTCTAGAGAGATCTCTGTCTATCTATATCTCTGCTTCCTCCCAAGCATGTAGGATAATAATTGCTAAAGTTTATATAGCTTTGTAACTATCTCATTTGATCCTCAGAATGACCCTACTATGATTATCTCCTTTTTACAGATGAGGAAACTGAGGTGGCTGGGAGAGGTTAAGTGACTTGCCCAGGGTCACCAACTATGACTAAACTGAGACTTGAATGATAATAATAGCTAGCATTTACACAGCATTTTATATACATTATCTCATTTGAACCTCAAAACAATTCTGTGAGGCAGGTATTACTATTATTATTATATCATCAGCATACATAGATGAGGAAATACCAGGAATTTCAAGGACGTGCCAGTGAGTTCCTGAGACAGGGTTCCAATTTGGGTGTTCCTAACTCTAGGTCTTCTACTTTTTCCTATTCTGAAACAGATATGGGGCAGGAGAAGGCCATATAAAAATGGAACTTACAGAAAAGTGGGCTTCCCAAAAGGGATTAAGCACCTGGGCTCTGGTCACTTAGGATTTCTAGGCCAGCAGATAAATCTATTCGAATAGCCCAATATTCCTCCATAAGGATTTCAGACACACTGTCTGAGCTCATATCACTGTAAGGTAAGCAATCCAGGTCTGCTTAAAAGCAAAAAGGAAAAAGAATTCAATGTTTGCCAGCTATCGCAGTGATCGTAGTACACTCTAGGCAAACTGCTGGCATCGGTATTTTAGGGATGCAAAATTCATAGGGCTAATATATGCCTCCATACTTGTAAAGGATTCAGTAATATGACAGGTATTAGTGTTTAAGCATTCAAACCAGCAAAGGTCATCTCAGAGGAAATGGTCTGACTTTTAAAGGAAGCAATGAACTGTCCAATTGCAGACTGAAACAAGAAAGAGGGAGGGGAAAAAATTTGAAAACTTCAGAAATCTTATTCTAGCACATATAGCCCAAAAGGAGGCCCAGATGGAGAATCTCTCTGGTAGCTACTTACAAATGTGAAGGGTCCCCAAATTATCCCAGAATGAGGCCCTATATTATAGCAGCCCTTTAGGGGCTATTTCCCCAATTCCCACTAGTAATGACAGATCAGAAAAGAATTATTACTACTACTTCGGGGTTCTGATTTCTAGTGCTATCATTCCTGAGCCCCTACCAGTGTGTTTTCCCCATTGATCATCAGTCAGACTCTGATGATGGGTGGGGAAAACATGTTTTAAATCACCTTTTAGGAAAGGTATTTGCTAAGCAAGGCGAGTTCTTACAGAAACAATCTCCCAAACTGGGAGCACATTCTTCCCTCATATACACAATGTTTGGGAAGAGTAGGCTCAAACTTATATAGTAAAATGGCAGTAAAGCGAATGTATGGTAAACCATGTAGTAAAGGGGTTCCTAGAAGTCTTTTTCTCCTGTTGTGTAGTTCTCGTGAAGCTCTTCTTAGGTGTGACACCCCACTGGGCTCAGAGGGTCAGCTCCCTTATACAGTCTCGAACTTGTCTTTCCTCAGTATGTCTAGTTTATCTTTGGGTGTTTCTTAGCTCCCAATGTAGACGTTGCCGACAGTCACTGTAACTGGCTATGGTGGATGCTGCTATTGACTCAGACTGGACTTGTAGGTCTTCTGACTTTTCTAAGTTCACAAGGTGATAACCTTGTTAATTATATCTCTGAATACCCTGATGTCCTTTCCCAGCACACTTAATGTTAATGCTCAGCATGTTTCTACTTTCAGCTGCATGGGTTGCCTCTTATCAGTCCAATCTCTCCAGTAACACAATCAACAGAGAGCGTGGGTAGGGGGGAAAGAGGAAGGGGGAGGGAGAGGGGAGGGAGAGAGGGGGGAGAAGGAGAAGGAGAGGAAGAGGGAGAGGGAAAGAGAGAGGGAGAGAGGGAGGGAGGGAGGGGGAGAGAGAGAGAGAGAGAGAGAGAGAGAGAGAGAGAGAGAGAGAGAGAGAGACTCTCTTTCCTTCCTCAAGAACAATTCTCTCTCAGGGAAATGGAATCCTTAGCTCTCAAATTTAGTCTTCCCTCACTGAACTGACTGGCTCCAAACTAGCTTGATGCTTTCATATGTAGCCTAAGAGGTGTGACTTAATCTTCTTTAATCAACCATAAGTTATTTCCTATGTAGCTTCATCTATCTTTAGCCAATAACTCCAAGTCCCACATGAGCCTTTCAAATTGATTAAAAACTCATTGGCACCTAGTTTACTATGGATTGATTTATTCGGTCAAGATGTCTGGATCTTCTGTGATCAATTGGAGTGGGATAGATTACCATTCAAATTCTCTCCCTCCTCTCTCCCCACCTAAACATTTGCTGACCCTAGAAAATCAACCAGAGTGCTTTTGGCAAAGTCTATAGCCCCAAACTCTGGTTAGCTCTCTAGTGACTTTTGGGGAGCCACCATTGCTCTTTATGAATGCTTTCCCCACTACCTTGCCCAAAGCAATATTAGGAAAACGTGTATCAGAAGCACTTCACAAACAAATACAGAAATTTACATTCTTCCAAACTTCCAAACACATAGTGTTAAGTTACTTAACAAACAAATATCCATTTACAAAATTCTCATCTGTTGTCACCTGTCTTGGTGCTAGCAAAAAGGCCTTTCCCAACCCAAAAACAATTTTTAAAAAAGTAAAATAAAAGCTACCTTTCCATCTCGGAGGGAAGGCCTGGTCCATCTGAGCTAACACAAAACATTGGGTTTCCCCAATAGGGATTAGGAACCTAGAGTCAATTGGAAGTCACTCCCTCACCCTTCAAATGAGAAACCAAAATGTTCTGGGTGAAAACACTTCCATGATTCTCTTAAGTGTCATCCTCCACTGAGCCATGCCTCACTTGGAAGCAAACTTGGTGGGGCAGTGGGCTAAGTTTAAGTCCACCATCCCTAAGGACCAAGGTGGGAGAGGGAAAAGTGGGTCTCCAGGCTTGGGGGGAGGTGGGATGTATGCATTTCTGCTCTTCCCATATTTCAGAGAAAATGTCCCTTTGTAAAAGCTTTAAAATGAAAAAAAAAACTATATGGTGCCATCTCAACTGGAGGTTGAATTCCTTTCAGTTTCCCCAATCTGTCAAAAGGATAAGGCCTAGAAGTGGGATTTTATTGGCACAGGAGTCTCTCAGATGAGGAAACTCCCTTTATCCATGAAGTCACAAAGAGTGCCCTAGCACCCTCAGAGGTAAATGACTTGGCCCAGGTCAAAGTCAGTAGGCATGGGTCAGAAGAAGCATCTGAAACCAAGCTTTCTTCACTCTGAGGCCTGCTCTCTATACACTTCACCATGTTGCCTCTAACGTTTTAAAAATATTTATAACAATCTATTACGTGCTACATCTTGTTGTTTTTGTTCAATCAGGTCTGACTCTTCATGTCCTGATTTGGGGTTTTCTTGGCAAAGATACTGGAGTGGTTTGCCATTTCCTTCTCCATCTCACTTTACAGATTCAGAAACTGAGGCAAACAGGGTGAAGTGACTTGCTCAGGGTCACCCAGCTAGTAAGTGTCAGAGTGCAGATTTGAATTCGGTCTTCCTGACACCAGGCCAGGTGCTCTATCCATGACCTGACACCACTTTCAGTGCAGACACTTGAAAGTTGACTTTATATTAAGGATCCCACAATGACTGGGATTTCCCACCCTAGCTGCTATTCCCTTATCTTGGTATTTCCTCTATTAAAATGTAAGTTCTTTGAAGGCAAGACCATCCCCCTTTTTATCTCTCCAGTTCTAAGTACAGTGTATGGTATACAGTAAGTGCTTAAAAAATGTTGGATTTTTAAAAATCTACTCGTTCCCAATCCATCATCCATGATATGTCTCACCTACATTTAATATTCCCAGTAACTACCACATAGTAGGCTTTCTTGATAAGTGCTTTTTGGTTGGTTGATGGGCAGATTGCTTGATGAGGCTTGATGAGCCCAAAGCTGTGGGCCTCCATGGAAGCCTCTTCATTAAGGGTGCATCCTCTGCTTCCCTCACCTGGAGGAAGATGATACAAAGGGGCAGGAGACCGAGAGGCTGCTTTATGAAAAGCTGCCTTCCCCACCAACCTTTGTGGCAGCAGGCACCCCAAAGGGAAGGATGCAGGACGCCCAAGGAAGCCACCTGATATTGTATTGTGCTCAGCTGAGACAAACAGCTCCCGCAGCCACCAGCAGACAGGGCCCCACAAAGCAGATGACATACAATGGGTTTTTTTCCGAGAATTTAGGAAATAAAATCTGCTTCGTAATAAAGAACAAATCAGGAAACCAGGCACATGTGAATTAGGCCCAGGAAGGGAGCAGATTCAGGCATGGCTCAGATAAAGGGTTATTAGCCCAGGACCCTGCTGCTTTTATCTCACTGAGCAGCAAGGGCTTAGCGTGCCGGGTCAAGGGAGGACCTGAGCACTTCCGCAGCCACCAGCCACTAAATCAAGATAGAAAAAAACCTGCCTCATTCTATTTTTGGAGTGGGTACTGAAAGTTGTCGAAGGAGGGCAAGTTCCTTTAGGCCAATGCTGTTTTTCTCCCCTCATTCAAGTCAAGTTAAACAAACATTTATTAATTGCCTTCCATGTTAGGCTTGGGAGTCAGGAAGACCTAAACTCAAGTCTAGCCTCAGACACTTATTAGCTGTATGACTCTGGACAAGTCATTTAATCTTGTCTGCCTCAGTTTCCTTATCTCTCAAATGAGCTGGAGAAAGAAATGGCAAACCATTTCAGGATCTCTGCCAAGAAAATCCCAAAAGGGGCCACGAAGAGTCAGACATGACTGAAAAATTACTGAACAACTGAATAAAATGAGAGGGGAGGGGGTTGAAGCAGATGACCCCTGAGGTCCCTTACACTTCTAACCCAATGATCCCAGCATAGGGAAAGTGCCCTTCGTGAAAGAGCAGATTGTTCCCCGTATCTATGCCCCAAGTGCTTGGGACTGCTGACGGCCTGTGATGCGGGATTCTGGGGCTATCTCCCAACATCCCCCAAATTCTACCACTACTATGTCTTTGTGTTATCAATCACCTTCTTTTAAAGGCCAGATACTCTAGGTCACAGGGTAGGGAACCTGTGGCCCTCTAAGTCCTCAAGTCCCTTTGACAATTGAGGGAAGATATTAAGGCCTCTGGGAGCTGCTGGATAGGGAAAAGGAATCTGAAAGTTGAGGGAGAGGGACTCAGGAGGATAGAAAGAAGCTTTTTGGCCCTGGCCCTGGCCCTGGCCCAGGCCCAGGCCCAGGCTCAGGCTCTGTCTCCTTCCAATCCACCCAATAAACCACTTAGTTTAATTTTGCCTGAGGCCAGGCCCTGGTGCTGTTATTGGAAAAACAGTTCTTATCTGAGATCTATAATGAGCTCTGTATACTCCTAGAGAAAAGTCTTCTGGGAAGAAAAGGGGAGCAGGATGCTCAGGGCTTCTAGGAAGACAGTTTGCAAAGCTCTTCCTGGTCTCCATCACACAAAGCAGTCCTTCAGTGTGCAGCTGAAATGTTCCAGATCTTAAAAGCTGATAGAATTCGTGTCTCTCTATCTACATAGAGGAGAGAGAATTGACCTCCATGCCAGCAATAACAGGGTTCAGAAAGCCCTGCCTCTGATACCTACTGGTTGTGTGAACTTGAACAAGTCACTCAACTTGGGCTGGATTGGAAGCTAGGTGGTGTAGTGGATAGAGCGCAGGACTGAATTTCAGGAAGACCTGAGTTCAAATCTGGCCTCAGATACATACTAGTTGTATGACCCTGGGCAAGTCATTTAACCTCCAATTCAGCCTCGGTTTCCCCATTTGTAAAACAGGGATACCAGTACCTACCTCCCAGAGTTGCAAGGATCAATTGAGATCATATAAATAAAGTGCTTTGTAATCCTTGCTAATATTATTTTTTAATCTCTCTGGGTCCTAGGCAACTCTCAGACTATAAACTGCAGACAAAGTACAGACCTGTATTAACGGCGGGAGCTTCCTCACCCAGAAGGGTTCCTACACTATGAGCTCACAGGTGCAGACCTTAAACTTAGCCCCTCTATCCAGACCAGACAAAAATCTTCCAGCATGGGAGGCTCAACAGTGACAGCCTTTTTTGCCCAGACTTTACCCTTCCCTCTGCGGGGTGGGGGTGGGGTCCCCTCTAACCTAGACCAGACCCGGTCATGGCCCTGGGAAGAAAGAGAAATTCTAGGCTTTGGCTCAAAGTTACAGAGCCCACTGAGGGCCGCTTGCCAGGGCTCCCTATGCCTCGGCATCTTCCGTCAACACAAATTTCCTCTGGGGGAAAGGGGAGATGAATGACCAAGTTAATAAAAATGGTCTGGACTTGGGATTTCATTATGGCAGGAGAAGTTTGTCAAGCCATGCAAATGTAAAACTTACCCTTTGACTTAGAAACTAAGGGATCTGCTGGGCCAGGGAGAAGTTCCCACACTTCTCTGGATCACAGGATCACAGATGCAAAGCTCAAAGGAACCTTAGAGGCCAACCTTCTTATTTTACAGATGGGGAAATAGAGGCAGAGAGAGGCAGAGTCACTTGTCCAAGGTCATTTAGCCAGTAAGTGTCTGAGGCTGGACTTGTACCCTGGTCTCCCAGATTCCACAGTCAGTTGCTACCTCCTATACCACACTGCCTCTGTTATAACAAATCTGTTGACATTTCTGAGGATTTGCAATGGGATTTGCATATATTAGCTCTTTCCAGTTCCACAACCATCTACAGTTTTTATTATCTACATTTTACAATCAATGAACAAGCATTGATGATCTGAGTTCAAATCCAGACTCAGACACATACTAGCTAGCTGTGTGACCCTGGACAAATCACTTAACCCTGTTTGCCTCAGTTTCCTCATCTGTAAAATGAGATGGAGAAGGAAATGGCAGACCACTTCTGTATCTTTGCCAAGAGAATCTCAAATAGGGTCATGAAGAGTTAGGCAAGACTGAAATGACTGAACAACAGCAAGCATTAATTAAGCATCTACTGTAAGCATGTGCCAGGCTCAGTGCTAGGGAAATGAAAATGCAGACTACTTGAAGGGGAGAGATGTATGCTATCTTAAGCCTGGAAAAGTCACCTCAGAGAGGTTTGATAACTTGACCAGGGACACAGCTAATAAGTATTACAATCAAAATCTGAACCCATATCCTTCCAACCAGGAGTTTCAATTGACTACAACAGGCTGCCTCTCTAATGACCTTCAGGAAGCAGGTTAGACATTGGATGAGGAGCTGGGCATGTGGCCTGGGGGCTTGTCAGGGAAAGTCCCCTGTGGGCAGGCCTTTGGGGAGTCTTCACAAGAGATAGCTCCTCTTTCAGGGCAAAGTTACAGACAGACCGTGTCCCAAAATCCTGTGGACTTGGAGAGCAAGCTGGGACCTCCAGAAAAACCATCACCTCTCCTCCCAGATGCCCTGCGCTTCTCCACTAGCCCTCTGTGCATCTGGAATCACTTAAGCACAGCATCCTCCCAGACAGACAGGACCACAGAATGGAATGCATTCCTTTTGAGGGAATCCGATTCTCTCTCTATGCCACGAGTCAACCCCAGGCAAGTGGCTGAGCCATCAGATCTCCCACCAATCTGGGCTCCAAATCAGGATGAAAGCTGGCTGATTCAACTCTTGAACAATTAGCACACCAAGGCTACCCAATCAACCAGCCTATCCCCTCCCTCTCTGCTGCAGCCCAAAAATAACGAGGCCCACACAGACAAGACACCAATGGGCTCATACAGAGTGGGCTTTGAGCACGGCTGAAAGGTGAGGCTGATTCCATTGAAGACTTGTGAACTAATGATGGCTGAGGGCAGTCTTCTCCCTCTGACCAAGGCCTTGCATTGGAGCTCTGGTTAATACTACCCCCAACCCCTGGACACCATGCTACACATCTGTGCTTCCCATGCTCCCTCTAGTGGATCACCACTCTGCCTCCTTCTCACACATGGTAATGTCCCTTTGGTACATTCCTTAAGGGTCCAGGGAGAGTTGGGGGAGGAATTTGAAGAAAGAAGGGCCTATATCCACCATGATACCTTAGGAGCATCAATTTAGAACTGCAAGGGCCTCGAGAGACTATTGAATATAATCCCTGATTTTACAGAGGTGAGATCTGAGGTAGAGATAAGTGACTTCCCCAGGGTCATACAGCTAGTAAATGTCTAAGGCAGCATTTGAACTCGGGTCTTTGGCTGCATCCAGCTGCTTTAGATGCCCCAGCTGCCACTACTATGTGTCATACTTGGACAACCATAAAGGCCTTTGATGGAGTGGAAGGGAGGTGGCCTCCGAGTCAGAGAGACCTGAGTTCCAGTCCTGCCCAGGTCACGTTAGTTTATAAAGGACAGTGAGTTTCTGTTGTATGACTAGCCCTGTGTGATGCCGGGCAAGTCACTTCTCATTGAGCTAGGCAACTCTCTTATACTACAAGACGTAGGGACGGTGCTGATCTGCAGTGGTGGATGGCATCTCCTAATGAGGAATTCTCTGTACCAACCAAATCAGGTCTGGCTGCCCTTCCTCCTCCCTATTCCCCACTAAAAATAAGTTCTGAGCAAGATGATCCATTATGAACTCTCGCCATTAGCTCAACTCAAGAAACACCTAGCGCTGAGCTCTCTATGCACAGAGAGGTTCCATAAAGCATTGCTGCTTTCATTCATTCATTCATACGTTCATTCATTCATTCATTCATATAACAAGCAATTGTTGAGTCCCAGTCATTTACCAGCTTCCCTGGCTTCCTTTAAGTCCCAACTAACATCCCATCTCCTACAGGAAGCCTTTCCCAACTTGTCTTAATTCTAGTGCCTTCCTAATTATTTCCTATTTATCCTAAAAATATCTTGTTTGTACATACTTATTTGTGTGTTGTCTCTCCCATTAGGTTGTAAGCTCTGCAAGGGGAGGGATTGTCTTTTGCCTTTTTTTTGTATCCCCGGCACTTAGCGAAGTGCCTGGCGCATAGTAGGTGCTTAATAAATATTTGTTGACTAACAAACAAAAAGAGAAGTCTTAGACCTTAGGGACATTAAATTTTATTTGCAGACTCAGTGCTAACATGCTGGGGATCCAGCCCACAGCTTTCTCCTCTGAGGACCCCACCCCTCTTCCTTTACAAGTACCAGAATCACAGGAGCTGCACAGGTCCTTCATTCCCCTCTGCCCTCTGGAAGAGCCCCTCTCTCCCTGCTCCATGTCCCCTCTGTGGGCAGTCTAAATGGAACTGTCTGAAACAGAGGCATTGGTATACCACAGGGCAGGTGGGTACAGAGGGTTTGGGGAACCTGAGTGCAAATGTGGGCACCTACACAGTGTGCGATGACTGCCTTTGATAAGCTTAGCCCTTCTCAGCAATGCAAGGGCCTAAAGCAATTCTAAAAGACTCATGATGGAAAATTCCATCCACATCTAGAGAAAGAAATATAGTGTCTGAATGCAGATCAGAACACACTGTTTGCTCTCTCTTTTTGTTTTGTTTTTTCTTCCTCATGGTTCCTCCCATTCATTTTAATTCTTCTATACAAGATGACTAATGTGAAAATATGTTGAATAGGAATGTATATGTAGAGCCTATATTAAATTGCATGCCATCTTGGGGAGGGGGCAGCGGAAGGAGGGGGAGAAAATTTAAAACCTATGGTCAAAAACTAAAAATAAAGTTATTAAAAAAAAGAAGATGTGAGCACTTACATCCCACAGACCTCATCCCCACAGCATCTGAGTTGGAAATCCTTCCATGCAGATGATGCAGTTGCCTCGGCCATCCTCCTCAGGCGGGCAGCCACATCACACCTGCTGAGGACCCACACCCGCCCACCTCTCACTGCAGATCTCAGAATGAAAGACTCATCTCTGACAACAACAACCACAGCAAAAAACCACTCAAATTAATCAAAGAAAAGGGAGAGGAAGACAAGAAATGTGCTTTCTTCCCCTCTTCTCCCCTCCCCACCTAGGGAGCACAGTAGGAATGGGGAAAGAAATAGGATTCTCTGCTCCTATGGTCAAGACTGCACAACTATGAGAGAGAAAGTTCTGGAAGCAGCCCGAGTTTAAGCACTCCTGAACCCTTTGCTCCCTCTGGAGTAAAAAAAAAATGCTCAACAACTGGTACTCAGCTACTATTTCCTCCTTTTTGTTATCAGTTCACTCTCCTCATCTTTTCAATGATAGGTTTTTAAATAAATATTATCGGTAGCACTGACGAAGAATTTTAAGGTTTCTAAAGCACTTTGCAAATATTTCCTTTCATCCTTAAAACAACCCTGGGGTTAGATATGATTATTATTTTATAGATAGTTTTATATTTGAGCAAAGAGTTTTACAAATATTTCATCTTCACAACCACCCTGGGAGATAGGTGCTAGTATTATCCCCATTTTATAGATGAAGAAACTGAGGCAGGTGGCTAAGTGACTTCGCCTCTGTTTGCCTCAATTTCCCCATCTGTAAAACAGAAATAAGAATAACATCTATTTCCCAAGGTTATTATGAGAATCAAACAAGATAACATTTGTAAAGCCTTTTGCAGACATTATATTACTATGTGAATATTAGCCATTATTGCTATGCGGCCTGGAGATTTTGAGTGTGGTAGGATAACATCTATTCTTTCATTTTTATGGAACAAGGTCAGGGTAGTTGTAGGCAGCAGGTCTCTCTATGCTCTGCTTCCAGAATGGCTTATACACAGAATTGTCAAGGATGTTTGGGAGGTTTGTATTTGTCATCTTGTGTTTGTCGGGTAATGCTGATAAGGTTAGCATGCTGATAAACTCTTGTTTGTATTTGTCAGGCATTTGTCACATTAGTTTATAAAGGACAGCGAGTTTCTGTTGTATGACTAGCCCCTTAAGTGAGTCTTTCTTGGAAGGAAAGCATTGTGCTAAAAGACTCAATGTCCAATCTTTGCAACCTGCTATGAAAGAACATCAACACCACTTTATCAAGTTGATAAAAGACACGCTCCTTAGGGACAACAGTGCTGTAATCTCTGGTGGCCATGTCCTGATCCTGAATCATTCTCATAAACCGTTCCATTTCTAAAAAAACAAACCCACCTGACTCAGCTATCTGGGGGAAGCCATATTGTTAGTGGAGCTCCTGTGGCTGTCACCCACAGAGGGTCTTTTGACTCTGCTCTGGAACCTCAGAGTCTCATAGATTTTGTCCAGGTAGAAAGCATTTCACCTTCCATTCAGCATTCCAGGGGCAGATACCTTATAGGTGGCCTTATTGTTATTTCAAGTGAGGCCTGTTTGTTCCAAAAACATTTCCAGAGATTTTTTCACTTGCGTATTGTGTGCGCCAATAAATGTTCCTTCTTTCTAATGAGGAGCTGTTCATCTCTCTAGAGCTGCCATAGAGCAACAAGCTCTGTTATTTTTTTTCTTTTCTTTTTGGTGAGGCAATCAGGGTTAAGTGACTTGCCCAGGGTCACACAGCTATCAAGTGTCAAGTGTCTGAGGCCATATTTGGACTCAGGTCCTCCAGATTCCAGGGCCAGTGTTCTATCCACTGTGTCACATAGATACCCCTGTTTTTCATTAATATTGTATAAATTTTGTAAAATCTCCTTCTAACCATGCAAATTAACACCTTCTCCACAACTTACGGTCTCCGAGAGTTGTCTAGAGCGGTGAGGAGTTAAGTGACTTATCCAGGGTCATACAGCCAGGATGCGTCTGAGGCCACGCTTGAACCCAAGTCTTCTTTTATGTAATAATATTAACCATAACAATAATAGTACTTAATACATATATAGCATTTATTATGTTCCAGACACTGCTAAGTGCTTTACAGGGATCTCATTTCTTTTGTAATACTTTAACTTTATGCATTTTAAAAACAAGACTTCCAAGGGGGCAGATGGTGACCATCACACACAAAAAGGTTAAGAATCTGTGCCTTGGATACATATGAGTTTTATACAGAACAGATGAAGGAAAACTGAAAAGGGAAGACAACAGCCAGAGGAATTAGCAGCCAGTGGAATCCAGAAGTGGAATCCACCTTGTAGAAGGTGGGATTTGAGCTGAATCTTGAAGCAAACCAGGGAAACTAAGAGGCGGTGGCTAGGAGGCAGAGAATTCCAGACACAGGGGACAGCCATGGCAGAAGACAGATGGAATGGGGGTTCCCAGAAGGGACCCCCGCTCTAATATGTACCTATACTGCACGCAAGTCATTGAAGGTGTGTATTAGAGAGCATGATAGGGATCAAGATGGAAGGAGCTGTTTAGAACTTACTGAACCAAGTACAAATGAGACGCAATGATTATGATGCCAACAAAGCACCACTGGTGTAGAGGGGGCGTAGAAGGAAAGAGTGGCCATGGTGGGATCAAGAGGGAAGGCTTCCTGGAGGTTAGAAACTCCTGCCTGGGATATTTACATATTGTCTTCTCCATTAGAATGTTGAGAACAGTGTTTGTGGCTGTATTTGTTTTGGGGGGGTGCCTTTCTTTGCATCCCTGGTGCTTGGCACAGTGCCTGGCACACAGTAAGCACTTAATAAATGCTTGTTAACTCACTCTCTTATAGTTTGTGCACATGTTTGTGTGGAGTATATATTCCAGCTTCCCAACTGGGCTATAAGCCCCCTTGGGATAGGGACTGAGCGTTTTATTTCCAGGATAGCTTCCTTCTCCCATGAAGACCCCAAACACCCATACACCACTCCACACTGCCAATGAACTAGTCCACTGGCATATGGGTTCTCCTCTTCAGCCACGGTGACTTCTCAATCTTTCTAATGTCCTAGATCACTACAGCCAGAGAGCCATCACTCTGTCCCAGAAAAGGAACATAGGCATTCCATGGTACTCCTGTTGGGGCAGGCACTGCTGTGGTCAAAGAACACCATGGGAGAATCACAGTGACACAGGCCAAAACCCTCTAGAACTGATCCACTCGTGACAGGCTAATCCCCAGGCCTTACCTAGAAGGTAAGGACCAACCAAAGGAACGTCAAGAACTGTCAGGGGTCCTCCAGCCACCCTCATAACCAAATACATCAAACAATAACCAAGTATTTTTAAGCACCTACTATGGGCACAACACTGTACCCAAGCACTAGAGCTACAAAGACAAAGGTGGAATTGTTCCTGCCCTCAAGGAGCTTATATTCTAATGGGAGAGAAAACATCAATATAACAGCTAACATTTATATAGTGATTCAAAGGTTGTAAAGTGCTTTCCACATATTATTTAATTAGATTCTTACCACCCAGGGAGATTGGTGCTGCTATCAACTCTCTTTTCACAGATGAGGAAACTGAGAGTGGGAGAAGTTCAGTGGCTTGTCCAAAGTCTCACACCTAATAAGCATCTGGGACAGGATTTGAATTCAGGTCTTCCCAACTCCATGAGCTACTCTATCCACCAGGTTGCCAAGCTGCCTGTTTCTATAATCAGATCTATCCAGGGTACAGCCCACAGGAGCCAGCCCTTTCTCCACAGAGGGCAATGAGGGTCTGAGGAGGTGGGAGAGGATGCTTGCCATCTTGCATGCACCAGCAGTGAACATGGAATGTGTGTCTCACAGACCAAGGAGATAAGCCCAGGAAGCCATACCTTCTTACAGTCCTGGCAGAAGACCGAGGAGCTGCCCAGGAGGCCCAGGGGCTCCCCACACAGGAAGCACTGGGAGAGACCATTCCCCATCACATTCTTCCTCATGTTCTCCAGCCGCTCAACCAGCTTCCTGCAGCACAAAGAGGGGTTAAAGAAACAGGAGGGATGGGATCTCTGCAGAAGTTCACCGACCACACCACTTCCCTGCTGCCAAAAAAACCGCAGGTCCCTGCTTGCCTTCAAAGGGAGGGTCCCCCAGAAAGGCAGCCCCAGTGACAGGACTGAAGAAGGGTTGAGTGGAGGGGAAGAGATAGGCAGTGAGACCAAAATGGTCTTTACCTGGAAGCCCGGTTACTCTGGAAAACTAAGGAGAACCGAGAAAGTGCCTGCTTCTCCCCTAAAGCTACTCTACTTCCTTTCTAAAATTCTACCATTTGCCATTCATTCCTTTGAGGTGAGGGGCAGCCTAGCAGAGTGGCGAATAAGCAAGCCTCAAAGCCTAGAGGACCTGGGTTCAAGTCTTAAATCTTGGGGCATTCCAGACATAGAGATAAACAATGAAAACACTCAGAGTTGGGAGACAGAGGGTCTTGATCAGGGAACGACAATAAAGCCAGTGTCACTGGACTGCAGACTATGTTAGGGGAAGGGGATCTAAGATATAAAAAGACTGGAAAGGTAGGCGAGGGAGCAGGTTACAAATGACTTTGAACACCCAACAGAGTATTTTCTATTTGATCCCAGAGGCGATGGGGCCCCTGGAGTTTATTGGGTAGGAAAGGAACGTGGTCAAGAGCTGCACTTTTGGACAACAACTGAGTGAAGGATGGACTGGAATGGGGAGAGACTTGTGGCAGGCAGAACAATGTGTAAGCTATTAATAATCCAGGCAGTAAGTGACTTGTCCAGGGTCTCACAGCCAGGAAAGTGTTTGAAGCAGTATTTGATCTGGCTGACTCTTCCAGACTCCAACACTAATGCTCTAACCACTATGCCACCTAAGCTGGAGAGGTAAAGGCCTTCCTCAAGGTTCCAGGACTAGACAGTGTCAGAGCTCAGGTCCACTGGCTCTCAGTCTAGATCAATCCCCTTCATACTCCAGCTAGGAGACCCACCCTCAGCCCAGATGCCCACTGCTCTTACCCAATTCTCTGCTGCTCCAGAATGTCCAGCTTCTCAGCCCTCTGGATCACCTCCAAGATGGCCTCCACTTCGGCGGCACTGAGACTCTGACTCTTCCTCTGTTTGTCTGTCTGGTACGTATGCACTGACCATCCACTCTGCAGTCTGGGGATGACAAAGGAGAAAAGGCCATAATGCCTGCCATCTTGGATCCGCCTTTCTGTGGCTCCCTACGTGGCTGTTCCCCGGCTTCAGAACAAAAACAAGGGTTAGATTGAGATGTTTGTTGAGGCAGCTTCTAGCAACAGAACGTAGCAATGGGGGAGGGGAAAGAGGACCAGGAACTGAGAGGTCCTGGGAGCGTAACTAACCCACAGGGTGTGAGGGAACCTTAGGGATCATTGAAGGGAGATGGTGTAATATAGAGCTGAGACTCTGAGTCAAAGACCTGGGTATGAATCCTGCCTCAGACACTAGCTGTCATGTAAGCTCTATGGATCTAAATGTCATCCTGTATAAAATGAGGGTCTTAGACTCAAGGAACAGGAAAATCCCTCCCTGTGCTGAATCTGTGACAATCCTGTGATCTACTCCAAACTCATCATCTTTCAGAGGAGGAAACGGAGCCTAGGGAGATAAAATTATTTACCCAAGGTCACACAGATACTAAAGAGCAGAGACAAGATTCAAACTCAGGTTCTTTTCCTCCAAATCCTTTCAGTGCCCCCAATAAATCAAAGAATCAAGGAATCTCAGAAGGGGCCTCAAAAGTCATCTACAACTGGGGTCACTGCACCTGAATAAGAACCCCCAACAGGCAGCCATCCATCTGCTTGAAGACTTTCAGTGACAAGGATATTACTGCCTCTCAAGGCAGTCTACTGCACTTTCAAAAGCTCTAATTAATGGTTAGGAAGTTTTTTTTTTCCTGACATCAATTCTATACTTGCCTATATTCTATACTTCCACACCCTGATCCTTATTGAAACCCAATGACACCGTTCAGATACTTAAAGAGACCTCTAGGCCATTTGCCATCCTGACTGCCTTCCTCTGATTTCTCTCTAGCTAATCAGTCCTTCCTAAAAAGCAGCCCCCAGAACCCTACTTCTAGCTAAAAGTGTGATTAGAGGGCATCTAGTCCAGGCCCCTGTTTTAGTGATGAGGAAACCAAGACCCAGACAGTTGAAGTGAATCACCAAGGCAAGGGTCAAAGCCAAATCTGGCTCTTTTCCATTAAAACATTGGGTGGATTCTAGCATCAGCCACACCAACAGCTTGCTATGCGACCTCAGGCAAGTTCACAGCTACCTTTAACATTAACAAAAGTGAGACCTTACAATACAAATCGGCTAAGAACCCAGACACCTCAAGGGGAGGTCTCTAGAGGTTCAGAGGGAAAAGAGCTGCAGAAACAGGAGAAAGGAGAAAGAGGCAAACGGAAGGGAGCTCATGCTTATGGAAAAGGAAGATGAGATAGTGGTTTTCTTTCCATTTGTCTGGAAGGTGAGTGAGATGATTTATAAATATGTATAATATACAAACACTTCTTTATAACAAAAAAGTCAGTGAGGATAAAGGGAGCTCCAAATGTATGGAACACTTTGCAAACCTAAAGGGCCAAGCAGAGCTAGAGGCAGAGGAGTAGAGAGGGGGAGTAGGGAGGGGGAGCGGGGAGGTTAGATTTCAGGATGTCCTAACAAGGGATTGCAAGCCAGTGGTAGGTCAGCATCGAGGTTCTTCTCAATGCTGTTGTAGAAATGATCTGGACAGCCCCGGCCTGAGAGAGGCATCATTCCGATTCAGTTCAACTAGCTTTGATTTAAGTTTTTTATTTATTTATTTAAGGAAAAGCTTACTTTTCCTCTGTCCCAGGTACATTCTACTTGTCTGCTCTGTGCCAGGTGGTATGCTAGGCAGTGGGGATACAAGACAAAAGGGAAACAGTTCTTGCCCTCAATGGGGCTTGTAAGTGGAGGGGTTAAGGTAGGGGACAATGTGTACATAGACAAATACAATATAGATACAAAATACAATATAGAAACAAAATAAACACAAATATACAAAATAAACACAAATACAATATAGAAACAAAATAAGCACAAAAGAATTTTGCCTGCAGGAGCACTTATAACTGGAGAGGGGGGAGAAGGCGAGGAGGAATCAGGAAAAGTCTTATGTAAGAGGTGGTACTTGAGTTGAAGAAGGAGCCCAGGGGGCTCGAGAGACAGGGGCAAGGAGGGAGAACATTCCAGGGATGCGGGAGTGTCTGTGAAAAGGCTGGGAGATGAGAGATCAGATGTTGTGTACATGGACCAGTAATTAGGCTACTTTTCTTGAAACATAGAGCATATGAAGCAGAATAACATATAATCAATCTGGAAACACAGGACAGAATCAGATTTTGAAGGGCTTTATACATAGCAAACAAAAGGATTTTATTTTAACCCAGAAGTAATAGTGAGCCACCAGAGTTCCTTAAGTCACATGGACAGAACTGTGCTCCCAGAAGGTTATTGTAGCAGCTGTGGGGATGACGATTTGGAGAAGCAGAGAGGCTAGAAGTAGGGAGGCCAGCTGGGAAGATATTAAAATAGCATAGGTGAGAGGTAACAGAGACAGACCGAGGGTGGTGGCTACGGGTCCTCACTTTCCTCCACGCCACAGAGCCAACCCTCACTAGTTCTGGCCCTCATCACCTCCTACCTAGACTATTGCAATAGCCTCCTTCCTTGCTGGTCTCCCTGCCTCCCGTCTCTCGTCTCTCATCTCTCATCCAACCGGCAACACTGGGATTCTCCTAAACCACAAACCTAAGCACGGCCCTCCGCTACACAGTGAATGCCCCTGGCTCATTGGTGCATAAGCTGAAACTCCTCTGCCTGGCATTTCAAGTCCTTCACAACCTGACTCCCCCATTACACATTATTTCCCTTTCACGAACTCTATAGTGCAAACTGGCTCCTTTGCTATTGCAAAAAACACTCAATCTGTCATCTCTGAGCTGTCCCTCATGCCTGGGGTAGCCTCCCTCCTCATCTCTACCTCTGAGAATTCCTACCTTCCCTTAAATCTCAAGTGCCACATCCTATGGGAGGGCCTATCTGATCCCCCAGATGGTGGTGCCCTCCATCACCTTGCATCTATATATTTTACATATGTGTGTATATACATATGTGTATATACACATATATGTGTGCATGTGTCTATATACATATACAATATATACACATACATTCATTGATTCCATATATCTATAATCTACATGTATGTGTAGATTACATGTATTACATGTATGTGTAGTATGTGTCTGTATATACACACATTATATATGCATATGTAATGTGTGTATATATACAAATATCATATATGACACATATAATATGTACGCATACATGCATTGATTCCATATATCTATAATCTATACGTAGGTGCAAATATGTATATGCACACATGTATATATGCATGTACACACATGTATATATACACAACACATGTGTGCATGTGTATATATCCATATATAATACATAACATAATATATACACATACATGCATCGATTACATATATATAATCTATATGTATATATGTATATGTACACACGTGTATATGTATGTACACATGTATATATACACAATATATGTGTGTATGTGCATATATCCATATATAACATATAACATAATATATACACATACATACATCAATTCCATGTATCTATAATATACATGTATGTACATTTATATATGTGTGTGCATATACATACACACAAATACACACACATACACGCTCATCGATTCCTCCAACAGAATGTAAGTTCCTTGAAGGCAGGGCCTGTTTCGTGTCAGTCTCTGAGTAAATGCTTACTGACTGAATTGCATTCCCAGTGCCTGGCATACAGTAGGCATCTAATAAATACTTGTTGATCAGTTGATTTCTTTATCCTGACTCTAATTATGAGACCAAACACAATGATCAGGGCATGAGAGCATAGTATCCTTTAAGGTTTGTGAAGGCTTTACATAGGTTAACTCATTTGATTCTAATTAAAATTTAAATTAAGTTATATAAATTTATATAAATAAACTAAAAATTAAATTTGATCCTCAATTAAATTTAAAATCCTGTGGGAGAGGTACTACTATTATTATCCCCATTTCACAGATGAGAAAAGTGAGGCTAAGAGGGAATAAGTGGCTCAGGGTCACATGGCGCAGTCTTCTTGACTCCAAGTCTAGTATACTAACTGCTGCTCCATCTAGTTGCCTAAAGCACACACATGACAAGTCAGAGGATCTAGGTTCAAATTCTAGCCTCTGCCACTATCTATCTGTCACAGGTTGTTGTTGTTTGTCTTTTGTTTTCAAAGAGGACTGATGACATCACCATGAATTGGATTTAAGGGAGGCACAGCTGTGCAGAGTTGTCAGCCTAGATCCCTCTTCCAGGGGCAGGACAAAAGTCAAGATGGCTGGAGATGGTCCAGGGGATGACCTTGTCATCTTTGATGCCTGACCAAACTCCAAGCACCCCACAATGCCTGCTTCAGCTGCCTTCATGACCCTCAGGATAAATCGTCCTCATCCACCCATTCTGCCAAGGGAAATCTCCATATGTTTGGGGTAGATATCTCCCCAACTCACCAATGGCTTTGAGGCCCTTGGGTTACCCTCAATCTGGCTTAGCTCCTCTGCCAAAACAGAGGTGTGGCCCCTGCTACAGCTCCTTGGAGCCACAGGTCAGAGCTGGCTGGCAGGTGGATACCAAAGGTAGATGCGCAGCCCTGAAAAGGGCTCGGCAGTCTTCACGCCAGAGGTGCTAGTCCTCCCAAATACCCCATCCACCCACATGTTCCAGGTATATGGAAAGGGTGTGCCAAGCTGGGACATGCTTGAGAACAGATTGTTAAATTTTCAATGTGACCATTTACACTTCTGAAGCTGGCAAGCAACACAAATCAGGGCTTGACTTATTCTTTTGTTGACTGTCTGGTCTTAAGAAAGTAAAGGATAAAATGTTAATAATGCCAATTAAATTTAAAAGTGTTTCTTGTGAACATTTTGTTAAATATTTACCTTTTTATCCTTGGTGCCAAATGCCCCTCTCCCCCAAAAAATGCTTTCACATTTTCATTTAACTACAAGATATATTCTTAAGTTTGATGAATAAGAATATCTTTTCTGATTGAATAGTCGATAAATGTTCATCTTTTTAAAAAATGCAATTCCTTAGGTCAAGGGTGGGAAACCTGTGGCCTCGGGGCTACATGCAGCCCTTCAGGGCCTGAAGAGCGTCCCTCTGCCTGAATCCAAACTTCACAGGACAAATTTCTTTGGATTCAGTCAGAGGGATGCACTTGAGGACCTAGAGGGCCACATGTGGCCTCGAGGCCACAGGTTCCCTACCTCTGCCTTAGGTACACACGTGGATGAAATGTACTGCCTGTGCCCGTGCTTTCTGTGTGGCCTCGGGCAAACAATTAGACCTCTCTGGGCCTCAGGTCCCTCATCTGGAAAAGGATGGGGTTGCACTAGATGACCTCTACAATATTTCCCTCTTGTCCTACTTGAGGGCAGACGTTGTTTCCCTTTTCTCTTGGCATCCCCAGGGCTGAGCACAGTGCCTTGTGCACAGGAGAGGGTTAAATACAAACAAATCAAAACCATCCTCTCTGTTACCCCCAACCTTGGAGGGCTAGGACTGTCTTTCTTCTGTCTTGGCAGCCCCATGGCCTAGCACATAGTAGGCACTTAAATGCTTGTTGAATTAAAAGGAATTTAGCCAACCAACCCAACCATGTAGAATGTAAGCGCTGTCAGGGGAAGGGCTATCTCATTTTTGTCTGTGTATCCCCAGCCCCCAGCACAGTGCCTGGCCAAGAGGGAAGGTTCCATGAATAGATGCTGAACTGAACAGAATTGAGGGATCCTCGAATCTATGTCCCTGGACAAGGTAAACTGAGGCCATAAGTGCTGTGCTGGGGGTCAGAGGTGAACAGGGCTTGGGGCGGGGCGGCTGGCTGGAGTAGGTATATTGCAAAGGGAGGAAGAGGGCATAGAAGTGCCAGGAGCTAGTGGCCTGAAACCACTTTCCATCCCTACCAGGCATCCAGCCCCAGGAGAGAAAGATGAAAAGACATTTGCAGCTCTAAAATGTGTGACCGGCTTTTCTTCACTGCTGCAGAGAGTGAGAATGGGGGGTGGGGGGAAAGAGGGAGCTGCCCTAGCTTCTGAAAGCTCAGCTCAACATTAGGAGAGAAGGCCAAGGTTACTTCTCCCAGAGCAAAGGGGTTGATCTTTTACCAGCTCTCCATCTAAACAGAGAGGAAGAAAGAGGAGGGAGGGAGGGAGGGAGAGAGGGGAGAGAGAGGAGGGGAGGGAGAGGGGAGGGGAGGA
>CM053627.1:29590309-29629621 GCA_028646595.1 Phalanger gymnotis
GAGAGAGAGACGGAGAGAGAGAGAGAGAGACGGAGAGAGAGACGGAGAGACGGAGAGAGAGACGGAGAGAGAGACGGAGAGACAGACGGAGAGACAGACGGAGAGACAGACGGAGAGACAGACGGAGAGACAGACGGAGAGACAGAGAGACAGAGAGAGGAAGGGAGCTGCTCCAGCTTCTGAGAGCTCAGCTGGAGATTAGGAGAGAAGGCCAAGGTTACTTCTCCCAGAGCAAAGGGGCTGATCTTTCACCAGCTCTCCATCTAAACAGAGGGGAAGAGAGAGGAGGGAGGGAGGGAGGGAGAGAGGGGAGAGAGAGGGGAGTAGGGAGAGGGAGCCAGAGAGAAAGGGGGAGAGAGAGAGACAGAGAGAAGAAGGGAGGGAGGGGGGGAAGGGACAAGAGAGAAGGGGGAAGGAAAAGGGAGAATGAACAAATGAAAGAATGAATGCAAAGCTAAATGGTCCTCCCACCAAGGCGCTCACATTGGGACAGGGAAGATGAGCCATATCTGTTTCAACTACAAGTCAGATAGAACTGGTTCTTAGGGTGCAGTAAAGAGGAAGCGAGAGAAGAGGGAGTGGAGAAAGGGGAGAGAAGAAAGGGGGAAGGGAAGAGAGAGGAGAAGGATGGGGAAAAAGAAGGGAGGAAAGAGGGAATGAAGAAGGAGAGGAGAGAGAGAGAGAGAGAGAGAGAGAGAGAGAGAGAGAGAGAGAGACACTAATACAAAAGAGAGGCTAGAAGGAAGGAGGAAGGAGGAAAGAGAAAAAAGAGAGGAGAGAGAATGGGGTGGGGGAGAGGAAAAAAAGACAAAGGAGGCAAGGAAAGGGAGAGAACGAAACAATGGGAAGAGAGAGCAGAGCGGAGAGGAGAGGAACTGAGCCAGCCCAGGCTCACTCAGGACTCCATCCTCCTCTGCAGTCCTGCAGGAGGTGGGGCTTGGGGGTGGAAGCCGGAGGGATTTCATTGAGGAAGCAATCCTAGTGGGGTGCTGGGTGGCCAACGTGCTGAATCGGCAGCAGAGATGTGCACAAATGCTGCCTCTCTCTCCTCTCTCCATTTGCTATGACTTCTGCTCCTGACAACTGATGATTCCGCTCTGTACCCCCGCTCCGGGCCCCTGCTGCCTGGCCCTGGCATGGGGACAGTGTCTAATTAAGAATTCCCTGTGTTCTCTCTCTGTTTTCGAACCCCGTGGCACCCTTGGTTGTTTTTGTTTTGGTCTAGGTCCCCAGCGGGTGAGAGTGCTGAATGTGGAATCAGGGAGACCTGGGTCCAAATACTGCCTCTGAAACGTACCAGCCATGTAGCTCTTTACAAGTCAAAGCCTCAGTTTCCTCATGTGTCAAAAGGTACCTACCTCTACCTCACATCAATATGAGGCTCAAATAATGTATGTACTTTGTAACCCTTAAAGCTTGGTAAAATTGGTTATTATTATTAGAAAGTCTGCCATGGCACAGGGCATTGACCTCTGAGTCAGAAATAATAGCTAACATTTATATAGCACTTCAATACATTTACGGCAGCTAGGGCATCATAGTGCACTAAGCACCAGGCCTATAATCAGGAAGGCTCACCTTCCTGAGTTCAAATCCAACCTCAGACACTTCCTAGCTGTGCGACCCTGAGCAAGTTACTTAACCCCGTTTGCCTCAGTTTCCTCATCTGTAAAATGAACTAGAGAAGAAAATGGCAAACCACTCCAGCATCTTTGGCAAGAAAACCCCAAATGGGGTCATGAAGGGTCAGACAAAACTGAAAAACAACCCAAGCTTAATACTTGCAAAATAATTTAGACATATTATTTCCTTTAATCTTCACAATAACCATGTCAGGCAGGTGCCATTTTTACAAAGGAGGAAACAGGCTGAAATTAGTGACTGGCCCAGAGTTCCATAGCTGGTAAGTGTCAAGGAAAGATTTCAGCTCAGCTCTAACTCAAAGTTCAGGATTCAACCTGCTATGACCCCTAACCACTTGGGCTCCAATCCCACTTCTAACATATGCTGGCTATGGGGCCCTGGGGGGTAAGTCTCTTAACTTCTCTATATCTCAGGCACCTTCCTAAGATGATAAATCTCAGAGCAGGTGCTGATTTATATTATGGACAGAGCTCCCAACACCAATAAAACCATAGATACAGGCAGGGGTGTGCTAGTTAATGTTTAACAACCAGCTTTAAACACAGAGCACACTTTTAAGTTTAAACTGCATTGCTAACATTTTCTCTGTCACTTTCTTAAGCCTAGACAATCACAAAACAATAAATCAAGCCCTGACTTTGTAGCATTTGCTTATTTCTGAGATATAAATGTTCACAATGGAAATTAACAATCAACTCGTCCCAAAGAGCCATTTTGATGTGGCTCAAGCACACCTCTGAGTAGGGACCCAAAATTATTATTATCATTGCCATCTCACTGAGGAAAGGGATCAGGGTGGCAGAGATCCTGACAAAGGAGTGTCAGGAGGAGAAGGGAAAAGCCAGGAAAGCCAAAACTGGGGGCACTCACTTGGCTCGGAGGGCAAGCTGTCGATCATTAGGGCATACCCACTGGTCCTTCCCACTGCCAAAGATGGTGTCAGCCATGGTTTGAGGGGGCTGAGAAAGGAGCTGATTATCACATCTGAAAGAGAATGGAGGGTGGGGGGGAGAGAGCAAGAGACAAGGTCACTGAATAGGTTGTGAGTGAGCCAGTAACCAGAAGTGAAGAACAGCGTGCTGAAGGCATTGGACATCTGGACACTTCCAGTTCTGATAAGGCCACCTGTGTGTGTGATAAGCAGCTGCCCAGGTGACATGGCTTGAAGGATACTGGAAATGCACCATGTCCCCATATGTCTCCTCTCACTGATAACCAGAACTCTACCATTACAGATTCATTCCTTTGTTTTAAACAGTCCCTTCTTTAGGATCTTTTTTTAAAAAGGAAATACTTGACAACTACAAATAAATAAAAATTTAAAGAAAAATTATTAAAATAAAATAAAAAATATAAATATTTTAAATAGGTGACATTTACATAACACATTAGCATTTACGAAGCACTACACATCATTATCTCGTTTGCTCCATGAGATTAATTTATTCCTTAACCCATCTATTCATTCATTTAACAACCATTTATTGACCAAGGATTCCATGAGGGGAGACAGAGAATGCCAACGATAGCTGACATTTATACAAAGCACTTTATTGACATTCTCTCGTTTGGGCCTTACAACAGCCCAGCGAGGTGGGTACCACAGGTCTCCTTACTCTCACTTTACAGTAAAATGAGGCTCAGACAGGTTAAGGGTCTTGCTTATGGTCCCATAGCTAGAAAGGGTTAGAGCTCAGGGTTGATTGTATCAAGTCGCCATTAGCTCGGCTTGTTGGGAATTCATCAATTTCCCAAGGGAGAAGACATACGGTTATCCCTTCCATGTCAAGGGGTTGGGACGGAAATGTGGAAAACCCACATAAAATCTGTTGGCCCTCCCTTTGTACCAGAAAAGTCTGAATTATTATGGTAATAAAAGATGAAATATGTTGACATTATATATTATTATACATATATTTTATGCATCTCAGAGTGTCTAAACTTTTTCTGTGTCATCTGCAGCTTCCACAAAATTACCCCAAAATTCCCATTTAATTTCTTATGCTGACCCACAATATATCGAAATCTCAATGGGGAAAATTGCAATGTGGAGGGGATGGCTGTACTCATTTTGGGGGAAGAGGTTTCTAGAATGACAACGGGAAGTGGGAAGGTCTACAGAACAGTCAGAGGATCAGAGCTGAAAGGATTCATCTAATCCAACCTCCTTATTTGTTCACTGACTTGCCCAGGGTCACACAGGTAATAAGTGGACAGTGCCTCCAAAGCCTGGTTCATGCTATCTCCCTCCTTTCCACGGGGGAAGCTGAAATTTTACCTTCTAATGGCCCTGAGCAAAGGGGTGGAGGTCTGACTCAGGCCGGGAAGCATATGAGCAGAGGCTAAGCACTATAGTAAGGCATGCAGTCAGCTGCTAAAAACTGGGAGGTGGGGAAAAATAGACACTGTGACTTAAAAAAGGGAAGAGATTGAGCATTTATTAAGCACCTACTATGTGCCAGGCTGTTTGTACTATGTACTATGTATTAAGTACTAGTACTATGTACTAAGAGCTTTACAAATATCATTTTAATCTAGGCTACTAGAAGGTAGCTTGAAGGCCATCAAGTCCAACCCCCTCATTTTACAGATGAGGAAACTGAGGTACACAGAGGTTATGTGACTTAAGCAAGGTCAGACAGCTATTGTCCGAGGTGAGATTTGAAAGGGAGGAGAGTGGCCTGTCTTCAGTTTTCTTTTACCTGATTAGTCAAAAGGAGGCATCATGGGCTCTTGCTCCTCGAGGGGACAGAATCACTTACTGGCTCCCTGTACTAGAACTGTTGAAGTGACCAGGATGCCATTTTGGCTTGAGCATCAAATATAAATATAGCCTGGTTCTGATTCTGATAGTTCTCCACTATCTGCTCTGAGGACCAGCTATCCTATCTGCCTAGATTGACGCTTCTGACTCATCCATCACGCTAGAAAGATGAAAGCTGGCTCCTGAACTCTGCCAATTCTCTTCCCCAGGGCTGGGGATGGGCTACAACTCAATCCCTTCGCACTGCAACTCAATCCAGCAATAAGCATTAAGTGGTTACAACTGCTAGGCACTAGGGACACAGAGGCAAAAATGATGCAGTCCCTACCCTCAAGGAGCTAACATTCTAAGAGTGAATGAGTGAAAAAGTAATTATGAAATGCCTAGTACGAGCCAGGCACTGTGCTAGCTGCCAGAGACACAAGTACAAAGGATGTAACAACACCCCTGGTTACAAGGAGCTTCTACTCTAACATTGAGACCAAGAACAGTATAGCTCACTTTGCAAATGAGGAAAAAGATTCTAGGAATGGTTAGGACTGACCCAATACAATGGTTAGTAAGCAAGGCACTTTTCAATATAGCAAAGAACAGTAAACAAAACAGATTCCCATCAATTGGGAAACACCATGCTATGGTGTGTGAATGCAAGGGAATATGACTGTGCTGTTAGAAATGATGAGCATAAAGGATACAGACAAGCACGGGAAGACTTATATGAACTGATGCAACGTGAAGGAAGAACCAAAAGAGCAATACACACAGCGGCTAAAAGTAAACAACAAAGACAATCAAAAAGGAAAGCTTTGAAATTGCATTATTATTTAAATTACAATGGCCAAGCTTGATTCCAAAGAAGAGATACAAGGAGATACCTTTTCCCCATCTTGGTAGAGGCAGGAGACAAAGGGTGTGGATCAAGGATGAGGAACCTCCAAGGATGAGGTCCTCCAAGATTCAGTCAAAGAGCTACACTTGAGGACCTAGAGGGCCACATGTGGCCTTGAGGCCACAATTTCCCCACCCTCTGTGTGGAGCATAATAGATAAAGCAAGAAATATCATATATATATATATATATATATACACACAAATATATTAGCTTTACTGAGCAGATTTTTTTTAAATTCTGTGTTACAAGTGATGGCTCTCTAGGAGGGGAAGGGTGGAGAGACACATTTGGAAATGTAGGTCATATAAAAACAAAAGAAATTCATAAAAAGTTATCAAACAAAAAAAAACTTTTAAAAGAGATACAAGGTATCCAGAAGGAGAGCTATGGTAATCCTGGTACACTCCGCCCTGATCAGAGGCATCTAGGATACTCTGAAGACCTCTGGACACCACATATCATGAAGAACACTGATAAAGGAGAGAGTCCCCAAGTAAGGGTGATGAGGATGGGGAAGGGCCTCAAAACTGTGCCATAATCAAATCAGCTGAAAGGAATGGGGACATTTAACTCAGAGAAGAAAAGGCTTAAGGGGGAATACACATCTATTTCATATTCATATATATACATATATACATACATATATGGTATCTTTTGTTTTTGCATCACGTACATTTCCCCCCATATACCTCTCCTTCTCCCTCAAGAAAGTTGTTCTTTACGACAATTTTTTAAAAAAGAGGAATAAGAGAAAAAATTCAGCAAAACCAAATCAACATATTGAAAAAAAAATCTGATGTTACAGCCAATGTTCCACATCTTTGGGTCTTCGCCTCTGGAAAGAGGCAAGAGGAGGGACACCAATCTTCCAATATTTGGATACCATGTAGTGGCCATGTAGTAACAGCATTAGAACTGTTCTGCTTGGGTCCAGAGGGCAGAGCCAGGGAAAATGGGACAGACTGACAGAAAAGCTTCCAAATAATTATGGCTGTCCTAAAGTGGAAAGCTGCCTTGAAGTCCCACGGAAGGAAGGAACGAAGGAAGGGAGGGAGGGAGGGAAAGAAGGAAGGGAAGGAGGAAGGGAAAGAAAGAAAGAGGAAGGAAGGGAAGGAGGAAGGAAAGAAAAGAAAGAAAGAGAAGGGGAGGGGAGGGAAGAAGGAAGGAAGGAAGGAAGGAAGGAAGGAAGGAAGGAAGGAAGGAAGGAAGGAAGGAAGGAAAGAAGGAAGGAAGGAAGGAAGGAAGGAAGGAAGGAAGGAAGGAAGGAAGGAAGGAAGGAAAACTTGAGGTTGGGTGTTTGTGGGGAAGGGAAACGACGTTTAGAAGAGACTAGTTTTGTGTGTTTGAGCTGAGTTCTCACTAATCAGACATTACTTCTGGAAGTCACCTCCAGGGGTGGGGAACATGCCTAGGCATTAAAAAGAGGGCAGAGTTATTATATGTCTCCAGTCGGTGGGAATTGTATCTTACCCTTATATTTGTAGTACTCAGGTAAAACAACATATGTTTATTGCAGCCAAGCCAGGGAGCGTGCTCTTTGGTGGAAGGAAGCGTGGCTTGAGGACAAAGCAAGAGATTTAGAGTCAAGGCACTAGGTTCCTATCCTGGCTCTGTCACTCACCACCCGTGTGACCTTGAGCAAGTCACTTAACCCTTATGGCCCAGTATCCGCATCTGTAAAATGAGGAGGCAGGGCTTAAATGTCTGAAGTCCCCCTCAGCTCTAAATTTATGCCCCCCTGAGGCCAGTGCCACACGCTTTTTTTTTGTAGGGGGGAAGGCAGGGCAATTGGGGTTAAGTGACTTGCCCAAGGTCACACAGCTAGTAAGTGTGTCAAGCGTCTGAGGCCAGACTTGAACTCAGGTCCTTCTGACTCCAGGGTCAGTGCTTTCCTCACTGCCCACCTAGCTGCCCCAGTGGCACACACTTTCAAGATGATCAGAGAGGGTCATGAGTCAGAGAAGCTAACTGGCCTCCTCAGGAACAAAACCCATTGCAACGCTGACCTCTGGAGCTTCAGCTGCAATTCAATTCAAGGACCATTTACCAAGGGATGGTTTCATTCCTTGCTTTTGTATCCCCCATTCTAACCACATAGTAGGGACCCAATAAATGTTTGTGGACTGATTTATTAACCAATTAATGTATCACGATGTGCCCGGTACTATGCTAAGGGGCTGGGGATATATCAGCACGTCAACACGTGTTAGCAGAGAAGATACCCATGTAAATATGACACAAGGCAAGAGGGAAGTTCAGATATGTGCCAAGAGAAAGCTGGAGAGGGGGAGATCATATGTGTGCATATGTACATACTCACTACCTGTCTGGCCCTGATCTGACACCTACTTGCCCGCTAGCTCAGACCTGATGTTTACAGCCTAGGACCCACTGGGAGGAAGTTAAGTGGGGGTGGGGGTGGAAGACACAGGGAAAGAGAAGGATACTCAGGTAATCTATTCCTGGAAAAGCCGATGATAAAGCAAACTGTCATGGAACCAGATCAAATGTTTCTCCCAAGGGAGGCAGTTGCTGTTAACTCTATAAGCAACGGAGGGCCTAGTCTGAGGTCTGGACCAGGCTTCCCTCATAAGGCAAAGGAAAAAAAAGAGCCTTGGTTTCCAGTCATATGGGTTGCCCATTCTGTGGTAGTAAGAGTTAAGCAGAGTCTGGGTGGAGGATCCAGACACAGACACACCCACAGACAAGAGCTATCTCTCCCCTCTGCTTTTGGGGCTAGGTATTCCACGGCATACAGGAGAACATCATTTGTTCTCCCCTTTCCCTCCCATCTATTCCTTCCAAGAGGGGACCTATTTATCATCAACAATGATGTTGATGGGTTGTTCCTTAGGGCTGAGAAACACTGAGATGAAAAGCCATCAGCAGAGAGAAAGTCATATCCTGGAAAGACAATTAAGCCCAGACTGCGTGGGCAACGGATGGGCAAGATGGGGGGAGAAGAGGGAGAGAGCGCAGTTCAAATTGCCCGACCTTCATCTCTATCATGAGGCGGACACTAAGTGCCTGGTGTGCCACAGGACGCACCCCGTTAGGTCAGTCATGTCTCAGTGGCAAATTGCCAGTGAACTGTTCTCTAACCTAGTGCCTGTGAACCTAGGAAGCATTTCCTAAATACTTCTTGACTTGACTGACAAAGCCTTTTTTTCTCCATCTTGGCCGCTTCCTAAGATGCCCAAAGGACAGGAAGCAGCAAGGAAACCCCAATGGTTCTCCCGTTCATTCTTCTTCTGACCCATTCTGCATACCCAAATAGACCTCTGGCCTGAATCCTGTCGATCCTGGGCCTCATGTAACCAGTAAGCTTATCGCCTTGACTCCCACCATTAGCCCAGGGTGAGGGTGGAGGGACAGAGTGCAAACAAAGAAGTTAAGGGCATCTCCTTCCCGGAGGTCACCTGTCATTAGTGCCAGGGCCAGTTAAAACAGGATTAGGACCTCAGCCTCCCAGGGCACGAAGGCCTTCTGTTTGGCACGAGGCATCCGAATGTAAGGGAAAGCCTGCCAGATGGCCAAGGTGGGAATTTGTCTTGCTTGACTTATTACAAGGGAGGGTTTTATTGGGGTGGGAGGGAAGCAGTGGGTGGGTAGAGACAGTAATGAAAAATAGAAAAGAGTGTCAATAAAAAAAACCACTTTAAAATACACAGAAGGGAGTTCAAATGGGGACAGAGAGGCAAGTTAGTACTGGTGCTGACAGCTTAAATGTGATTTTTTAAAAGCTGCATACAATAGAGATTCATGGGTTCATATAATAATAATAATAATCCCAGACTTGGAATTAAGAGAGACCTGGGTTCAAATCTCACCTCTGACAATTATTAGCTGCATGACCAAGGGCAAGTCACTTAATCTATCTGAGCCTCCTGGTACACAGTAAGTGCTTAATAAATGCTTGTCGACTAACTTTGGACAAAGAATCTTTTCCAGTGATTTATAAATCTCCCAGCCTGTGCTTGAGCAAAAGCCTGCAATTGACATTCCACAAATACATCCTGTCATTAAATTAAAACGTGCATCTGTTCATGGGTAATCATCCACTTGGGGCATATGGAGTGATATACACGCGTTTTGGCTGTGCCCTGCCTCAGTGGCTATGGGGTGAGCTTCTTGTACGGTGTCTTGAGGGAAGGCGCTTTCTAAAAGAGGAAAGTCGCCTACCAGTTGTGGGCATTCAGACCACATTGCTCGTCCAGTGATTGTCATTTTGGGTGACATGCATGTTAAAGTTGACTAAGGTCAGGAAAACATTTAGCCATGTAATTAAGAGAGAGCCTCCAATAACACATTTCAATTAACATTTTTTTTTGCAAAGCATTTGTTCCATGGAAAGCTACATTTATTTTGAAGTTGGAGAAGGTTAATCCATATACAAGAGTGGTACCTCCTCCCAGTGGCCTTTGCTGATTCCTGCTCCCCCCTGCCACAATAACAGTGTATTCATTTTGTATTTATCCTCTTCTTACTTATCTGTAAACATGTTACAGTTTCCCTGAGAATGTAAATTCCTTGAGGCGAGAGACTGTCTAATTTTTAATCTTGGTGTCTCTAGTGCCTGCAATATAGCAAGGTGCTTAATAAATGCTTGTTGACTGAATCGATGAATATCTATTAAGCACTAATTATGCGCTGGAGACTGGAGATGCAGAGATGAAACAAGATGTGCTAGTTGACAGATTACTTCCTCTGAAAAACAGGGTTAACACCTCTTATAACACCTACCTCACAGGATTGCTGCATGGATCAAATGGGAATAATGTCGGTAATTCACTTTGCAAACCTTAAGGTTCTATATTCCGTTATTATCACAATATTTATCATTATTATATTAATATTCAGTTTGGGAATGAGGATGCATTGGTCATTTGGATTTTTTTTTGTTGAGATAGGATTAAGACCTTCCAGTCGTGTGTCACAAAGGAATTCTAAACGGATTGAATAAAAGAACTGGATAAGAAACAAGTCTTAATTGTCAGAGAACTTCCTGTTTTGCAGGAAAAACATAAGCTGAAGGCTCACAGAGACAGACAGGCTGGAAACCACTCTTTGGCAGAGGAATTAACCTTTACAGTCACAGTACAGACAACTGGATCTGACTAAATGCTGTCTGGGGCAAAGGGGAGAATAGAGAAGGGAGGGGAGCCAACTGAACAAATGCTGCAAAGAGGGTCTGGACTCTTAAAAAGAGAAAGGGAAGGGGAGGGAGAGAGACAGAGAGAAAGACAGACGGAGAGAGGATGAGAGGGAGAGAGGGAGAAGCATACTGGGGAATTCCAATTAATTACATGCATATCCAACACTTAGTACCACTATATACCTGGCACATAGTAGACACTCAATAAGTGTTTATGGATTGATCGATTGAAATCAAAACAACTCTACAGTGTCACCTCATACTCTTAAAATTGTCAAAAATGACAAAAGATGGGAGTAGCCAATGTTGGAGAGGCTGTGGCAAGTCAGGAACAACAATACCCTGTTGGTGGAGCTGTGAAGTGGTTCAAACATTCTGGAAAATTATTTGGGATTATGCTTAAAAAGTGACTAAAATGTCTATACCTTTGACTCACAGATCCCAAATGATAGACATGTATCCCAAGAAGGTCAAAGACAGAAGAAAAGGTCTCATAATTACCAAATATTTCTAGAAGCATTTTTTGTGGTAGCAAACAACTGAAAAATAAGTAGATGTCTACTGATTAAGCAATGACTAAACAAATTGTCGCACATTAACATAAAACATTATTACCATGTCATAAGAAAGGATGAGTAAGAATTCAGAGAAGTCTGAAAAATATATGAACTGACCCAGGGTGAAGAAAGTCACTGAAGCCAGGAAAACAACTTATAATAAACGCAACAACGTAAGAAAGAACAAAACAACAAACTGAATGCTGTCTAGTTATGATTAATGACCAAGCTTAATCTCGGAGGAGAGTTGAGAGAATGAATCTCCCTTCTTTGCAGAAGCAAGAAACTAGGGATGTGGAATATTGAGCACACCGCCATATAAGGCTGATGAATTGGTTGTTTTTGCTGAGTAGTTCCCCCCCTTTCTTTTTTTAATTCTCTCTTGTAGGGGTTGGTTCTCTAGGCAGAAGGAAAGGTACATTCAAAAATGAGGCTGACATAAACACAAATCAATAAAATGCATTTTTCAAAGTTAATTAGGTGTGCTCAGAAAGGGAAAAGGGCTATTTAACGATAAAGGCAAGGGAGGAAGTAGTCTTTGGGTACTTGTTGGAGGTATTCACAAAGTTGAGTTGGGCTGAAAGGGGCCATACCCCGCCCAAGTGCCCCCACCGAGTGGTCAATAAACCTGTAAAACATATCATAAAGTGTCTGTTATAAAAACAGCTACAGATCAAAGTAAGCAAAATCAGGACGG
The DNA here is from genome assembly GCA_028646595.1 of Phalanger gymnotis. Lineage (NCBI taxonomy): Eukaryota > Metazoa > Chordata > Mammalia > Diprotodontia > Phalangeridae > Phalanger > Phalanger gymnotis. The sequence goes on from CM053627.1 coordinate 29,602,018, forward strand.
CAATTTATGCCACAACCACAATTACAGAGAGGAAAACAACTCTGAAGGACAACTCTGAAGCTCTGAACAAGGAGAGGATTTGCAGCACCATTGCTTTTCCCCTCTCCCCAGGTGAGGAATTTCTTTTGCACTACTGCCTATCTCTAACGGATTTTGTTTTTCTTGCCTCCTCAATGGGTGGGAGGGAGAGAATTTGGAACTGAAAATTAAATTCAAAAAATAGAAATGAAGACATTCTAAAAAGAGGAGGGAGGGGAAGAGAACAGTGTGTAATTTGTAGGCCAGTGAGCTGACTTCAGTTTCTGTGGAAAGTCTAGAACGAACCATTAAAGAGATGGCTGATGAACTATTAGAAAAAGGGAGCATTGATCCCAATACATCATCATGGCTTCATCAAGAACATTGCCTTATGTTGTGATTGGTAGTGAAAGAGAACTCTATATAGAAATAGTGAGCCTCCCTTTCACAAAGCATTTGATAAAGTATCTCACTTTATTGTGGAAAAGAAAGAGGAGATGCGGGCTACATAATGTTATGCTCTGATCCTTTCAGAACTGGTTGAAGGATAGGAGTCAAAAGAAGAGTCATCAATAGTTCAATGTCAGCTTGACAGATGTCATCCAGTGGAACACCCTCAGGGATCTGTGCTCAGTTCTGGGATGTTTTTCATTTTTTACCAGCAAGCTTAGATAAAGACATCTCTGGTGTGCTTAGCAAATTGCAGATGACACGATGGCTGGGAGGGAGAGCTAACACTGGGTGACAGAGTCAGAACGCAAAAAGATTTTCCCAGGCTAGAACACTGAGTTGAATATAATAAGATGAAATGCACAGAGATAAATGTAAAGTCTTACACTGGGGTTCAAAAAGTCAAATTCCCAAGTACAAGATTGGAAGAGACTTGGTTGGATAATAATTTGTCTGAAAAAATACCTGCACATGGCAGCCAAAAAGCTAAGGTGACCTTGGGCTTCATTCAAAGGTAAAGCAGCCAAGAATATGCTCTGCCCTGGTCAGATTAATCTAGCGTCCAGTTCAGAGCACCAATTTAAAAAGGGCATTGAGAAGACAGTATCCAGAGGAGGACCACCATGATGGCTAAGGACCTTGCGTCTATATTATAGGAGACCATTTGAAGGAACTGGAGATGCTTAGCCTAGAGAAAACCCAGGGGAGATACGTACACTCTGTTCAAGTATCCGAAGGCTGTCATGTAGAGAAGGGATTAATTGGTCATGTTCTGCTTGGCACAGGAGCCATGAGTAGAAGCTACCAAGACATAGAGTTAGGCCTGATGTCAGGAAAGACTGTTTAACAATTGGAGCTGTTTGCAAGTAGAACGGGGTGAGCTCCCCATCCTTGGAGGTCTTCAAACAGGCATGTCAATTGCTTTCAAGTATGGGTTGGACTAAATGACCAACAAAGTCTCTTCTATCTCTGAAGTTCTGAGACTCTTGGATTCTGCCCTTGTACCAACCTTGGGGTCACTCCACCTCTACCCGTTTTCCCAGTCCACTATCCTATTCTGGGCTCACTTTCCTCCATTCGTAATCTTGACTTCTACAGTGAGGTCCCGATGAATGCCAATAAGGAATCTCCCGAAGTGATCCTATTATTAAAATCCACACTATTTCCACCGGACTAAAACCAGTGACCATGTTTTATGTAATTATGATCTCCAATAGTTTGAATTCTAAATACGGTGACTTCTTCAAAGGATTCATTATTCGCAATGACAAGACCTAGCTGTAGTTAATTAGCTCATCTCCATGCTGTCCTCTATGCTGGAATCCCTTGGTCCCTTGGCCCATCTCCATGCATTCTTTTGTAAATCCTGACCTTGGATTACCCACCATTTCCCTCTCTGCTCCCCCTTGGATGCTGCCGAACGTCAGCAAAGCAAAAGTTCTTAGCCTACAATTGGTAAACTCAATTTTTTAATGTTTTAATAACTGCATTTCAATAGAACTGGGTTCCTTTGTAATCCTATGTGTTTTATTTTATTCATTTTAAAACATTATTCTGAGAAGAGGTCTGCAGGTTTCACTGGATTGCCTGCCAAAGGGGTCCAGGGTATAAAAAGGTTAAAAATTCCTGTTTTACCACCTTTCTCCTTCCATATTACTTGGAATAGATTTTATATTTAACTTCCTATAGACAAGTTGCTTCACCATAAAAGACTGTAAACTCTGTGAGGGCAGAAACAGTTTTATTTTATGTTTGTATCCCTGGAGCTGAGCGCTGAGACAGTAGAATCCCAAGATCACAGAATTCAGATGGGAAATGGACAGATGTCATCAAGCCTTTGAAGAAGCTGAGATGAAGTTCAGTCAAGAGCAGAAATTCGAACTCAGATCCTCTGATTCCACATTCCTTGCTTGTACCACACCACCTCCCTCAAATGCTACGCCAAATAGCTCACTTTATCCTTATTTTTCAAAATAAGTTTTATTGACACTTCTATTCTCATATTGATGTCATTTTGGGATGTGTGCCCATGTGATGCCAATGAATGGCACCCCCCTGTGCTGGAATTGAACCTTCCCTTGTGACAAAGAAAATTGTTCAGTAAAATTAGCTGATACGGTGACCTCATCTGACAATGTATGCAACACTCTTCCCTCTCAGTCTCCTACCTCTCTCTACTGGGAGGGGAGAGGAATCAGACCCCTCATTCTAAAGAAAAGGAAACTGAGAACCCAAAGGATAAAATATCTCATCCACTTAGGATCTTGCAATCCTTGGGGCACAACTGGGGACTGAGCCCACGCCTCCTATCTGAATTCCTTCTGGCGGGAGCCTCGTTCCTCATATCCTCACATCTCATATTCGCTGGTCCTCTGAAATCACAGATGAGTGAATCTTGTGCCCCTCTATCCCTGAGAACAAAAACCAAAACACAACTGTGCCCCCATCCCCACGTACCAATCCCATCATGGAGGTGGTGCTGGAAGGGATCTTGGGCATCATCTACTCTAGGTCCACTATTTACAGATGAAGAAAATGAGTTGCCCGAGGAGGAGAAGGAAAAGGAAGAAGAGGAGGAAGAGGAAGAACAGGAGGAAGAGAAGGAAGAGGAGGAAGAAGAAGAAGAATCAGGATCTGAACTCAGGTCAAAGACCTGAAAGTCATCTAGTCCACCCCTTTCATTTTACAGTTAAGGAAACTGAGACCTAAAGAGGTTGTTTAAATGGCAGAGTCAAGGTGCTAAACCAATTCAAAAATGCTAACTTAGGCTCTGATAACTCCAAATGCTACTTGGCAAAGATGAGTCACCAAGGCAATCACCAGAAGGGAAAGGATTGTGCCCCAAAGAAGATGATTTTTGGCAATACATCTACTACTCTCCTGACATTTCCACAATGAAGCAAAGAAACAAATGGAGAAGGCCTGAGGGAAGGGGGAGAGGAATGGGAAGGCAACTGTGTCATTGTGTAACATTTGGAAGAAGATGAGCAGGAAAACCCCACGATGGAAAGCCAGACAGATGAGGACTGGTCTGGTCAGGGGGGAGGTTCAAGGATATTGAGCCCCTCCAGTTAGGCTAAAGTCAGGCCCCAGAATGGCCCCAGAGAGCTGACATCGGATTCCAGGAAGCACCCAAGTCTGCTTTGATGAGCCTGACTTTAGAAAAGTTACAGCTGTTCTCTGGAAACTAGGAACAGCCCCTGGACAGATGGTGGAGAGGTGGGGTGGGGAGAGAGAAGGGAAGGCCAGGAACAGCCACTGCAGGGGATGCCAGGAACTTTGCTTGTCTTTGCCAAATGTTCTGGCTGACAAAATACAGCCACCTGTCCCCTTCAGAAGCTGACGGAGGCTCCAACTTTGCACATCTTCAGCTTCATCTGCTCCTCCTGCTGCCTACGGTCTGGCCATTTCACTGCTAAGACTGGAGGCCTCTCCTTGCTGCTGCCACAATCTGGGCCCAACTGATCTTTCTAGCCTTATCTCCCATAGCTGTTCTCCTTCAGACTCCCTGACTTACCCATTATTATCAACAGAAAGGCAATGGGAAAAGAATGCTGAATTTGGAGTCCTGGGAGACGAGTTCAAATCCCAGCTCACCATTTATTACCTATATGACTGGGCAAGTCACATGAGCTCTCACAGGTTCCTCATCTGTAAAATGAGAGTTTGGCCCAGATGACCCTATGGATCCTTCTACTTTTCATTACAAGATTCTAGGATTTGAACCCCTTATCACTTCTCCAAAACTCAAATACCAACAGATCCCTGCAGCTGCATGATGACTTAGAAAACCACTTAATTACATTATCCGTGTTGCACTGTATTTTTATTTTGTTAAATATTTCCCAATTACATTTTAATCTGGTTCTGATAACACTTTTGGAGTTTTGCCAGTGGCAGCCTGAAGTTGAACACTTAGGGACTAGACCATCTCTAAAGAAGCCCTATGACCCCAGAGAAGACCACTCCCATCCTCAGGCAGTAAGGCACAGCATGGCGTGTCTCTGCAGAGCTGCCATCTACACTCCCCACAAGGGCACTGATTCTAGAGTCAGAGTTCAGATAAACGCCAACATTGACGTTACTGTTTGACCTTTGCTCACCACTAGGCCTGTTTTCTCATCTGTAAGATGAGGGTTTGAACCAGATAACTTCTGAGGCTTCTTCAGCTCTCAATCTATGATCCTATATCAGCCTGCACTCCTCTAACCTCCCCCTCCAGTCTATGTTAGTTAGAAATGATCACACACACACACACACACACACACACACAGAGTCCATCTCCAAGAAACTGAACTTCTAAGTTCTCTCTGATCCCAACCTCTCATCCTTCTACTTGTTCTATCTCTTCCACGCTTCTTGAACCCATTCTCCACTCTTACCAGGTACCTCTAAGCCTCCACATCCTCTCAGTCCATCACACTGCTCTGGCCCTTCTTTCTTCTCGCCACGGCCTCAAGTCTTAGGCACCCGCCATCATCCACCTTTGCAGCTCCTAGCCCTGAGCTGCTGGATGAAATTGGCAAATGCTGACTGAGGCCATTACAAATTTAATCGGGTCCCTTAATGCTTGAGAACAACCTTTGGGTTCATCTTTGACTGAGCAGCTGCCACATCACAGCTCTTCCAAATCTCCTCTCTCCCTGGAGCACTCCAGTCGATTCCTTCTCTCAACAGATGTCTTGGCGTCCTATTTTACTGAGAAAATCAAGGCCATCCATCATGAGTTCCTTTATGTCTCTCCTTTACGTCTCACCCTGTCCTGTCATCCTTTGCTCCAGTCTCTGAGGAAGAGAGAGGTCCCTCTCCTTGCCAAGGCCAATCCCTAGGCTTCCTTTCCATCTCCTTCAGGAGACTGTCCCATTAATCATTATCTCTGTCTCTCATCCTCAATCTCTCCCTATCTGCTAGTTCCTTCTCCCACTACCTACAAAAATATTCTGGTCTCCCTATTCTAAAGTAATTAATGTAATCACAGAAGGCTCAGACAGCTCCATTAAATCATTCAGTCAAAAGTATAAACTAAATGTGAACAATTCTTTAGTCATTTCAATTTATTTGATCAACAAAGTGCTTTGATCATTGAATAAAGACAGATGACATCACAAAAGAAATATCTTGCAATGGGCAGACTCAGACATACATTGATTAAAAACAGAAAACTTTTTCTGAGCCAGCCAGTTAAGTGGCGAAGGACCCTTAAAAGGGATTGCCCGAAGAGTTTAGAGGAGGAGTTTCTCTACTCTGTTCCTCCACCATTGACAAGATTATGACCTTGTGGACTTTGATATGTTAGACAATCTAACAGTGGTGTCCATAGCAGGAGATGATGACAGAGGAAGCACCTAAAGACAGACATATAAAACAGTCAGACAAGATTGGCAGGAGCTTTGGGAACCATGGCCCCTTATGAGAGAGAGAAATAGCATCTATGGACCCTACAAATGCACTGATTCTTGCAGCTTGGCAGAGAGCTACGCCTAAGGGAACTTCATGAGGGTTCCATGAAGGGAGAAAGCACTTTCACTAATCAACAACCTTCTGAGTTCTCTACCCATGTGCCTCACTACCATTTTACTATAAGTTTAAGCTCATTCTTCTTAATAGAACCTGCATATGCAAGGGGAGAATGCCCTTCCAGTTTGAGGGAATTATTTTTGCAACAGCTGTCCTTGCTATACCTTTCTAAAAGCTAATTAGGTCTGACAGTCAATGGGAAGCACACTAGTGGGGGCTCATGGGTAACAGCATTAGAAAACCCCAGCCTACACAGTTACTAAAACAGGATCCTAAGGGAATAGTAGTAGGCACTCTTCTGAGAACACAACCTGCCAATGCAAGGAAGAGTTGGAGAAGTGGACTGGGAGGAAGCACTACACTTATAAAGCCTTCCCTTGATCCCTCAAGCTATTGTTCTATATCTCTGCTTCCTTTCATCAGTAAAATTCACCCTCAAAGAATCATCTTTACTTGTCTCCCCCTCCCACTCACCCCTAAACCCTGTTGGATCATTTTTTGAACTCTACCACTTAGGAGTGTGCTGGTAAATATTTAACAACCAGCTTGCTGAAAAATTAACAATTGGCTTAGGAGTTCATAGGAGCTGGTTCCAGCACACCCTTGCCACTTTATTGAAGTTGCTCTCTCAAGGCTGTCATTGGTTCCTTTATTTCCTTTCCTCCCTCCTTCCCTGCCCCCAGCCTCTCTCCTTTCTTTCTTTCTTTCCTTCATTACTGCTGCTGTTTGTCCTTCGTTCTCAAAGAAGACCATGATATCAGGGAAGCGATGCCATGACATGCAAGTGAATTGGATTTAAGTAAGGAAGGGCTGTGCAAAGTCACCAGCCTCACTCCCTCCTCTGGAGCCATCTGGGTGCAGTGGGCAGATATGGATCAAGAGGACTGGAGATGGCCCAGGATGCAATGGGGATCTTGGCCTTTGCAAGCTAAGGTCTTTAACAGGCCTTTCCTTTAATGTTTTATTGATCCTGCTTTACATCACAATCTACTGGGGGAGAGGAAACACCATCCCCCCTCCAACTGAACCTTCTTTTATAATAAAACAATTCAGCAAAAAGACCCAATACAGTGACCACCTTGGCATAGGTTTAATAGTAATAATGCCAATACAACACCCACCTTAGTTTTCCTTCTGAAATTTTAGACCTTTAAAGCAGTTTCAGATCCATTCTAAGCAAACAACAACAAAGCATTCCATCCTCCCAGAGATCCATGAGCCATGAATGAGCATCATTGTCTGCAGTCCACCAGAGGAAGCCCAGCTTATCCTATTCAGCTCACATGAGTAAAGGCATATACCTGCTCTCACTGCCCATTGGGGACTAAGAAGGGAAAAGGGGAGTTAGCGATTTCTCCTCATCAGTGCTGTTGTCTCTTGTCTTTTTATTTTTGCTTTGCTTTCTTGAATGATTATAAAGTCGATTTCACAGGTGACCTATTCCGCCAGTGGGCTGGGATGTTGGGCAAAGCAGATCAGAGGAGAGGGTGGGCAGGAAGTCATAGAAGACGGGATGAGTCTTATCCTCAATGATTTTGTGAGCCTTTTTTTGTTAAACTAAGCTGTTTGATTTGAGACAGTTTGATACAGTAGTCATGGGCTTTGCAGTCTGAGAACCTGGGTTCAAACCCTACCTCTCACACATACTAGCTATGTGGCCTTAGTTGTTGTTGTTCAGGTGCTTTCAGTCATGTCTGACTCTTCTTGACCCCATTTGGGGGTTTTCTTGGCAAAGATACTGGAGGGGTTTGCCATTTCCTTCTCCAGCTTATTTTACAGATGAGGAAACTGAGGCCAACAGGGTTAAATGACTTTCCCAGGGTCACACGGCTAGTAAGTATCTGAGGCTAGATTTGGACTCACAAAGATGAATCTTCCGGATTCCAGGCCTGACACTCTATCCACCAGCTCCCCAGTAAATGCTTATTGGATTGAGTTGACCAGTCACCTTCTCACAGAGGAAAGTGTTAGTCATCTGGCCAGAGATCTCGCCCCTGACCCCAGTCAGTGGATTATTTATTGGTCCCAAACATGCGGAGCACCACCAGTGCGTCTCTCTCTTCAAATCGATTCAACAAATATTTATTAAGCACCTATTTTGATTACTATGGGGAATACAAAGAGGAAATAAGATACAGACTGATCTGAAGAAATAAATAGGCAACTTTATCCCTCCCAGGAGAATGTAAGCCCACAACCACTGGACTTTCCCATTTCCAAACAATGAAAATAAGAAAGAACCGAGAACGACAACATAGGAGATGCAAATCTAAACTCAAGGAAGAAGAGATCACTTTTACAGAGGGAGGCTCAGAGGGAGCTGGGGAGAAAGAAGGCTTCAGGGAAGAAAAGTGCTACCTGACCATGGCCTTGGAAGAAGGGGTGGGGGGGAAGGTGAAAGTCTGTCCATTCCTGAGGAGGACAATAATGGGGAAGAATGAGTGGGCCACTTCTGCTGGGAGATAAGGGGAGAAACATGAGATAAATCTGGGAAGCAAGACGATGGATGGGCCTTGAACATCAGGTAAAGCGCTTTCTACTCTTGGGAGAAAAAACAAGCCCAGAGGAGCACCTCTGACTGTGGGCTGGCTGTGTCATTTTCATCAGAGACAGCAGGCGCTGATTTAATGCAGGGAGAGAAGTAGGGTACAGAAGGGCCCCTGAGTGGGAACTCGGAACATGAAATGACAACCACATGGGTTTTTTAAGGGCTGAATGTACATGAAAGCTAATGGCTCTGGGGGAAGACGGCTGGGCTGGGGCAGTGACCACACGCAAGCCAGAGTCCAGTCCCCAGGTTTTCTCAGCAGCCCTCTCCAGCTGATGTCCTAGGATGCCTTACCCTGAGCCTTCAGGGCCATAGCTATTAAATGACATACTCAGGAAAACTGTCCCTGCATCCAGACAGATGATTAACAGGCAGATGAAACCCTCAGATCATCCCCTAACTGCTGATTTAACCAACACTTCTCACTCCTCTCCAACCCAAACCTCTTCCCAGAGTGACTGACCAGAAGCAAGTTCAGTTCTCTGACTCATTCTCTCCTGAGAGCGGGCAGCAGATGGCCAATAACAGAAGGATCAAAGGTCAGGAGGAAGAGAAGATGGTGGATTGGGCATTGGAGGACCTGGATTCAAATTCCAGCTGAGGCACTAACTTGTCGTATAGAGCTTGGTCAAGTCCTTCAGCCTACCTAGGCCTTGGTTTTCTTATCTGTAAAATGAGGGGGCTGTCCTGGGCGACCTCGACCGCCTCCTTCCACCTTCATGATGAGACTCCCCAAAAACCATGGGCGCAAACCCAGAGTGGAAAAAAAAGTATTACGGTAACAGCCACAGTGTGCGATGACTAACTTGGATAGCCCTAGCCCTTCTCTGCAAGGCCGAGGACCTAAGGTAATTCCAAAAGACTCATGATGGAAAATGCCATCTACACTCAGAGAAAGAACCGTGGAGCCTGAATGCAGAGCGAAGCAGACCATTTTCTTGTTTTGTTTTATGTTCTTCTTTCTCATGGTTCCTCCCGTTCATTCCAATTCTTCTATACAACATGACTAATGTGAAAATATGTTTAATGGTAATGTATATGTAATGCCTATATTGGATTGCACGCTGTCTTGAGGAGGGAGGGAGAGAAAACTGAAAACTTATGGAAGTGAATGCTGAAAACTAAAAATAAATAAACTTATTTTTGTTAAAAAAGCAAAAAAAAAAGTATTTTAAAATCTTGAAGGATTGGGGGGAAGGGCAAGGTAGAAATGTTTTATTACCAACTTTAGCATTATAGATTTAGAGCTGGGCTTAAGGGTCTCTAAGGTCTTTCCCAGCTCTATACCTATGGCCCTATGACCTTGGGCAAGTCACCGGCCTCTCCAGGCCATAGTTTCCCTCATGAGTCCTCATTATCATCACCACCCAGACCATCCCCCACTCAGCAGTCAGGCGGATCATGCTAAAGCACAAAGCCAGACCACGTCACCCCCGTAGCTCTCAATTACCTCCACGATCAAGTATGAAATCTCTATTTGGCTTTTAAAGCTCTTTATAACCTGCCCCCTTCCTACCTCTCCACTCTCCTTGTGACTGCTATACTCAGTGGTGACACCAACCTCTTTGCTGTTCCTCACACAAGACTCCATTTCCCCATCCGGGGCCATTGTCACTGGCTGTCCCTCATACCCAGAATCCTCTCTCCTCATCTCTACTTCCTGGCTTCCCCTCTAAGGCCTAACCTCCTGTGAGAAGCCTTCTCCACCTTCATCTCAGTGCTTTTCCTCCGAGGCTGCCCCTCAGTCCTGGCTGGGTCTTGTCTGCACACAGTTGTTTGCATATTAGTCTCTCCCTATTAAAATATACGATCCTTGAGGACAAGGACTACCTTTTGCTTTCTTTAAATCCCCAGAGCTTAGCAGCACCTGGCACATAGTAGGTACTCAGTAAACGTTTGCTGACTTGACTTAATAACAGCTAGCATTGACAGACAGCACTTTTACAAACGTCTCATTTTATCTACACGATAACTCGGTAACTGTGGCCACAACCCCATCAGGGAGGCGTCCTTATTATCTCCTTTTGGAAAGGGAGGAACCTGAACCTAAGAGGGGGTCAGTGACTTGCCCGGGGAGCTAGGGAATGTCTGAGGCTGCGTGTGAATTCAGGTCTTCCTGACTCAAGCTCCTGCTCACCTCCCCTTAGCTGCCTCCACATGAGGAAGAGGGCCTAGATGGAAACTAAGGACACTGCCAGCTCTAAATCAATGAATTTATAATCTTATGAGAATGCAGCCAGGGAAGCAAGGACACCTGGACCTAAGGTCATTGATCTTAGATCATTGTTGAGTTATTTCAGTCATGCCCAACTCTTTGTGACCCCATTTGGGGCTTTCTTGGCTAAGATACTGAAGTGGTTTTGCCATTTCCTTCTCCAACTCATTTTTACAGATGAGGAAACTGAGGCCAATAGGGTTAAGTGACTTGCCCAAGGTCACACAGCTAGGAAGTGTCTGAGGCCAGATTTGAACTCAGGAAGATGAGTTTTCCTGACTACAGGCCTGGTGCTCTGTGCACTATGACGCCACCTAGCCGTCCTTATCTTAGATTACAGGATTATATATTTAAAGCTAGAAGAGATTTCAGAAATCATTTTAGTCCAACATTTGCCCCCACCCCCATCCCTGACCCAGCCCCAGCTCACTTCCCCATCTCTCATTTTACAAGAAGACTGAGACCTAGACAGACTTGCCCAAAGTCATACATGCTGACATTTTGGCTGAGAGGTCTTAGACCATCTCACTCTACCAGGCTGGATTACACAGGAGACCATAGTGGGTAAAGTCTTGTTTATTTGTCAAAGCCTGAGAGGAGGGGCAGGGTTAGAAGGAAGAATGCAGGGGGAAAATACAGAGACAACCAAAGATACTCACCCCCACCCTCAAAGAACTTACCCCTCCGCCCCATGAGACTCAGATTCAATCTACCCTGGGTTCTCAGGCTGCCCCATCATCCAAGGCAGACCCAGACTATAAATCCTCAGACACTGCGGAGTCAACACTGATGTCCTAGGGAGCCCCTGGCAACAGGAACCAGCATCTGCTCAGTTACTAAGACAAGGAAAACATAATGAGAACAGGGAGATAAGGCGATATCACAATATCCTCTATTCCTCCCCCTTCCATCAGGGGAATGGAAACAGCAGCTGGGAAACCCTGATGGTCTGCCAGCATCCAAAAAGCCTGAGGCACCACATAGAAGCCCTTCCTGGTCTGAGTACTTGAGCTGGAGGAGAGAGAAAAAGAGATGAGCCCACCACCAGGCTCAGCTTCTTAAAACTTGACCTCGGTCTGGTCATTGGTGCTAGAAGGGATCTTGGAGGTCAGCGAATATAACCCCCTCCTTTTACAGACGAAGAACCTGAGGCTGGGAGTTTAGCTCATTTGTCCAGGGTTACACAGCTATTATTTGGAACCTAGGAGCAGAACTTCCAAATGAACCCAGCCTCATGCCACACTCCTTTCTTCCCTTACCCAAACACTTCAAGAACTAACCCAAATAGTAGGTTGGTATCCCATGTGAGTATTATCTACACAGGAAACCAACTTCCAGCTATAATGTCACCATTATAATGTCATCATTAATGTCACCAAATTAATGTCACCAAGCTCCAAACCAGCCATACTCACAGTGCATGTTTGATTTTCTACAATATGTGCAACTAAGGGAAGCCGACAATTTCTAATCGACCAGTCAACAAGCACTTATTAAATGAATACTACGTGCCTGGCACCAAGAGTGTAAGTGGCTTTCTTTACTGATGAAATCAGAGGTCAGGTACCCAAAAAAATAGCCCATCAAGCTTCAGAGCACACCCTGATTGGGGGCAGGACTTTTTTCTCCATCTGGCAAAAAGGGGAAAACAGGACAAAGAAATGATGCGAAGCCTTTGAGGTGGAAAGGAGTCCAATTCTCATCCCCATCATGAATTGCACCTATAATGTCCTTGACCAGACTCCACTTCACACGTCCAATGATGGAAGACTCACCAACCATCCCACTGCTAAGGAGTGTTTCCCTATTTTGAACTGAAATATGCCTCCCTAAAACTTCCACCTCCTGCCACCACTCTCATCTTCACATCTGTTGAATCCTTTGTGAACACGCTAATTCACATATCTGAAGACAGTAAACATGGCCCCAGCTAAGTCCTCTCTCTTCCAGAACAAACATTCCAAGTTCCGCCAATGGGTCCTCCTTCAATATGGTTTCCAATTCCCTCTCCATTCTAGTCACCCTTCTGTGAAAGTCAACTCCAATGAAGTGAATTCAGTTCAACACAAAGTGATAGTCTATATAGTAGAGTCACAAAAACAAAAGGAAAAACAGTTGCTACCCTCATGGACTTTAGATTCTAGAGGGAGGAATGGAACAAAATTTAAACAGAATAACAAATACGTCATTTGAGGAGAAAGAGAATACTAATGCCTAGGGGAATCAGAAAAGGCTTCCCGGAAGAAGTGTCGTGGCTGAACCATAAAGGAAGCTAAGATTTCTAGAAGAGATGAGGAGAAAATACCTTTAAAAGGAGACGTAATGCTGAATTTGGGGAGCAGCAAGTAGACTAGTCTGGCTAGAACGGAGAGTGAATGAGGGCAACAAACGTGGAATAAATCCGAAGAGATTGGTTAGAGTCGCACTGTGAAGGATTTTAAATGCCCGATTTGTATTTTATCCTAAAGGCAATAGGAAGCCACTGAAAATTCTTAAGCAGAGAAGTGACAGAGTCAAACCCACACTTTAGGCAGATGGATTTGTTCCACGTCGTCAAAGTCCCTCCTAAAATGAGGTGCCTACAATGTGATACAACATTCCAAAGGTGGTCCGACCAGAACATCATCGTGAGCTCTCTTCTCTAGGCTTGATACTGGTACATAATACTAGCTTAGGGTCGAATAATCTCTTGTGGCTTCCACAGCCGGAATCCTTGATCTTTTTGAGCCTGAGTCCACTAATACCCCCAGGTCTTTCTTTTTCTATAGTCACATCCTCTCCTCCTCAGCTCACCCTATAATTATACAATCGATTAAAAAAAGTCTAGTCCAACCTCCTCATCTCAGGAGGAAGAGCATGGAGCAAGAATTAGGTTCAATCCCTCCCTCAAACACTCAAGTGGCTGTGTGCTCCTAGGCGACCCATTGGAAGAAGCACTAAGACCAGCCATACCCACTCCAAGCCAGGCTCAGTCCAGGACTCCCCAGAGGACTTCTCTACCATCTTGGGTGCCTCCTTACCTCCCTTTTCAGCTCCCTTTCCTGTGCTGTCTTTCCCCATTAGAAGTTAGGCTCCCTGAGGGCAGGAAATGTCTTTCTTTCTGCTTATCTTTTGTATCTCCAGACCTAGCACCATACAGAGTACATAGTAAATGCTTTCTCTATCTAAAGCCTTTAACTTCTCAAAGTTTCAATTCCTCATCTCTAAAATGAGGATAATACCAGCACTATTTATCTCACAGTTGCTTTGCAGAAACCCTCTGCAAACCTTAAAGTGTCATACAATGAGAATTACTATTATTATTTTATAGGTGATGAAATATCAGGTCAGAGGAGTGAAGAGAAGGAGGAAGGCCCAGCACTTGCAGGCTTGTGAAAGATAAACCTAGTGATATGGACAAGACTCATACAGGTTGGGTAGGTTGGGTTACAATATATATCATTGGAGGGAGAGCTTACATAGACAAACTTATGGATAATAGACTAGAGTATTGGGAGCCCATCTGAGCATTAATAAAAATATGAAATGTCAGCCATCTACAACTGGGGACCATGAGTTGGATGGCACTGGACATATGGAAAAACAACATGGAGCTCTCCCCAACACCTCATACGGTCCTGGTATAAAGTAGGCACTTAATAAATGCTTGTTGTTTAACTGGCAGATTAGAAAAATGACTTCATCATCTATGCCCTTTTGCCCAGTGAGAAACACAATTACTCGGCATCTTCCTCAAGAAGGGCAAATACAGAGAGAAAGATCCCATGCTCCTGAATTCTTAGAGAAACACTTTGAAATAGCAAAGACCTGTGATCAAAGGCACAGGTGAAGAAGGCACTCCCACCGATACAACTGAGTAGAGTGTGTGAATGGAATGGAATCTTTCTGTCCTGTGACAATGATCGCAGGCAACGGAGGGAAACAGGAAGATTTGCAGGAACTGATACAGAGAGAAGGAAGAAGAACCTAGAGATCAGATACACAGTGACTATGGTAACCTAAGGGAAAACAACACAGAATTCAAATCAATGCGATGATCAATAGTGATTAGACAGGATAAATGATTGTGACTCTGCCTCCTTCCTCCAGGAGAGAGGTGAGAGACTACAGATGCAGAATGAGGCATACACTGTCAGATCTGGTCAATGTATCCATTCGCTTTGGTTCACTAGAAGTCTTGGTTGCTAGGGAGAGGTCTGTTGGCAGGCTGAGGAAGGTTATTAGCAAGAGACAGCAATGTTTGGTTTGGTTTTTTTTAAAGCATCAATAAAACTTTTTTACAAGAATGATCAGGGCAGAAACTCTCCTTCTCAAGCCCCACCCCAGTCCATTCTCTCATCCCTCACAGAAGGCGGGGAGGGGCCTTTACCTAGGTATAAGACTGGCCCCAGCTGCCCCCCAGCAGCTGATTTCCCTTCTATCTGTAGGCCAGCTGTCCTCACACATTAGTGGAAACACAAACAGACGGCAGCCCGCTCCTCTAATATGATTCCAAGGTTAAATACAGAGCCCCAGCACCAGCTGCCATCTTCTCTCTGGATCTCCCCCTTCCTCTTCCCATCCCCACACACACCCACACACTCACCTGATCTGTATGGCAGACACTTTGGGTTCCTAACAAGCAGGGATTTCCCAGCTGGTTGGGAGGTGGAGGGATGTGTATGTGTGTGTGTGTTTGAGAGAGGGAGAGAGAGAGAGAGAGAGGGAGGAGGGAAACTACATCTGAATTCCATCCAGGTGTCCCAGGGAGCAACCAGCCAGCAACAGCTCTGGGTCCATTTGAATTGCTAATAGGCTTCGGAGCCAGCCAAGGACACTGCACAGCAGTGAGCAGGGAAGAGTGGGGGGGGGGGCGGGAGGGGGTCCTTATGTGTCGGGGAAGACTGAAGCCTTTTTGGCAGGTGGTGGGATACTGAGAAGGATGCGCAGGATAAGCAAATTACAGAAAGATACAAACAGGGCTGCCAGCTCAGGCCTGGGGCTTTCAGAAAGGCCCACTCAAAGAAAGGAGCATATCCTCTGTCATATCTGGTAGGGAGAGTAGAAGAGTAGAGGGGAGAAGGAGGGAGAGGGGGAGGAGATAGGAGACAGGGAGGAGAGGAGGGGAGGGGGATGTGGGAGTCAAGGAGGGGAAGAAAGGAGGAGAGGGGAGATAAGATGGGAGAGAAGGGGAGGAGGGGAGGGGAGGGAAGGGAAGGGGAAGGAGAGAAATTGAAGGGGAGGAAAATTGGAGGGGCAAAGGAGGAGGAGAAGAGAAGAGCTACCAACACAGCAAGCAATTTGGATTTAATGAATACCTGCTGTGCATCCAACAGGTCGGGGGATGCAAAAGACGAGGCTGTCCCTGCCTTCAAGGTGCTTACAGTCTCCTGGTGAGGGCAAACCTATTTGAAAGCACCTAAGGCAATACATGTAGGGAAAGGCAGTAACTTCCCAGTCGGCCTCAGTTTTCTTTCTTTTTAAATATAAACTTGACTCATACCAGCAAACATGAACATTTCTACATGCAAAGAATAGAAAAAGGTTTGTAAGTGAAATCATACATTTCTATTCTGTATAGATTGCTTCTTTTTAAAGTTATCTATTACTATTCAATTTAAGGCAGTAACAGGAAGGGGACAGGGAAGGTGAACAAAGCTCCCTTGGGTCTTCATCCTAGGAATGATTTTCATGGACTACAATTGGGGTGATGAGAGCAGAAAGGAATTTTTGTACCAAATGAGATAATGTGTATCATTTTGCAAATATTAAAGCATTATGTAAATGTCAGCTAGTATATTATAATTATTAAATACAGTAATTTGCCTCTCCCTGAGCTCAGTCTACAATGTGCAGGGCCAACATGCTTTGGCTGGTTGCCTCTTTATCTCCCCACCCCTCTCAGCTTTCTTTCATAGGAGGTCTGGGATTGTCCTGCAGACCACTGAGGTGTGAGGCTGGACTCTGGGGTCTTGATCACTCCCTCTCTGACCACAGAAGACTGTCCCTTGATCCATTGAAGGGCATTTGCTCTGAGTTCAGTTCGTAACTGTGGCTCTGGCTGTCTACTGAAAAGGGTTGTTATGAGGATGAAATGGGATTACAGACACATGACACTTTGTAATGCAAAGCATGATAGATGAGTCAAGGTTTTATACTCTCTCTCCTTTTCCTCTTCCCTTCTTCAATCACTTTCCACAAACATTACCTAAGGAGCTATTAAATGCAAGGCACCCAGGACGCAAAGCCATCAGAAGCAAATGGTTCCTGCCCTCATCGTTCTTAGAATCTAGTCCTAGACACAGTGTGACTACACTAAAAGATATCCATAGGTCCACTTCTCCTCTGCCTTCTCATCACTTCACACCATGTTGGCAGGTAGCACTCCCCTTTCTGTGTCATCTTCCATCATTAGAATGTAAGGCCCTTGAAATAGGGAGAAAATTTGTAATTCAAACGCCTGTGAAAATCAATGCTGAAAACTAAACATATTAAAAGTAAATTTAAAAGAAAAAAAAAAGAACGTAAGGCCTTTGAGGCCAAGGATTGTCTTGTTTGCCGATAGACGCCCCCGTTCTTAGCCCAATGCCTGGCACACAGTAAGTGCTCTCTCTCCATTTCTCTGTCCCTGTCTGTGTCTGTTTCCCACATACTCTCTATGTCTCTCTCCTACTCCTACTCTCTTCCTCTCTCTTTATCCCCCCTTCTCTCCCCTCCTCCCTCAAGGCAGTCATCAGGTTTTTTTGAATCCACTCAGAGATTCTATAAAACATGAGGGAAAAATTCAAGGACCCTCATCATTAAGAATGCCATTACAATTGGCAAAGACTGACACCCTTCCCCTCATTCAATGGAATAGGACTTGAAAGGGAGTTGACCTCAAAAGTCACCAAGTTCACAACCACATTAGACCAACAACTCAGTCAATCAAGTTATACTAGCTGTGTGATCCTGGACAAGTCACTCAACCTCCAAATGGAAAATAAAAATAAGGACTTAAATACAAATTGATAGTCCTATGAGAATGCACTTAAACTAAATAGTCTTAAGTTCATCTGTCTCTTTGGACACTCAGGAACCACAGTTCTGCTGTTAAGAAGCTGCATGGCACTCCAGCCATCTTATTACCTTCTCCAAGAACTGCATGGTCGGGACATACCAGCCTCCTTGCTGCTCTTCATCTCCCATCTCTGTGCTTTTGCACTCACTGTACTCCACGCCTGGAACACTATCCCTCCATACCTTCGCCTCTTAAAATCTGTTTTCCTTCCAAATTCAGCTCAATGATTGCTTTTTTGCAGGAGGCCCTTACCTGATCCCTCCAACTGCCACCTATTCCTCTCTCTCAGGTTACCTTGTATTTATTTTGTATGTATCCTGCATATATGTATGTGTGTATACATATTATATATATACACATATTTTATATTATATATAATGTATATATATATCCTCTCAGGTTACTTTGTATCTATTGTATATGTATCCTACATATATGTATTTATATAAAATATCTACATGTATACGTTTAAAATATTTAACATATGTAAACACACACACATACATGTACATGTTGTCTCCCCATAAGCACGAAAGCTCCCTGAGGGCAGAGACTCTTCGTTTTTGTCTCTGTAACCCTGGTGCCTAGCATAGTGCCTGACACGTACTAGATATTTCATAAATTCTTAGTGGTTGAGTGAATGAACCTCTCTGGGCCTCAGTTTCCCTAACTGTAAAATGAGGTACATTCATCCCTCGGCTCTCCACCATCTCGAGGCGGGGCAGCAGGTTGAGGACCCTGACAGGAGAATTGTGGGTCTCCTTTTCCTGCCAGTCAAAGGTTTCAGAGCAACAGTAATAAATATTATGTAAATACATTCATTTCATTCTACTTGCCCGGTTATAGGCAGGTGATGGAGGTTTTTCTTAACACCAAAGGAAATGAACAGTGCCTTCTGTCTAACACACAAACCTTCCCCTCCCCCTCGATGTTCTCCATGGGAGCGCTCATAAATGCTGCTCGGCCTCTGCTACAGTTGACAAAGTCACACTGGAGGGTTGTCAGGTGACTGGCAACAGATGTGCTGGGAGGGATAGAGTTGGAAACGGAATCACTGTTTAGTTAAGTGTTCACCAAGACCTTGTGGTAGGGCATAGGTCCAATAGGGAGCTAACTGCTTCTTGGTTTCATCTGAGGGACACCAAAAAGGGCCCAGCACATTGAAAAGAAAAAAATAAAAATCTCTCTCCACACTAAAGCCTGAAATTCCACCCTTTGGGATTCATTCCTTTGGGTTGAGCCTTGCCATCTGTGACAACCAGAACACGGGATGTGGCTAACACGACCCTCAAATCTGAAAGTGCTTTTCACCCACGTCCAAAGAAAGGGGTCACAAGGGCACTGGTCTCCTAACACCTACTTGGGTCAACTACTTCCCACTGCCTTTCCCTGCCAACTCTGCCCAGAGAGATGGTATAGAAGGAATCCTCTCCCATATGCTTTGAACCCTGGGGGAGATGCCAAGGCAACAGGTCTTCCCCCTTCTCTGTATTCCAGATCCCTCTGGCAGGGTCTGGTGAAGTCCATAGACCCTTTCTCAGAATCATGTTTTAAATAACTGAAGGAAATGCTAAGTTTCTGTTAGAGGTTAGTGAAAACAAAGATGTATTTTTTTTCCTATCCAAGTTGAAGGATCTCCTTGAAATCTATCTACTGATCCTTCCACAGACTCTGGCATTTAGAACAGTGCCTGGCACAAAGCAGGTGCTTAATAAGTGCTTATCAGTTGATTGACTGGTGGATTAAGAATCCTTGCTTTAGAGAAATAAAAAGTACTTCCTCGAAAAAATGTCTAATGTAGTACACAGTATGCTGCAGGTAATTAATAAATGCTGGTGGTGGTTGTAAAAGCTGTGTCTGAGGTCACATTTGAACCTGGGCGTTCTGTGCTTCTGTCCTGAACCACCCCCTACTGAGACACCCACAGCACCATTTCTCTCACTCTTCTCTGTTGCCCCTCTTTCTTTTCCTCCTTCCTTGAGGGTGACTCAATGAAGCACTATATATGGAGTCTGACGACCTGAATTCAAATCCCAGCTCTACCACCCATCAGCCATGCAAATCTGGGCAAGCCACTCTAAGCCTCAATCTCCCCTTCTGTAAAATGCAGAGGCTGAACTAGATTATTGTCCTCCACCTCCAGCAACCTCTGATAAACCTATGCCCATGGAGAAAAGCAAGACTCAAAATGCACCCTGGAGAAAGACCATCGTTAAAAATGGTTCTCTCTGGTCCTATCCATCCCCCACCCCCACCCCTCCTACCCCCGCCCCTGCCCCAGACAAAAACAGTAAATGGCCATGCTCACTCATTCTGGTGGGGGAAAGCACTCCTATACAGCCACACCTGTGCTGGAGCGAGCTCAAATGGGCCCACTAGAGACGGTTGTTAAATTTTCAGGGTAAGCATTTATACCTTGGAAACTGACAAGTGTTACATACAAATCATGGCTTGACTTACTGGTTTTTGGTTGTCTAGACTTAAGAAGGTGATGGGAAAAACCGTTATTAATGCAGATTAAACTTAAAAGTTGGTTATGCAGACATTCCCACCCCACCCCCAATCCAAGTTGTTAAACATTTACCAGTACATTGCTACAGAGGCCCACAAAAACTCGCACAGGAAATTGCCCGGTGACAACAGAATCCAACAATAGATGGAAAGCCCTTGCTAACCTATGACTGCCACATGAATGCCAACTACTGTCAACAGTATTCGGTAACTCAATGTGTGGCCTGGGGCAGAGTCAATGAGATTCAATTTAGTAAACATTTGGAGAGAGGCTAATGTGACCCCCAGTAGATAGTGAGTCAGGAAGTCAGGAAGGTTCAGGTGGAGCCTCCCTGGGACCCTGGCCAGGACACTTAACCTCTCAATGCCCACAAGCCACACTCTTAGACTGTTGGTAACCTACAGATAAGTGGCCCCCTGAATCAGTGGAGGGGCCTTTCATACCTGGAGTTGCCTACGCTAAGGAAATCACACACACACTTGCATTTGTAGATATGTCATATTCTCCCAGAAGAAAATAAGTTCTTTGAGGGAAGGGATCATTTTTATTTTGTCTTTTGTGGGAGGATGTATGGGCCAGTAGAAAGAGCTGGGGTTCTTTACCTGGGTCAGAGATCCATGAACTTCGATAGGAAAAAAAAATTGACACCTTTGTTTCAATACAATTGGCTTCCTTTTTAATACTACAAATCTTGTGTATTTTAATGTAATTTGTGTATTATCTTCTGAGGAGAGATCCATAGGCTTTACCAGATTGCCAAAGGGGTCCATGACACATTCCCGCTTTGGAGTAAGAAGGCCTGGGTCCAAATCCCACCCACTATCTGTGTGGCCTTGGGCAATCACCTGACTTCCCTAATGCCTCAGTTTCCTCCTCTGTAAAATGAAGGAACAGGATGAGATGATGCCTAAGTTTCCTTCTAGATCTGGACCCAGAACCTTAGGGTTCCAAAGTACCTAATGCTGTGCCTTATGCTAGTCAGCGCTTGGAAAAAACAGGTGTGCCCTCGAAATCTTAACACGGTCTTAAACTTGTTTGGTCAAAAAACTGGGGCCAGAACCTCCTCCAGCACTCTTTTCCCTAGCCCACACTCTGAATATATGGGGAAAGGAGGACAAGGAAGAGGAGGAGGGAAATGGGAGGGGAGCGTTTAATTGTAAGAGCTTGGCAGTTCTTGCTGAATTAATTGTCAAGGTCCATTTATCAGATGCAGCCAGAGCAGATTTATGCTGGGGCCAAACCCCAGAGAGAAAGAATCTCATCTCCCCATTTCCTTCTCCTGAGGAGAACACTGTGCTTTCAGACCCAAAGAGGGCTTCCTTTCTCGAAACTGCTCCACCCAGAGCACTTCCTCTACATAACTGTATCAGCCTAGGTGATTGTAACTAAGGATGCCTAAGGATCGACTGGGGGGCACCACCAGGAGCCAAGTTATTGGGTAGTTTGCATGGACTTAGACCAGTGCTGTATCGTCCAGCCCCCGATGCCAACCCTACTCTCCAACCAACAGGCAAGTGCTTGGTCCACAGGACTAAAGGCACCTTCTGGCATTCTTTCCCTTCGAGGGACCCAAAAAGATCACAGAATGTCAGAGCTGGGAGGATCTCAGTGGCCATCCAGACAAACTAACACCTCTACAATATACAACTTTACAACATTATTGGAAGCAAAGTAGTATAATCATAAAGGACAGACTGCTGTACTTGGCAACAGAAACTCCAGACTCTGCCCCAGACACCAGCTATGTGACCCAAGGCAAGTCACTTAACCATTCTGTGCCTCAGTTTCCTCATCTGTAAAACAAAGAAGTTGGAAATAATGACCATTAAGGCCCCTTCCAGCTCCACCTCCCAAACAGTCATCTAGCCTCAGGCTGAAGAAGAGCCCCAGTAAGGGAGAACCCCACTATCTCCAGAGGGAGCCAACTCTACTTAGGAACATCAGGAGCCTGAATTACCCTAGTACACCTTCCACCCAATGCTCCCTGCTCTGCCCTCTGGGGCCAAGCAGAACAAAACTAATCTCTCTCATACAGGACAGCCCTTCGGACACTTGCGGTCATGTCCCTTTTGAGTCTTCTCTTCTGCAGATTTAACATCCCACTTCTTTCAGTCAATTCTAATATGACATCATCTCTAGACCTTTTAAAATCTTAGTCACCTTCTTCCGAATGCTCCCCAGCTGACCTTCCTAGAATTCAAGACCCAGATGCTATTTCCGCTCTTAAAGCAGATGAGGAAACTGAGACCCAGAGGGATAAAGTAAAGTGACTTGGCCAAGGTCAAACACCTAGTAAATGGCAGAACTGGGATTCAAGTACAGGTCCTCTGACTCCCAAAGCAGCTCTCTTTCCACTTGTTCCCTCAACCCAACTCCAACTACCTGCTACCATTCCAGAAACTGGGCATCGGGCCCACCCCTAGCTCTCCAGCTAACTCAATGTGCCTGTGCCTTGCACCTGGCAGCCCCAGATCCTCAGGCGAGCTGGCTGGGAGCTGGCCAGACAGACCCGTGGGCTGGCCATGATGCTAGGTTTGCGGGTTGGGGAGGAAGTGGCCATCTGCCGAGGCTGTAGCAACTGGCCGCTTGGATAGGATTTCCTCCCCTCTCTCATCTCCCCAGAGATGAAGGAATCTCACATTTTGGTCGGTGGTGGCAGCCTGTTGCTCCCCCTCCGCGGCACGACTGGCTGGCCCAGCCCTTCTCCTGATCCCCCTCCCCTGCCCCAAATCAGTAACAGCGACAGGTGGCTGCCAGTGTCTCCCCGGGGCTGCCAAAGTGACCATCACCTCCCTACGCAGATTCAATGGAAAAGTCAGAACTCACTCCCAGCTCCTGCTGCACGTTTCCCCCGTCGGTGCCTGGAGCCAGACCAGGAGCCTGGAGAACCAGGAAAAAACAGCCTCTAAATAAACTCTCAGCCAGCAGCTCGCTCTCCTCCCCTGGCAGGCACAAATGGACACCCAAGGCCACCCTCTTCTGAGAAGGAAAAAATAATTCTCTGGAAAAGCACCTGTTCGATTGTGAGTTATTGCTGACACCCACCCCCGCCCCCCTTCCCCAAACCAGGCACGAGGAAGGAGGCCCCGGGGGAGAGAGAGACTTGGCTATACCTACCAGGTATCCAGGGGAGGGGCAAGGATCTACCTGTGGAGGGGCCCTGGGGTCTCTGGGCTCCTGGGAGGATGTGGGAGCCGGGGAGCAGAGCCCTCCCCTGCCTCCCGCAGCCGGAACCCTTTCTCCTGATTGTGTCGTCAGGGGCAACACGAGGTGCTCTAGACAATTTCAATTACTCAGCCCTTGAGTAAACATGTGGCAGGCAGCAGGGAACTGGGCAGCTGGAGCCAAACAAAGGCCTGGATTTCTCTCCGGGGAGCTGAAGGGCAGCTCGCTCCCAGGTGCATGTTCGCGGCCCGCTGCAGCCCGGAGGCCCTAGGGCTCGGGGAGACAGGGTGGGGGCAACCCCGGGGAGCCGCAGGGGCACCGGCCAGGGCAAAGCTTCTCCTGGGGGGTGGGATGCCCGCCAAAGAGAGCAGGAAACTAGCCCATCTCCACGTCTGCCCCGCCCCCATGACATCACCTGGCTTCTCACCAATCACTGCCCGCCCTGGCGGCCGAAGCTCCTCCCAGGAATCATGAAAATGTGTCGGGCCAGTGAGATCTGGCAGGTGACTCTCCCCCAACAGTTTCTGGGCAGGGCGGGGTCTAGAGGGAAGTCACAGAACTAGGAAGGGACCTCAGAAGCTGCCTCATTTTACAAAGAGAGAAACTGAGGCCGGGAGTGACCTGACCAAAGTCACACAGCTAGCGTGGCAGAGGGGATTTGAACCGAGGTTCTCAGACTGCAAAGCCATCTCTGTCCTCTGTGCTAGAGTACCTACAATTCCAGGGCTTGCTTTTTCATCTTTAGGACATTCATACCCTTCTGGGGCCATGGAACAATAAGGGAATGATAACAGCAAAAGCAAAAACAATCAATTCCAAACTACATGCAATAAAAAGCCTACAAAATGTAGAGACCTAGCAAAGAAATAAAGACCATGGGAAGACTGGATGAAGAACATAGCATCCCCACTGTCCCTTCTGCTACTGGGGCAGTCCTGAGGATGCTTTAAGTGAGCCTGCAGAAGCAACGAATGAATCAACAAACTTTATTAAGCACCTACTATGTGCCATGCACTGTGCTCAGGATACAAAAAGAGGCAAAAGAATCTCTGCCCTCGAGGAGCTTACAGGATCATAAGGAGACAACACACAAAGTATACACAGGATCAATAGGAAATAATTCACAGAGAGAAAGCACTGGAATGAGGAGGGCTTGGGGAAGGCATCTTGCAGAAGATGAGCTTACTCCCTTGATACTTTTATTCAATTGCTTTCTTTTATGTGTTGTCTCCTTGCATTAGAGTGTGGGTCCTTGAAAGGAGAGGCTGTCTCACTTTTTTTATTTGTACTCCCAGTACTTAGCACAGTGCTGGGCACATAAGCCCTAGAAAAATGCTTTTGCATTCATTTCATTCATTCATTTGCAAAAATCAGTCCTTTTACCAATTCCCACGGCATTCAACCAAACCATATGTAAGAACAAAAGTAGATTAGAAAGTTTTGGCAGGTTCCTAGCAGAAGTCTGTCAGATGCAAAGCTGTGAGGAATGAGCAACGATAACATGTCATATATCCACAGCCCTTAGGGTTTGTAAAATACTGTCCTCGGGAAGCAGATAATGCCAGAATGATTATCTCCATTTGACAGATAAGGAAACTGAGGCTTTAAAAAGGTTAAGTGTGACACAGTGGAGAGGGCACTGTCTCTGGAGTCAGAGGACCTGGGTCCCCAATTACTACCAGCATGACCTTGGGTAAGTCACAGCCTGGGCCTTGGTTTCCTCAATTGTCAAATGTCCATGTGGCTTCCTGGATCCCCTAGTTATCGATCTCTGAGCCCAAGTAACTAGCTCAAAGTCATATAGTCTAATGAATGTAAGAACTGGGATTCAAACCTAGGTCTCCTGAATCATTGAAGTTCAGCATCAGAAAGGACCTCAGAGGCATCTGTACAGTAAATCTCTGCAAATGAAGTCAATTCAATGAGTATTTATTAAAAGCCTACTGTGTGCTAAGAATGGAGGTCACAAAGACATAAGCAAAACAGAAGGAAACAAAGGTCTCTGTCCTCAAGGAATCCAAACAAATTTGTCTTCTAGCCTCTGAGGAGGCCCCATATCTCCTGAGGCAGGCCACCTTCATTGAGGACAGCTCTAAGGGTTAAAAAGTGCCTGCCATCAAGCTGAAAGCTGCCACTCTGGACCGTCCCCTGCCGCCCCCATTTTATCCCTTGTTCTGCCCCTTGGGCCCAAGTGGAACAAATCCAATCCCTTTTCCTCCCACAGGGCAGCCTTTCACCTACGAGAAGACAATCCAACTTCTTCCAAATGTACTCACATGAAGCTGTTCACCATTCTCGATGTTCTCTTCTAGACCCTTCCTAGCTTATCCATCTGCTTTCACTAGATGCGTGATTTTGTAGGTAGCTTCCCCTCTACCAATGCAGATGGGTAACTTAGAGAGCTGCCTGAGAAATTAGAGATGAAGTGGCTTACCCAAGGTCACACAGCCCCTCTGTGTCAGAGGTTGGACTTCACCCAGCTCTTTCTGACTCGGACACCAGCTCTCCAGCCTAGCCTCTCAGCTTATCAACATCCTTTGTAAGGTGTGCTGCCCAGAACTAACTATGGTCATATATATTCTCACCTGAGGCTCAAGAAGCTGGAGCATGAGAAGAAGCCACAGCCTGGTAAAACCACCTCAGCAGAAGGGGCTAAACCAGGTGGATGGTAACCAAACAGTAGTTAGGGGGATGTCTACCCCAAGCATCCCCCAAGAATGGGCGGGTGAGAGCCATTTGTTCCAGTGGCCGTGAAAGTGGCCAAAGCAGGCACTGTGGAGTGCTTAGAGCTTGGTCAGACATTGAGGTTATCCAGACAGTCATCGTGACTTTTGTCCTGCCATTGAACTGCAATGACTACAAAGAGTGTGCAAACTGATGACTTTGCACAGCTCTGCCTCACTTGAATCTAATTCGTGCACAAGTCAAGACTTCAGCCCTGATATCCTTGGTCCTCTTTGAAAACAAAGGATGAACAACAATAAAAACTCCTGGGCCTTTAGCCCAACTACCACTGGCACTGGCAAGTCAGGTCCCCAGGGGGCAGCTACATATCTCCCTTTCAGGTTTCTAGTGGTAAATCTATGGGGCTGTAGTGTTTTATCAGCTCAAATGCCTTGTATTCCCCAGATTTTTGCCACCTTAATCTTCCTTGCCATACTTAAGCTTCATTTTCCTTCTGCTCCTGTGGCCCCCTTCTGTCACTGGTGGGTTCCTTGCATTACTTTCATTTTGAAGGACGGCCCAGACCCACCATCCTTGATTCTCTAGACTTGGCCACCATGCTCCTACAACGATACGTTCCCCCAAGGGTGTGCTGGTCAATGTTTAACAACTGGCTTGGGGAGGGGAGGAGAGGATGAACCCACAACATACTTCAAAATTTAACCTTCATGATTAACATTTCTCCATCACTTTCTTATATCTAGACAATAACAATAAATCAAGCCCTCGTTTATAGCCTTGCCAAGACTGAAAATTTAACAATCAAGCTGGCTCTTTTCTTTTTTTTCTTTTTTTAATTTAATATATTTAGTTTTCAGCATTGATTTTCACAAGAGTTTGAATTACAAATTTTCTCCCCTCCCCTTTCTACTCTCCCCCCCCACTCCAAGATGGCGTGTATTCTGGTTGCCCTGTTCCCCAGTCAGCCCTCCCCCTTCTGTCACCCCACTCCCCTCCCATCCCCTTTTCCCTTCATACATATATATATATACATACACATAAACATATATGTATACATATATGCATATTCCCTTCAGCTACCCTAATACTGAGGTCTCATGAATCATACACATCATCTTTCCATGTAGGAATGTAAACAAAAGAGTTCAACTTTAGTAAGTCCCTTGCAATTTCTTTTTCTTATTCTTTTTCTTGATTACCTTTTCATGCTTCTCTTGATTCTTGTGTTTGAAAGTCAAATTTTCTATTCAGTTCTGGTCTTTTCACTGAGAAAGCTTGAAAGTCCTCTATTTTATTTAAAATCCATATTTTGCCTTGGAGCATGGTACTCAGTTTTGCTGGGTAGGTGATTCTTGGTTTTAATCCTAGCTCTATTGACCTCCGGAATATTGTATTCCAAGCCCTTCGATCTCTCAGTGTAGAAGCTGCTAGATCTTGGGTTATTCTGATTGTGTT
>CM053627.1:29630121-29691148 GCA_028646595.1 Phalanger gymnotis
ATCCACACCAGCACTCCTCCTTCCCCAAGAACTCCCAACCCAGACTGGATTTAGATCTTCAGCAGGCTCTTCACTCCTGCTCTGATCCACCACTTAATTCCTCCCACCAGGTGGTTTTGGGGCTCGAAGCAACTGCAGCTGTAGTTCTGTAGCTGCCCCACCTCCACTGCCCCAGGGGTGGTAGCCAAGCCACAAACTCTATGACCCTGTCCCCAGCAGCTTTTCCCACTAACTTTCTCTGTTGTCTTTGGTGTTTGTGGGTTGAGAAGTCTGGTAACTGCTGCAGCTCATTGATTCAGGATGCTAGGGTACTCTCTGCCCGGCTACTGGTCTGGTTGGTCTGCACCACCCACGCTGAGCTCTGCTCCGCTCCGCTCCCAGCTCCATGTGGGATAGACCTTACCCAGAGACCATCCAGGCTGTCCTGGGTTGGAGCCCTGCTTCCCTCTGCTATTTTGTGGGTTCTGCAGTTCTAGAATTGGTTCAGAGCCATTTTTGTAGGTTTTGGAGGGACTTGGCAGGGAGCTTATGCTAGTCCCTGCTTTCCAGCCACCATCTTGGCTCTGCCCCCCGCCCCAAGCTGGCTCTTTTCAATTCCCTCTTATATGTTGTCTTCACCCATTAGAATGTAAGTTCCTTGAGAGCAGGGACTGACTTTTGTTTGTTTGTACTTATATTCCCAGTCTTAACACAATGCCTGGAACACAGTAAGTACTTAATAAATGCTTATTGACTTGATCTGACTTCTCCCCAATATCAAGTGCCAGTGATTACTGTCCCAACATCATTTGCTAATTGATATCTCCTCCATATGCTAGATAAGTAATTAATATCAATTTGCTTTTACGAAGGAATATTTAATGAGAAGATATATCAATAATAGAACAAACATGCCCTCTGAACTGGGGGCACCCTCTTTACATGAGCACAACTCCTTAGATGTGGTTGACCAGGGCTAAGTACCTTATAGCTATCACCACCCCGGTTCTGGACTCTGGTTCTCTATTTTTTTTAATAATGCACTCAACAACAAAAATAAACCTTTCAACAGATAAGATCAAAAAAGAATATTGTACATGAAACCATGAACTTCTGCCACATGTGATTGGCATATCAAATTTTAAAAGGTTCCCTTAGGAACTTTTTTTCTGTTTTTTTTTCCCCGAAATGCATCCTGTCTCTCAACTTGGCTCTTTTCTGGTTGCCAGGAGACCCTACTGATTTACGTGAAGCTTGGAAGTCCACTCCAAGTCTCATACTCCTCCACTAGACCAAATTTACCAATGGATCCATTATTCCAGTGCATAAGGAAAGTACAGAGGACGGACACATTGGCCCAATTGCCTTCTCTCTCCCTCGAAGAGGATAATGAGGGCGTCTCAACACACAGATGAATGAATCAATATTCTCTAGGGATGCTGTGAGCCGCCTAGGAAGGCCCTGCAGGGCCCTGGTCTTTCCTCCCTTTTCCATCTTGCCCGTTAGCAAAGAGACATTTCCCTCCAAGATTTCTCATGTACTCAATCAAACAAGAACTTGCTGCACCTGGAGTATGTGGTCAGCACTGATCTAAGCACTCAGCAGATATTCCAATACATAATTGGATCCTGGGCCCACAGGCTAAAGCCAGAAACAGGGATGTGCTGGAGGTAGCTCAAACTGAGAAGTAATTGCTACATTTTCAGTGTGAGAATATCCTCCTCAAAAACTGATGGAAGCTACAAATCAGGGTTCCATTTATTGATTTTGGTGATTGCCTAGACTTAAGTAATGAAGATTTTAATGGGTGGGGGAAGGAGTGAGACTATGGAACTCAAAACGCAAAAGTGAATGTTTAAAAATTAAAAATAAATTTTAAAAAGAAAGTGTTGGAGAAAATGTTAATAATGCAGATTAAACTTAAAAGGGTTGATACCAATTTTTCTTTTTTAGTAAAACACTTTTAATTTTTAAAATAGCATTTTATTTTTTCCAATTACATGTACAGATAATTTTTAACGTTCTTTTTTAAATAAAATTTTGAGTTCTACATTTTCTCCCTCTCCTCTCCTTTCTCCTCCCCTCCTTCCCTTCCCCCATCCTCTTAGATGGTAAGCAATTTGATGCAGAAAACCTATTTTTTTCAGAGAGTCAGTTATTAAATACTTACCAACACACTCCTGGTTGGAAGAACCTGAGAAACTGAGCATGATTCCCTTGTTTTACAGATGAGGAAACTGAGGCACAGAGAGGTTTAAGCCCAGGGTCACACAGATAGTATCTGAGGCAGGAAAATCTGATCTCTATCCCAAAAGAGCCTTGAATCAATCCCACTCCATCCAGTGAGTATTTATTAAGCACCTACTATGGGCAAAGGAGCCTCTGTGCTATGTACTGGGGAGATAAAAACAAAAGAAACAAGAGTCCCTGTCTTTAAGGTGCTTCTGTTCTACTAAGGGGAATACAACAATCCATAGACTTGAATTGATTGAGTACCTATTTAGTGCCAGGGTATAAACAGTAAATAGACAAGTCAGTTATGAGGTCATTGGAAGAGAGAAGTCAGTAACAACCAACTTGACCATCAGGAAAGGTTCTAAGGAAGAGCTCAGCCTTTAAGGAAGTTCAAGGGTCTAAAAGGCAGAACTAAGGATGGAATGCATTCCAGGCACGGGGACACCGTCTGTGCAAAGGCATGGAGAAGAGAAATAAGTTTGGGGAAGAGCAAAGAGGCCCTCTTGCCTGGAGAATAAAAAGAAGACAAGGCTAGCACCCAAGAAACAGTAAACAATACAAGATTGAAGCAGTGTAGGTAGGAGAAATTAATAGTAGAAGAATTCAGAGTAGACTGGTGAGGGGCAGCTAGGTGGCACCATAGTACCAGGTCTGGAGTCATGAAGGCCTGAGTTCAAATCCAACTTCAGACACTCACTAGCTGTGTGACCCTGGGGAAGTCACTTAACCCCGATTGCCTCCATATGCCAAAAAAAAAAAAAGTAGACAAGTGGCATCCACATATGCTCAACAGACAACCAGGTGTCTCAGGGCCATGTTAGGGCTGGTAGTTGTGGGAGAGAGCACAGCACCATCTAGGTTAAGGTCATGGGTTTAATTCCCTATTCCAGCCAACCAGTTCCTCTTTGGGAGGAAAGACCTATTCCTCAACCACAGCTAACCCTTGGACTCATCAGACTGAGCCATCTAGCAGACACATGGTGGTGCCCCATGCTGGTGGTAATGGGAGATAACAGGCTAAAAAGTCTGGATGGCTCTTGGCAACGTACCCATTCATTTTGAGAATTAGCTCTAGCTGATGGAGAGTATTATCTTAGCATCCCAGAAGGGCAGAATGGATGACCTTGAAGAGACCTTAAGGCTGACTCACCTTCTCTTTTTATCAACCAATCAACAAGCACTTCTTAGGAGCTTACTACTGGCTGGATACTGTGCTGGGATGAAAATGAAACAGGAGGGAAATAAAACTTTGAATAGAGGAAATAGATAAATCATGGAGTCAGAATTCGAACTCAGGACTCTGACTCTGGAGTTCTTTCTATAACTGAGACACAGCCCCTTCTCTAAGTGGAAGTCCCATCCAGTCAGGGCCAACTTTCAGATTCATCACATCAGGGTCATCTCTCTCCTTTTCCCCTTTTCGGCCCCTCCCTCTTTATTTTAAGAAAACAAACACAGTCACGAATCTAGAGCAGGAAGGGCCTTCGGAGGCCATCTGATCCAACCCCCTCAGTTTACACATGAGGAAAGTCAGACCCAGAAAAATGAAGTAACTTGCTCTAGGCCACATAGATGATAGACAGAGGTAGGATTTGAACCCAGGCCCGTTGACTCCAAAGCCAGGGCTCTTCCTCCCATACATCTGGCCTCGAGATGCACCCTCCCACAAACATCTTGCCAGCCCCTCCTCCCAGTCCCAACCTCCCCAACTCCGCAACCCTCCCCGCCTCCCTAACACCCCCCCCAAAAGCAGTGGAGCCCATGAGGCCCACCCCGCTTCTCACTCAGAGCTTTCTATTCATGCCAGGTGGAAACAAGGGGCCAACACTGGCTCCCTTTCAATGAGATCTTCCCCAACAAGGAAAACATTCATTGAAGTGAAATGGGTAAACACAGGTGGCAGGCGTGGGATCTGTTGAAGAAACTGAAGGAGGCTACAGTGGGGGGTTACCCAGGAACGCTACACCCAGAGCTGGTCCTGGCTCAGTCACTCCTTGAAGGGGGCAGCCGTGTGGCACAGTGGAAAGTGGGGGCCTTCAATGGTCTGGGGCGGCCCTGATGAGCAAAGCCCCCAGCACCCAAGTGAGCCCTTCCCCCACCCCTTTGATGAGCTGGCTCTAGGAAGACAAGAAAACGCATCTCATTTCATTTCCCTCAAGCTCATAGGATCATAGATATAGATCTGAAAGAAACATCAGAGATTAGGGAGACCAATTCCTTCATTATACAAATGGGGAAACAAGCCCAGGGAAATTTAAGTGCCCAAGGTCACACAGGTAATAAGGGACAGAGGCGAGATGTGAACCTGGGTCCTCTGACCCCAAATTCAATGCTCTTCCTACCACACAATGCTATGTCTCTACCCTTTCCCTGTTCTGGGGCCTGGTACTGGCTCTGCCCCACTTAGGTCATTTATCTGGTTAAAGAAAACGCCAGTGAAATCCTGAATCAGTCTTAGGACAAGGTCCTTCTGCTTTTAGGTAGGTGGGGGGCCAAGCTGGACAGCCTACATTTTGTTTCTCAGACTGAAAGGCTGCCTGGGTGCACGTGAATTTGAAGCTAAGCCCTATGGAAGCCAGACTTGCTCTTTGCGTGTGTACGAATCACCAAGTGTACAGTTTCTTGTGTGACTTTTGCCTCCACAGGATCTAAGGGGCAGGAGGTTCACCAATCAACGCTTGGAACTGCCTTCATTCCCCTCCATGGAGAGAATGGAACATGCTACCCTGCCAACCACACCCCACCCAGGCTCCCTCTAGTTACCAGGGCTGAGGATGGGCGGGTGCCCTGTTTATCTCCTCTTCCAAATTATTGGTTTGTTTGTTTTCTTCTGTCTCACAGTAGAAGAGGTTCCCTGGCTCACGGCTGTCCAGAAAAATGGGACACAGTGTTGACATTAAGAAGATTGATCTGACCCCTGCCTTCTGGTAGCCAGAAGGGCTGCTGACTTAATGCCTTGCAGCTGGGAGGCCGAAGGATGTCAGGAGGCCTGGTTCTGAGCAGAGCTGGAGCAGGGGGATGGGCAGGGTGAGGCTGGTCTCCAGCTGTCCCTTGCCACTTAGGAGTCAGCTGTTGCCATGGAGAACGAGGGCGGGCTGGAGTGACTGGCGGTGAAGCAAGAGTCCTTTAGCTGAGATCAATTCTGAGGATGCTGGAGGGGAGGAACCACTGGACAGGAAGCAAACACTAGTATAGGGAGAGGGCTCCCCAGTGCTCACAGAAGAACCGATTCCAGCCAACTGAGAGAGCTCAGTAGACTCAACAACGGGTTGCTCCCCTGGGGATCGAGCCCCTGCAGTGATCAGCCCTGAGTCTGCCTCTTGCTAAGCCCCTCAGATGAGTCTCCAATTCAGACACTGATGTGGTGTCTAGCCCGTTTCTGGAGCCTAATCGACGTTTGCTGGAACCACTGTGCTCCTCACCTGTGTGGACACTACTTGCCTATAACCCCTCCCATTCCCCCAAATGAGAGGACATCTGTCCAACTCGGAGAACTGCTCTCCCAGCCCCAGCCTGTCATGGGTCCTGACAGGCAGGGAATCCATCCCCCTGTAATGCAAGGAGCAGCAGACCCAGGCAGCACAGTGCTAAGAGGCTGTGGAGGAGGCCTGAGCATCATTATTGCAAAACAGCCTTGGCTGGGCTGACTTTATAAGAGGTGTGGCTGAACTATGATGGGACTTCGCATCCACCTTGAGGTATCCCAGCAGCAAAGGTAAAAAGGAAAATGTATTGGACAAGGGGTGAACCTAAGATCCAATCAGAGAAGGCAGCAATATTCTGCTGGCCCACAGACATAGCTCTAAGCCCTCTTCAGTGTCAACCTCCAAATCCAAAAGGGCGCCCATCAGTTCAAACTGGGGGGACCCATTGGTCAGCCACCTCCAACAGCTCAACTGATCAGTAAGTGCCACAGCATAGAAGAGGAGCATGTGTGTGCATGCTTCCTGTGAACCAATTAATAAGTGTTTATTAGGTGGCCTACTGTGTATGAAACACTGGGCTGGGCACTGCGGGAATAGACTGCCTACCTCATAGGGTTATTGTCAAGGTCAAGGGGCATGTGTATGTGAAGCACTTTTAAACCTCTAAACACTAGTTGTTATCATCGTCAGAGCAGAAATGTGGAGCCCACTTAGTACAGATAACTTCAGAGATCATGGAGGAGGAAGTGTCAGATCTAGATCAGGGTGGGGAACCTGGGGCCTGGAGGCCACATGTGACACTTTAGGTCCTCAAGTGCAGCCCCTTGAGGGAATATGACTAGGCTGTAAGAAATAATGAATCTGATGGATACAGAGAAGCAAAGGAAGATTTCTATGGACTGATGCAAAGTAAAGTAGGCACACCCAGGGAAATAATATCCACAGTAGCCATGGCAATAGAAATGGAAATGACATCAAGAATACAACAATCAAGAATTGGATGTTGCAAAATTCTCTCCATTGATAGAGGCCCCAAAGAAAAGCTATGAGAAGGCACAATCCCAGCTTCCTTACAGAGGCAAGGAACTATGGATAGAGAACACTGTCTATTTTATCAAATCTTTTTTGATATGTGGATTGGTTTTGCTGAACTTTTCTTTTTAATTCTTTGTAATAAGAGACAGCAAGGGCATGGGAAAGAGAGGGAACATTGAAAAAACATAAGAAGTGCAAAAACCAATAAGTATTGGTCCTGTGATTTCCTTGGTACTGGGAACTCCCAGGCGAAGAAAGTCCCTCTACTATAGTAAGTTAGCTCCTTCCCTTCAACTGGTAGTCTTAGAGAGGTTAAGTACCTTGCCCAGAATCACACATCCAGTCAGTATTAGAAGGAGAACTTAAGCCTGTCCTGGTTTTGGGGCCCATTCTCTGTCCACTGTGCCACATGCCTGTCTGTCTCTCCTCTGGCTCTCTCTCTACTTTCTCTTCCTCTTTCTCACTCACTCTCTCCACATGTGTATATATACTTTAAAACATATATATGTCAATAAAAATGTATCTTTAAAAAATAGGGAAAAGAAAGAGAAACACCACTGGTCACACGCTCGCTCGGGGTCTGGCATCTTCTCCAACAAACACCGATTCTTGATCTTTGTTGAGGGGGTGATTCCAGTGGCTCTGTCTGGCTGTAGGTCGTGGAACGCCTTAGTCTCTGTAGAACTGAAGCTGGAGGTCACTTGAAGGGCAATGGAGAGCTAGCTACAAGGTGACCGTGAGCAAGCTTCATTCTACCTCAAATAAAGGCCGGTGCAGGCAAAACAGCCAGAAGGATGTCATGGGACAGGGAGAAAAAGAGGCTAGTCACCCAGGGAAAACAAAGAGTGCATAGGCTCCTAGATCTAGAAAGGACCTCAGAGGCCCCATGAATCCAAGCCTTCCCATTTTACAGATGGAAAAACTGAGGCCCCGGAAGAAGGCACGATTCACCTAAGGTCACACAGGAACTTAGCATCAGAAACAAGATCAGAAGCTTTGCAGCATCTCCCAAATACACCCCCTTCTCTCCTCTGACACCACCCCGGTACAGGCCCTCATCCCCTCATGTCTAGACTACTGTGATAGCTGCTGGGGGTCGGTCTGCCCACAGTCTCTTTCTCCACTCCAATTTATCAGCTGTCAAAGTGATTTTCCTAAAGAGTGGGTCCAACCACGTCACTTCGTTATTCAATCAAATCCACTGGCTCCCTATTATAGCTAGGGGGATCAATTACCAAATGCTCTGGCATTCAAAGCCCTTTGAACCCAGCCTGCTGCTCCCACCTTTCCAGTCTTCTTATAGCTTAACCCTCTGCCATGTAAGCTTCCAGTGACACTGGCCTCCCAGCTGTTCCACAAACAAGACCCTCCATCTCTCTGCTCTTTTCCAGCTACTGACCTCCCTGGCTTTCTTTGAGTCCCAACTAAGACCCCACCTTCCATAGGACCCTTCTCCAGCTCCTCTCAATTCGAATGACTTCCCTCTGTAGATTTTTTCCTCTTTCTCCTGTAGGCAGCTTGTTTTGCATATATCTATTTGCGTGTTGCTTCTCCCATTAGATTGTAAAGTCCTTGAAGGCAGGGACTGTATTTTTTTTTTTTTGCCTCTTGTCATATCCCTAGTGCTAAGCACAGTGCCTGGCACATAGTAGGCTCTTAATAATGTTTATCGATTCACTAATTGATCCACTGACTCCGGAGTTGGGGCTCTGTCCATGGTACTGGTATCCACACCAAGTCAACAGTATGAGAGGAAAGCCCTGATCATATTGAATGGAATCCCTGCAGCGTACTCACAAGACAGCACAGATGTGATGGGTAGGTAAGAGTGGGCAGGGCCCATATCCTGAGAGGATCCCAGATCTCCAAAAATATCAAAATAAGATGGACTGGACCCCAGATTTCATGGCTATAGGAACTCCCATGTCAGGAAATTCCCTCTACCAGTGCTGACTGGAATCTTCTCTGCAATCTGTAGTCTCTGAGGGTTGCCTAGGGTATTGAGAGGCATTCCCAGAGCCACATGGCTATTAAGTTACAGAGACAGGAGGGAAGAACCAAAAGGCTGGCTCTCTAACCACTAAGCCACCCTGTCTCAGGACAGCCTAACCATGAAATACATCCTTCTGGTCTAGAAAGTCTAGGAAAATGCCTGCCTGCCTCCCGTGACCTCATCTTGCATGACAAATGTGTTCCTAAAAAAATATTGGTATAAATGGGAATTTTTTTTTCTCTACAAAGCCAATCACAGATTAGGGGTAGAGAAACCCCATCTCTTCCACTAGCTGGGTGCCCTGGAGACACCCAGTCACCAAGCCAAGTTTCCTCTTCTATAAAAAGAGGGATGTTAAGACAATCTCTTCCAGTTCTGAAATGCTAAGATTCCAGTTCAGTCTTACACTTTTCTGGGTCCTGTACCCTTTAGGCAGTCTGGGGAAGCCTATGGACCCCTTCTCAGAATACACTTTTAAGACCATTAAAGGGAATGTGAAATTTCAGTTAGAGGTTGCTGAAAATCAAGATGTCATATTTTTTCCATCTAAATTCACAGATGCCCTGAAATCTTCCTATGAACCCGAGGTTAAGAACTCCTGTTTTAGATGGTCTCCAAGGTGCCTTCCAGCTATAACACTGAACCAGAGCTGGATTTTTCAAATGCACAGAAGGATGTTTCCTAGGGCAAGGGAATCCTTTAGTGAATTTTCTAGTTATGTGAAGGATTCTTTTGCAATAGAAATCATTACCCTGGCATTAAACCATTTTATAAATGGATATAGGGCTAGAATCAATAATCAAGTTTAAAGGTCATGCAGGCCAACTCCCTCATTTTGTAGATGGGCAAACTGAGGCCTGAAGTTGGGGAGCAGTTATCCTTAAGGTCACACAAGATAGTGGTAGATAGCAAGGCCAGGATTTGAACTCAAGTCCTCTGTTTCTAAATCCAGTCATCTCCACTGAACCACATTGCCTCCACAGGCCTGCTTAGAAAGAGTGAAGCCCATCTATAGTGGGATTTTAGCCATTCCCTTTGATTATCTCATTCACTCAGTTCTCAAGAAGTGGATTGGCTGGACAAATTTAATTTTGTAAAGACAGTCAACAGTTTTTCTCTGATGAGAAGGATGATTTCAGAAAACCTGGAAAGACTTATGCAAACTGATGCAAAGTGAAATAAGCAGAACCAGGAATACAGGTACACAGTAACAGCAATATTGTATGATAATCAACTGGGAATGACTTATCTATTCTCAGCAATACAATGATGCAAGACAATTACAAAGTACTCATGATGAAAAATGTTATCCACCTCCAGAGAAAGAACTGATGGAATCTGAATGACGATCTAAGAGTACTTTTTTTCCCCACTTTCTTCATTTTTTTCTTGGCTTTTTTTTTCTTCATCTGTGTTTCCTTTCACAACATGACTAATGTGGAAATATATTTTCCATGATTGCACATGTATAACATATCAAATTGCTTAATGCATCAGGGAGGGGAGAGGGAGAGAATGTGCAACTCAAGATTTTTTGAAAATCAATGTTAATGACTGACATGTAAATATGTTTTACATGATTGCACACGTATAACCTATATCAGATTGCTGGCTATCTTGGGGAGCGAGGAGGTAAGGGAGGAAGGGAGAAGAATTTGGAACTCAAAGTTTTATTTAAAAAAAGTAAAATTGAAGGTTATATTTACATATAATTCAAAAAATAAAATACTATTTACATTAAAAATGAAAAAAACAAAAAGTAAACGTTAAAAATTGTTTTTTCGTGTAATTAGAAAAAATAAAGTATTATTTTTTTTAAAAGAACACCAACAAAAAACCCCCAAAACCTCTTTTCCTTCACCCTGAAGTTCCTACTGAGCTGCATTAATCATGGCCAGCATTCCCAAAGAGGATTCTAACTCACTATGTGACCTTGGGTAAGT
This sequence comes from Phalanger gymnotis, assembly GCA_028646595.1. Taxonomy (NCBI): domain Eukaryota; kingdom Metazoa; phylum Chordata; class Mammalia; order Diprotodontia; family Phalangeridae; genus Phalanger; species Phalanger gymnotis. Next base: position 29,640,732 of record CM053627.1, read on the forward strand.
CAGTTTCCAACACTGTCAAGTGAAGGGGTTGGACAAGAGGCCTCTGAGGTCCTTCTAGGGCTTCCGCTTGGCTCCTATGACCTCTTAGGTCTCTTCCAACCCTGGCACTGTGATCCCATCAAGCTTAGACTTTTAGTCCGTATTTCAATCAGCATCCTTGGGCAGTCTGGGAAGTCGATGGATCCCTTCTCCAAATCATGTTTTTAAATGAGATAAAATACATGAGATTACAATGGAAACTAATTGTATTACAATGTAATATTTTTCCCATCCAAGTTAATAGACCCATTGAAATCTACCCATGATAACCTTCAGGGTCCCAGGCCCCCAGGTTAAGAACTCCTAGTGTAATGTGACAATGGTCAGTTTGTTGTACAATTCTGTCAATAAGGCTTTTGTAGTTCATTCATTCAATCAATAAGCATTTTAAATCACCTACTATGTGCTAGACTATACTGTGCTAGGTACTAGAGATACAAAGACAAAGTGAAACCATCTCTACCCTCTAGTTTACATATTTCTACCAGAGCATACAACATCTTCCCAGATCCATAAACATACGATATAAATAAAATAAATATATAGCAATGGGGGCACTAAGAAGGAAGGAATTAGGAAAGACTTCTTGGAGGAAGTGTTATTGATTTCCATATCTCCAGATTAAAATGTAATTGGGAAATATTTAACAAAATAAATAAAAATACAATAAAACATAGATAATGGTCATTTGTGATTTTCTAAGTCAAAGTGCAGCTCACAGGCTTAGAGGTCCCCCATTTCTACTTGAGTGTGATGCCACTATTCTACAACATATCTACAAGTGGTCACCTAGCCTCTTGGCTTGAAGGAAGATCTCCAAAGAGAGAGAATCTATTACCTCTCCAGGCAGTGAATAGAGTTCTGGGCCTAGAATCAGGAAGACCTGAGTTCAAATCTAGCCTCAGATACTTACTAGCTATGTGACCTTCAGCGAATTGCTAAACCTCTGCCTCAGTTTCCTCAACTGTAAAATGAGGATAATAATAACACCCACCTCCCAGGGTTGTTGGGAGAATCAACTGGTTGATAAACATTTTTTTTATTAAGCACCTATTACATGCCGGGCACTAGCACAGTGGGGATACAAAAACAGGCAAAAGGTGGTTCCCACCCTCAAGATGCTTACAATCTAATGGAGGAGACAACATGCAAACAAATATATACAAATCAAGATATATACAGGATAAATTGGAAATAATTAACAGAGAGATGATGCTAGAATCAAGAGGGCTTGGGAAAGATAACATTTGTAAAGAGCTTGGCACATAGTAGGCACTCCATAAATACTCAATCTCTCCCTCCCTGTCCCAGGCAGCCCACTATCCCTTGGAACAGGAAGTTTCTCCTGACATCAAGCCTAAATATTCCTCTTTGAAACTTTTGCTCATTTCTCCCGATCCTACCCCCAAAAAAATAAATAAGAAATATGTAAATTCTAATCCAGGGACCATACCAAAAAAAAAAAGTCTCATCCCTCTTCCATGTGACAGCCCTTCAAATATTGGCAGACAGCTAGCAAGCTTCTCTAGGCTGACCATGCCCCGTTCCTTCCACCAATCCCCATATGGCATGAACTTGAGGCCCTTCTCCACCCTGGCTGTGCTCCAACTCAACAGAGCCCTCCATGGGGCCTGGACCCCAGCTGCGTGTTCCAGGTGTAGGCTGACCAGGGCAGAGAACAAATGGATCTTTGACCTTTATTTCCAGAAGCCCCATCTCTCAAGACAGCCCGAGATCATGTTAGCCATTTTGGCTTGGTTTTCACAAAGCCTTTCCACATTCAGTCCCGACTGATGACTTCGATTTTTTTTTAATCCAAGATGAGACTTTATATTTATCCCTATTCATTTCACCCAATTAGATTTGGTCCAGGGTTCTAGCCATCAAGATCTGGTGTGTGAGCTATTCCCCCTAGGTTAATGTCATCTGCTGATTTGGTACACATGCCCTCTATGCCTTTATCCAAGTTCCTGGCTTTTTAAAAATATAAACAGTAAAGGGCCAAGCACAGATTCCTAGGCCATTCCAATGGAGGCTTTCCCAAATGACAATGACTAGACAGTCAAAAAGTACTTATTGAGGAGGAGGCAACTAGGTGGCTGAGTGGACAGAGCTCTGGGCCTGGAGTTAAGAAGACCTAAATTCAAATACAGCCTCAGACTAGCTGTGTGACCCTGGGCAAGTCACTTAACTCTTAATCCACCAGAGAAGGAAATGCAAACCACTCTAGTATCCTTGCCAAGAAAACCCCATGGACTTGTGGTCCATAGGGTTACAAAGACTAAACCACAACGAGTATTTATTAAACACTTTCTATGCTCCAGGCACCATGTTAAGCACTGGAGATACAAAGAAAGGCAAGACAGTCCCTGCTCTCAAAAAGCTCATAGTCCAATGGGGGAGATAACAGACAAATACTATGTGCAAACAAGGTATTAACAGGATAAATGGGGAGGGGGATGGTAATCTGGGGGGGGGGGAGGCTCTAGAATTAAGGAGGATAGGAAAAACTTCCTATAGAAACGATTTTAGACTCAAAGAAAGTTAAGAAAGTCAGGAGGCAGACCTGAAGAGGGGGAGAGTTGCAGGCATGGGTGGGGAGAGCCAACAAAAATACCTGGAGTTGGGAGAGGGGGTGTCATGTCAAAGGAAGAGCAAGAAGGTCAGTGCCACCGGATCATGGTGTATGTGGAAAGGAGCAAGGTATGAGAAGACTGGAAAGGTAGGAATGGGCCAGGTTATGAAGGGCTTTAAAAGCAAAACAGAGGAATTTATATTTGATCCTCATGCTAATAAAGAGCCACTGGAATTAATGAAAATGTGGAGAGTTGTATATGTGGGAGGGGTGAGGGGGTGAATAAGAACCATGATTATTTTGTTGTTGTTGTTGTAACTTCTTGATGGACTAATCCCCAGACACCTGGTGACCTAATAGTAGAAAGTCCCTAACCCTTATTAAAGGAAAAAAAAAATAAACTACACAAGGACACGTTAAAGTGGATGGTTTCATCCACTGTTATAACTACTACTTTTTGTCTTTGGATAAGAGACCTGCAGTTTAGTCTAAAAGGACTTCTTTTTTAATTGTAAAAGTATTTGGTCGCATCCCTTGTCTCCTGCTCATGAACAGGGAAAGTTTTCTTACCCCAATAATAAATCCTGCCACTTGCATTCCAAAAATACCCCCGTTTCTCCCTTGGCTGATCCTCCTTTTTCTCTATCCCTCTTCATCTGTGAAATGCTTAACTAAGTTGCTGCAGAATGATGCTAATTGCATATGTACCCTAAGCAGGCCTGAACAGTTTATAAAAACCAAATCTCTACCCTATTCTAGGAAACCAAAGCTACTATTCAGCTAATCACTTTGCTTTCAGCTTGGCCTCCTATCTTTGACCCACAGACATTAGCCCCCTAGGGGTGGATATACTTCTCCCATTAGGTCCCAATCTTCTCAGTCCAGAGATTTCTCCAACAGGGGTGATGTGGTCAGACCTGATGTTTAGGAAGATCCATTTGCCAGCCAAGTGAAGGATAGACTAGAGGGCAGTAATCACTAATGATCACTCCATGGTTCCAGCCAATCAACCAATTATGTATCCAATCCAACTATTATCTAGCCTATGTCTCTTCATCGTTTCAGAAAGAATGGCATGACTTAACTTTATCAAAGTCTTTGCTAGAATCCAGGTAAACTCTATCTACAGCTTCCCCTAATCTGCTAGTTTAATAAATGTCAAAATAGGAAATAAAGTCAGCTGGGCATAAAACCAGGCTGGTTCTTTGTGAGTCTTGCTTCCCTTTGTGGGCGTTCACTCACCATCGCTTCAATAATATATTCTAGAATTTCCCCATGAGTCAAAGTCAAATTTACCAGCCTATAGTTCACAGACTCCTCTCTTCCCTTTTTTGAAAATTGAGACATTTGCCCTTCTTCAGGACTTTGGTGTCTCTCTCAGTCTCTAGGATCATTCAAATATCATTGATGGCTTCACAATCACACCTGGCAGTACGTTCAGCAGCAGAAGGCATAGTCCCTCTGGACCAGATGACCTTAACTCAGAGTCAGGGCCAGTGGTATAGAATATGTACATATATAACATGGTATACAATAAGTGCTTAATGAATGCTTTTTCATTCATTCATCCATCAGGGGTAATCAGGTACTCTTTTTATCAGCTCCTTATTAGCCCCTTTTATTCTATCCTTTCCAGTCCAGAGGCCATTCTCTTTGACAGAGAAAACAGAAACAGAGTAGGCATAGAACAGCTCTTCCTTCTCTCTCTGCTCTTGGTTAATATCATCCCATCTACCTCACTTCTTTTCCTTTCTTTAAACCTTTCTCTTTCCCCCAACTTAGCTTTTTTTTTTTTTTTGAGATGAGCAACATACAAAAAAATTCACTAGATGGGAGTCAGGAAGCATGGAGCCCGAAAAACACACACAATCTCTAAGCTAGAAAGGCTCTCTGACGCCAGGGGGTCCAACCAGCCTTTGAAAACCCACCTTGATTCCATTGCAGACAAGTGCTCATCTACTTTTTTTTGCATGAAAGCACTCTGGTTAGAAGGAATTTGGTCCTGCCTGAAGTTCCTCATTCCACTTTTGAATAGATCTAATTATTAGAAGGGGCAGCTAGGTGATGCAGTGGCTAGAGCACGGGACTGGGAATCGGCAAGACTCATCTTCATGAGTTCAAATCCAGCCTCAGACACTTACTAGCTGTATGGCACTGGGCAAGTGACTTAGCCCTGTTTGTCTCAGTTTCCTCATCTGTCAAATGAGCCGGAGAAGGAAAGGGCAAACCACTCCAGCATCTTTGCTGAGAAAACCCCAAATGGGGTCACGGAGAGTTGTACGTGACTAAAAACAACAAATTTGCATCTTTGCAGCTTCCACCCAACCCAGCTAGTTCCCCCGACTGGGGCCAACCAAAGCAAGCCAAAGCCCTGCTCCCCACGAAGGCTTTCCTATGAACATGGAAAGGAGTAGAACTTATTCCCACTAGGGAAATCATTTGTGTCTGCTTAGCTTCGGTCAGAACTAATGGTCCTAACGGCTTTGGAAATGGCTGAAATGGGTTTTTGTGTCTGAGTGGGTCCCATCCCCATGCCTCTCCATGAAAACTCCTATGAAGCAGCCAGTCTCAATCAGCATAAGCTCAACTGGATAAATGGCAGGGGGAAGGCCATCAGAGAAAGCTGCAGCAGAAACAAAAGAAAAATAACGGCATGTACAGGCAATCCAGAGTCTGTGCAAAGACAGAGCTGACCTGGGCTTTTTACCATTTTTACATGGAGATGATTTCAAATTCATCCATGACCTTTTCCTGGAGAACTCTGAGGATGGCGTCCTCCCCTTGATCAAATACACCCTCCCAGGCCCTGACATTAACATTAACCAAGACAAGCCGGGTGACAAGCCCAAGCCCGACTTAAATTGGGTCATTTCCCATCATTAATCTCTATGATGCTATGACATTAAAAAAGAAACCCAGAAGAGAGTAAAGAATTAATTCCACCCCACTGCCACTAGCCCAGCTGCACACGCTTTTAACAAACTTTTTAATGAGGCACCACTTATACCAGAAGAATTTGGATGCTAAGCAGTAATAAGCAAAAACCCTCCAAGGAATGGATGTTAACAGCAATTTCAGCCCCAATCCCTTGTTTTTCTCATCATCACTCCAAACAATCTTCTCACCTAATCCCTCCCTACTTGACACCACCAAGAAAGAGAGATAAACCTGGCACCAAGGAATTAATACCAGGAAAAGAGGATAAACTCCCTCTTACATTTCACCTGCTCAATGCAATAGCCAGTTCCCAAGGCTGTGGATTAACTGCCCACTGGGAACCAAGGGGAAATTGTTTAGAAACTTGGAACTTGCAGACGCCAAAATGTTCCTCTAGAAGCACTTCTGGAGATAAGAAAGAACTGGAAACAGAAGAGGTGCCCATCAATTGGGGCATGGCTGACCAAATTGTGGGATGTGAATGCAATGGAATTTTACTGTACAAAGGCTCTGAAGAATTCCACAAGGCACGGGAAGACGTGTATAAATTGTTTGGAAGGAAAAGACGCAAAACGAGGAGAACGATATACCCAACGCAACAACAATATTAGCAGAAAGGGGGGAAGATGAAATTGGATGCTGTAGAAATAGAATGACCAAGCTTGGCTCAGAGAACAGTTGAGAAAAAATATACCTTCCCGTGGGGCTATGGCCCATGTTCCATCCGGCTATGGAATATTGCACACATTGTCAAAAACAATTAATGTACAGGTTGTTTTGCTGAATTGTTTTCCTCTTTCTTTTTTAATATTTATTAAATGAGATGGCCCACTGGGCAGGGGCATGGGAATATATTAAGCAAGGAAGATGATGTAAAAAAATCAAGAAAAAGAAGAAAAAAATTTAACCAGTAACAAAATTAGAAGATGAGAGTGGAGGTGGAGAAAACCCTGAAATATTTCATAAACTCAGAGGCAATCCACATACACACAACTGAGAGATGCCACTGTTTGGGGATTCCCTTGACAGTAATAAATCCAAATCTCTGATTTCTGTTGCTTTGAAACAGCTTGGGCAAGTAGAAGGATCTAACAGAAGCAACCCCAATTCTCATCCCTGCTAATCACTCAGGTATTTGGTCCTGGGATATGCACAAGCCCCAGAAAAAGAAGACCAAGAACTCCTACTTACATCTCTTACCTCACAAACACACAGAACCTTCTGAAAGCTACATCCAAAAAAGAAAGGAGAAGGGGAGAGGGGAAGAGGGAGAGGAAAGAAAAGAAAGTTGCATCCAAATCTCTGCTTTGCTTCTTACCTAAAGTTCAGGAGTTCTCAGTGTGGCCCAGTATCCCTGGGGGTCCCTGACATCCTTTCAAGGGGGTCTGCAGGGTCAAAACTATTTTCATGATAATACTAAGACATTATTTACCTATTAAAACACTCCTCCCTTTTTCAATCACTTATCTGCTGCGCAAGGCCAGATTTTCTTCACATTCTTCAATCAAAACAGCATATTACAACAGACTGAATATAGAAGGTGATAGGAGAATCAGCTGCCTTTTATTAAGTTTAATATTAAAAAGATGAAAAACAATACTACTGCTCTCACCAAATGTTTTTGTTTTGGAAAATACAGTTTTTTTCATAAAATATTATTTATGTTAACATGAAAGGTTTATTATTTTTAAATTAATACTTTTTAAATTGATCAGTTTTAATTTCCAATATAAGTATCAATTGATATAACCCACATAATCAACAGCTCTTTTGTCCTCAATAATTTTTAAGAGTATAAATGGGTCCTAAACAATTTTTTAAGAATGTAAGACCAAAGAGTTTGAGAACTGTTGTATCGGTAAGGCAAGGTTCATGACTTCAACAATGACCGTGAATATGCCTGTATAGTTCAGAATTGCAAAGTGTAAGAGATTGTCTAGGTAGAAGGCAGATGAAGTATAACATTTATTTAGACACCAGAGGATCGAACCCCAAGACCAATAACTCCAAGCTGACATAGCAACAATTGTAATCCAAAGCCAGTAATTCCACCTCAATGTAACAACGAGGAAATTATAACACAGTATGACAGCAAAGAACCAAGTTATCCTGTAACCTTCCCCTCTGCTGGGGCTTTCCCATAAATACTCACCAATCCCAAATGTCTGCTTGCCTGCATTCTCTGTCCCCTCAGTTCTCAGGGCCTGAGGGCTTTATACCCAAAGAGTGTAGGCTTGGGGCTTAGCACTTAGTAAGTAAAGAATGTAGGCCTGCCTGCACTTAATCAAGCCTCTCTTAACTAGCCCCACCTGAGGCCTATTGAATTGGTGGGGAAAGATCCTTAATCACTGATTGGCATCACAACTGCTCAGATAGTGGATAGAGGGTTGGATCTAGAGTCAATAAGGTCTGGTTTGGAATCGCACCTCAGACACTTACTAGCTGCATGAATTTCCTAAAGCCTAAGTCTAACCAAGTCTCTTGTTCAATAAAGGCCACTGACTCCCTATCCCCTTTAGGATCCAATATAAATCCCTCTGTCTAGCATTTAGTCTGGCCTCTTTTTACCTTTTCACCATTGGTATAAAACCCTTGCCTCCATTCACTCTATGATTCAGCTGTTGTACTGGTCTACTCGCTGCTTCTCACACACTATACCCCACCGTTGGTATGTGGGTGTGGGTGTGCATTTTTCATATGTATACACACACACACATACATACGCCTCCATATACATACATGCATGTATATACATATGTACTTGTATATACATACATTCATATAGACATATACACATACCTTCATATACACATACTATATGTATATGCACACATCTGTATGTCCATATGCATACATATACATACATCTCCACATATATATGCACATACACATGTACATATGTATATCCTTATATGAATATACTGTTCCATATACATATACATACATGTATATATGTATATATACCTATACATGCATGTATGTATGTACATATGGCACACACCTCCATATACATATATACGTACATATACACATATACATGCGTGCTTATAAATATGTAGGTCTGAAGTCAAGAAGACTTCTTTCAAACTGAGCCTCGGACTAGCTGTGTGACCCTGGGCAGACCCTGTCTGCCTCAGTTTCCTCATCTGTAAGATAGCAATATAGCTGTTTTACATATAGCACCTTTCTCCAAGGGCGGTATTGAAAATAATGCAAGATATTTGTAAAGTGTTGTTATTGCTGCTGCTGCTGCTGCTGCTAATTGGAAAATCTTGATGAGGAAGTGCTCTCTGCCACTACATGTCAGCACTTTCTCTGAGATGTATATATAGCCTTAAGGCAGGGCTTCTTAACCATTTTGGTGTCCTAGACCCCTTTGGCAGTTCAGTGAAACCTATGAACTACTTCTCAGAGAAATGTTTTTAAATGCATAGAATAAAATACATAGGATTACAAAGGAAACCAGTTACATTGAAATAAAGTTACCAAAATACTTTTAAATACAAGTACCACAGAGAACCTCCCCCCACTCCTCACCACCCATTTAGAGAATTGCCTAGAGCTCTGAGAGGTGTAGGACTTGAGCCCAAGACTGTCTAGCTTTGAGGCTAGCTCTCTGGCCATTGGGCCATACTGCCTTTCAAATCAAAAGAAAATGATCAGGTACTTCAAGGGCAGCTCACTGTTGACGCCTTGTGCTGAGCCTTGGAAAGAAGCTGCAAGTGAGGAAGGAGTGCATTCTCGGTATGGGGGAGATGGCCCCAAGATGGCAGATGGAGTATCTTGAGTGGACTGTAAGACAGCCCTTTGGGCTAGGCTATAGAGCTGTGAAGAGCAGTAATAGGCAGTAAATCTGGAAGGGCATAAGGGAAAGGCTTTGGATTCCAAAGGGGGCAGGGCTCATCTTCACTTTAGAGCACAGCCCCTCATCCCATTGCCATCCTTTGGGCTGCCATGCTTTAGGAGGCCCCTCAGACCTCTCCAGGAGGATCATGTCTAAACTATCTTTTAGCTATTCACCTCGAGAGCCTGAAGGCAGATCAAAGCTTTCTTTTTTTACTTTATTTTTCTTGGGGTTTTTTGGTCTGTTTTCTTTTACAACATGGCTAATATAAAAAAAATGTTTTATATGACTGTATAATCTATAGCAATTGTTATCTGCCTCAAGCACGGGGAGGAGAAGAGGGAGAGAATGTGGAACTCAAAATTTTCAAAAACGAATGTTAAAAATTGTTTTTACATGTAATTGAGAAAAAAAAGAAATGACTTTGAAAGCCATATAGCTCAGTTTTCCTCTAGTGTCTAACTACAGGATCTCTTCAAGGGAGCCCATCTGAACCAAGCATGCCTGGCCTTATCACAGGAAGCAGGGGGAGCAGGGAGCTCTGTACTGGGAGGGATCAGCTGCCCAGCTGGTGTATACTCAGGGGAATATATGCCCCTGCAAATATCAGCCAATGCAAACCGTAATTAGGAAAGCAAACCTGCTGTGGGGCAGGCCGAAGAAATCCCGTCTGTGTTATCGGCTGCCTGGGATTACCCTTCTTGAGCCATTTTTATTTGATTTTTAAAATTTTTTTCTTTAACATAAATAGATTTATTACAAATTAGGTAAAGACATGAGAGAACATCTGGCAGAGTAGACAGAATCTCCAGGTCAGGGAAACCGGTTATTGTTGTTCGGTCACTTCCGACATTTGAACAACTATGTACAAACAAAATATAGACAAGACAAACAGGAAATAATGAAGAGGGGGAAGGCACTAAATTAAGGGTGACCAAAAAAGACTTCTCACTGACCTTGTGTTTGGCCTTCTAAGTTATCTGAGTCTTCACAAGTATTCTTGTCCCCAACTGACCCCACCCATTTTACAAATAAGGAAACTGAGGCTTGGAGAAGTTAATTGACTTGGCCAAGATCACACTGTTGATATTCATCAATGGTAGAATTTGAACCCAATTCCTCCTCCTCCTCCTCTAGGGTCAACATTCTTTCCATTGTACCATACCGTCTCTGATTCTAAATCTATGATAATCAGATTTAAGCTCCCTCACCTTTTGTATTGTTAATATATCTTTGCTTAAGTTGAAGATCTAGCCATCCATTAACAGGCCCATGTGACCTGCTTAAGTTACATGGAAGACCAAGTCACATGAGCCTCAGTCACAAGGGTTGTGATGCCCTCTTGAAGAAGGATAGATACATAGATACATACTCAGAGGTTAGCATTTTGCTTTGGGGTTTACTCATGGGAAGAGTGTTCATGTGATGTAGCCAGATGAGACCTTGGGTAACTGTTAAGGAGAAAGCCCCCTCCCCTTTGAAAAACCTAGATGTTGGTGCTTCTCTCTCTGGTGATTATGTATGTATTGCTTTTGGTCAGTTAGAAACCCTATCTGTTGATATGTGTTATTTGTTCTGTTTTTATAATTTCTGTTTGTATTTTGCTCTGAAGTTCAGGGTGCTGACTCTTCCCCTGAACTAAGTGGATGATCTATATATATGTATGGATGGATATATATATATATGTGTGTGTGTGTGTGTGTGTATACATATATACAAAATATATAAGGATATATGTGTGTATATACATACATACATAATACATAATGTGTATATATATATATATGTATGATTAAAGTAAGATCGTTGACCCCTTTAAACTTGCTTTCCTTTAGAAAAGCAGATCAAAGAGCCTGTGCTAGCAGCCCTCCTGTGTGCTGGTATTATTAGTCTTACACCCCCGCAGCAGCTGCAAACAGCATTATTATTACACGGTTCTAGGTTCTCTAAATCCATGGTTGTCAGTTTCCCCCCAGAAATTCAACGTACCCAGATCATTTAGCCTCTCAACCTCGAAGGGTGGGCAACTAAGCTATATGGCTTCTTTGCTTCCTAAGATTCCAGGCTTCTAGGAGTTAGATATGTAAGTTCACAGACTGTGATGGCTGAACAAGGGAAAAAACACCGAAGTGTGAGATCTAAGGGAAGCTTTAAAAACCCCTGTTAACCATCCGAGTGGCTGGGACTGCCCAAATAGGAACAAATGGGCCATTAATAGGGCCATACATTTTTGTTATATCCGACTCTTCCTAACCCCATTTAGGCTTTTCTTGGTAGATACTGGAGTGGTCTGTCATTTCCTTCCCCAGCTCATTTGACAGATGAGGAAACTGAGGCAAGCAGGGCTGGGTGACTTGCCCAAGGTCACACAGCTAAGAAATCTAGATTTTATAAATCTGACGCTAGATTTGAATTCATGAAGAAGAGTCTTCCAAATTCCAGGCCCAGCACTCCCCATCTCACTGCCCCATAGCTGCCCTGTAGCTGTATCTACACATATGCAAATTAAGCACCAATATTGCTTTGTATTAGCCATCAATATGGCTTTGTTGCAGTTATAGAAAGTGCTTGATGTACAAATATGCACTTCAGAGGGAGGTGTTTTATGTGCAAATTAGGAATTAACACGTTCTTATTCAAATTGTGTGTTAAATAAAGCAGACATGGAAATGAATTATCAATACTGTTTGATATGCAAATTTCATATTAGGCATTATCACTGCTGACTATACAAAGGTGTACATATTCTTTTATACTCAAATTGTAGGCTCATGGTTGGCTGGTTGTTGTCCTTTGGAGGAGGACCAAAATGACATCACCATGTTAGAGTCAAGTTACAGTGCATTCAACTGTGGCTGATCAGACCAATAGAGCCTGGAATGCTCTACCACAGATCGCGTACAAAGAGTCCATGTGAACATTTGGGGTGGATTCTCTAAATTTGCACATCTTGCATTTCTTTTGAGCTACTTCAATTCTGCTTTGCTCATAGAGCACAGTGTCAACCCCCTCATTTTACAAGGTAGGAAAATGGAGGGACAGAGAAGTAAGATGATTTGCTTGAAGTCTGACAAGTAGTAAATAGCAGAGGAAGGATTTGAACCCAGGTCCTCTCATTCCATATCCAGGGCTCTTTCCGATCCCCAACTTGGAAAAAGCAGGGTTGGGCATGGCTGATGGGCTCAAACTACCTCCACTGGGACCAAAGTTATCTGCTAGTTTTCTAATAATTCACATGCTGATCACAGTGGAAGCCCAGATCTATTTGCTCCATCTCACTTACATTAATGCCTTTATATAAGGATTCAAGTATACAATTTTGGAGTTATGTAAGGCTTGACGGTATTTTTAGATGCTCATAATGGGGTATGAAATGTTGATGACTTGCCTTTCATTCAATGCTACTCTACTGTCAGCCCATCCACGTGTCAGCAGAAGTCTCAACTTAGCAAGAGGGTCTGAACCATGGCACAGGCAAGGTCTGTGCTGGGGGGCCCCACATTGGCACTAGCTATGCCATCAGGCCAGCACAAGGGCCGGAGGGCCTGACTTGGAGAGCCAGAGAAGGAACTTCGATGACTCAAAGTCCACTTCGTAAATCTGGGCTCTCTTCTTCAATCATTCCCCCTGCCCTTGGACGACGACCAGGGACCCACCTCCAGGAAGCCTTTCCTGCAATATCTGTTCCCTGTCCACCCCATCCCCCCGCCCCCACACATACAGGGGGGAATGACAGGGATCAAGGAGCCAAGAATGGAATGAGCTCTTCCTTGGAGGATGAGATTCCTGTTATTCATTTCTGTGTAGCAGGGGGCCCCTGACTTGTTGGGACCGGGAAACCTCCCATGGAACCGTACAGAAGCCAGAACATATGCCCATTTCTGCGGGAGGCCAGCAAAATTAAGAACCCTTGATCACCCTACCCACAGAGATACCTAGTTTGGGGGGAGGAGGAGTCACTGCAAGCAGAAGCAAGTAGGTGGCTGCCCCTCTCCCTCCTACCAAAATATAGTGAGTGTTCTTAAAAGCAGGAAATGCAGCTCAATCTTTCAAAGAGTAAAACAAAAACCAAATTAAAAACCCCACCTCATTAATTTAACCTTTCCAAATAGTTTATATAATGCTTATAAATTATATAAAAGGAAGTGTTTATGTAATGCTTTCAGATTTACACAGCCCTTTACCACATATTAACTCACTTGATCCACAACCTAGGTGCTACATCATTTTACAGATGGGAAACTGAGGCAGGCAACAGTAAAATGACTTGCCCAGGGTCCCACAGCTAGTAAGCTGTCTGAGGCTGGATTTGGATTTCGACCTTCCAGACTCCAAGATGGGTGCTCTATCCACTGAGCCACGTAGTTGGATTTGACTGGGGGGATTCTTTGGGCAGTCTGGTGAGTGGCATCTTTGGATGTCTTCTCAGAATCATGTTTTTAAATGCATAAAATAAAATGCATAGGGTCATAAAGGAAATCGATTACATTGAAATGCAGTTTTCAAAATATTTTTTTCAAAAAACTAAGTTTACAGACCCTAGGTTAAGAATCCCTGGAATCTGAAGTTCCATTCATCTCAATCTATAATCCTATGGTTTTAAAATCCACAATATAATACATCACCAGAGGAGGAGAAATGGAGAGTGGCATGGGAAAGGTAGATCTAAGGGAAACACACACACACCACTGGATTTGGAGTCTGAAGACCTCAGTTCAAATCCCAATTTTGACCCTTTCTATCTACAAATTAAGGGGCAGCTAGGTAGTACAGTGGATAGAGTGCCAGGCCTGGAGCCAGGAAGATCCAAGTTCAAATCCAGCCTCACACACTTACTATGTGACCCTGGGCAAGTCACTTCACCCTATTTGCCTCAGTTTCCTCATCTGTAAAATGAGCTGGAGTCTACCAAGAAAATCCCAAAGGGGTCACAGAGAGTCTGATATGAATAAACAACAATTTACAAATTCACTTCTCTGCTCCAGGCCTCAGTTTCCCCCTCCATAAAACAAAAAGATTAGATAACTCCTAATGCTTCTTTCAGCTTGAAAGCCTGATGGTCCCAGCCCCAATGCAGTCTGGGCTCAGCATCCATGGGGAAGACAGTTGAAGGCTCCCCCAGGCCCATCCAACCCCTCCTGGGCTGTCACAGTGACTGCATTAGAAGAGGATGGAGGCTCCTCTAGCACTGTTAAGTTAAGCCGGGAGCTGTTCATGGCTTCCAAACACACCAGGTTTAGCCCACAGTCTTCATCCTTGCTCCCCAAAGGCTCCAGCTTGTCTTAAGGACCCACCTTCCTCCTTGGTGACTTTCCCTGGTTTCTCTTGGGGGTTGGGGCTATCGCTTCATCACCCACTGGCTACAGCTTCAATGCTAGGGGTGGAGGGCAGGCCATTGCTCATAGTGTGACCGAAGGTTTAGTCAAGTGAACATGAGCTCTGACATTCCCACCTAAATGTAGAAATCGCTGCCTGAAAAGCTCTGTTTTAAAATGTCACTGCAATAGGAGAGAAAGCTAGAGGGATGGGAAGGCCTCCCCACTCCATGTACCCCTGGGTAGAAGCCTACCTACTCCAACTCCCAGTTGCCATGACAACAATATTCTGCAGCAGGGCTTCATTTTCATATTGAAGGTGACCTGTGGAAAAGGGAGAAGGGCATCTCCTCCAGAAACTTAGTTTGGCAGGGTGACCAAGCTTTCCTTTTCCTGCAGAAAACCATGTTAAAGAATTTTTAAATAAAGGAAACACATCATGTAATTAAGAGAATAGGCCTTGTGTACAGTACATGTGCAAATGGAAGATTATTGTGCTGTAAGAAAAAATGAGGATGATGAAAGCAGAGAAGCACCGAAAGACTTCCACGAACTGATGCTGAGAGAAGCAAGCAGATGCATTCAGCGGCCACATTCAGGTAGATGGAAAGAATAACTAATACAAACAATTGAAAATAAATGTTGCAAAATTACAAAAAATAAGCTTGGCCCCAAAGGTAAGAGAAGAGAAAAACGCTATCCCCATTTTTGCAGAGTTTGCGGGGGGGGGGGCAGGCCATGGGCATGGGACACTGCGTACGTTGTCAGATTTTCTCGATTCACTGTTTTTGCTTTTTTTCTCTTTTTTTTTCCTTTAAAAATTTTTTATTCTATGAAATGGATCTCTGGGAATGAAGAGGAAAAGGATACAGAGGGAAATTTAGGCAGTGTAAAAATGTCAATAAAATGTGTTATGTGTGTCTGTTTTTTTTTAAAGAATAGAAACCACCTACTAGGTTGAAGGTCAAATCTTGAGTTTTAGTATCAAAGAGACCTTGAGGTCTCATCCTGTCTATCCTCCTGCTTCCAGCTAAACCATCCCTGACAATTTCTCTTCCTTTGAACCAGAAAAATCTACATCTAAAGTCAGAAAATCTGGCTTCAAAGATCTATTATTTTCTACCTATGTGACCTTAGACTAATTACTTGCTCTCTTGGGTCTTCAGCTGGGTATGTAACCTCTGTATATAACCAGTGGCCCAAAACCAAAGTTCTGTGTTTATGCAAACTAAATCCAATTTTGTAGGCTTCTCAATGAAATCTCTTTGGCTCAGGCCCCCATCCAAGGTTTTCCTTTGATAACATCAGAATTCAGCTTATGTATAAGTTGAGAGAGACAGACAGACAGACAGAGACAGAGGGACACAGAGAGTCAGAGAGAGACAGAGACACAGAGAGAAAGAGACAGAGGGACACAGAGAGACAGAGAAAGAGACAGAGAGAGAGGGGGGGAGAGGGAGAAGGAGAGGGACAGAGAGAGAGAAAGAGAGAGAGAGAGAGACACACACAGAGAGAGAGACACAGAGAGAGAGACAGAGACAGAGAGACAGAGACAGAGAGACAGAGACAGAGAGACAGAGACAGAGAGACAGAGACAGAGACAGAGACAGAGATAGAGACAGAGACAGAAATAGAGACAGAGAGAAACAGATTCAGAAATGTTCCACATGACCAAAGAAAAAAAAAGCAGGGCAATGCAATCAACACCACCAAATGTGGCAGAAAGAGCCAAGATTCAGAGGATCCTCCATTTAGAGAGGCCATCTAGCCCCAGCCTGTTTTCCACATGTGGAGACTGAAGGCCAACATAGTGCAGTAACTTGCCTAAAGTCACACCAAGAGTAAGCATCACAGGCAGGATTTGAAACCAGGTTCTCTGACTCCTTAATTTTAAATCAATGCAATTCCATTAAATGAACATTTTAAAGGCCTAGTATGGGCAGGTCCTTGTGCCAGGCCTAAGGCTACAAAGACAAAAGCGCCCAGATAAACAAATGCAAAGTTATACCAATTAGTTTCAAGGACAGCGCTAACTAGCAAGGTGATGAAGGGGCAGGAAGGGAACGATGGGGTCTTGGCATTTGGGCTGGGCCTTGAAGGAAGCTAACCGATTACAGGACAGAAGAGACCACAGGGAGGAAGTTCTAGCAGAGGTGAGAATATGGCAGGGAGTTAAAGAGGGTGTGAATGGGGAGGAAACGGAGGCAGCAGAGATAGAAATCAAGACAATGAAAGGAAGGAGACTGGTCAATTGCAAGCAAAGGCAGCAGGCTCGAGGTAGTTTTGCTTATTTGTTTTAATCCTCTCTGGAGGATCAAGATAAGGGAGACTTGAATGTCTGAAAATCTAAAAAGGAAGAACTCAGAAGAGAAGAGAAAGCTGGAAGAAGAGGGGATAAATTTGAAAAACAGATCCTTTGAGAATTAGATAATGGAAGTCTGAAGACCCAAATTCTCATTCTGCCTAATGTACCTTAGTTTCTCCATTTGTAAACTGGGATAGGCAGCAGATTTCAGTGAAATGCTATAATTGTAGCCAGTGGTTCTGAGTTCAAAGCAAACTCTGCCACTTACTACTTGTGTGACTTTGGTCAAGTCATGTCTCCACTCCCGGCCTCAGTTTCCCACTCTGCATAACAATGTGGGGGAAGGTGTCTTGTTTTAGAGATCTCAAGCTTAGAGGGACCCCAGAGGCCACCTAGCCCAACTGCTCATTTTACAGAGAAGGAAACTAAAGCTGATTAATCAACAAACAATTACTAACTCTTTACCATGTGTCAGACACTGTATTTCCATGTTAGAGATATAAAGACTTAAAAGTAAAAACAGTTCCCGTCCTGGAAGGGTTACAGTGTAGCTAGGGGAAATAATATGGACATGTATGATTATATACAAATACATACAAAGTAATGGGGGTGGGAGGGTGGTACTAGTAGGTGGGGGGATCAGAAAAGGCCTTACGCACAGGTGGTGTTTGAGATGAGCCTGGAAGGAAACCAGGGATTGTGGGAGACAGAGATGGAGAGGAAGGGCATTCCAGGCATGAGGGACAGCCAGGGCAAAGGCCCAGAAGTGGGAGATATGAAGTGGGCTAGATATGAAGAACAGAAAGAGCCAAGAGGTTAAGCAGACTAGCATAAGGTCACATGGGATGACTTCCAGCTCTAAATCTAAGCTTCCACGAACCTTTCTAGGCTTCAGTTTTCTCCTTTGTAAAAAAAAAAAAAAGGGGGGGGGGAAGAGGGACTTGATAACTGTATGGTTCTAATATCCACCCTGCCTTTCTCACAGGGTCATTATGCAGATGAAATGATGGGTATGAGATTTTCTGAGAACCGACTGCATTGAAAAATGCCAGACAGTATCATTAGAGCTAATGGTAATCTTTCCTTGGGTTCTAGACCTACCACTCCTATTAGAGGCAGAGACAGGGAGACTGAAACAGAAAAGAGACACAGATACAAGAAAGACTGAAACAGAGATACAGACACAGACACAAAAGATAAGAGTCAGAAACAAAGAAAGGAGATAGAGGAGAGAGAGAGATATGGACACAGACACAAGAGATAGAGACAGAGACAGAGTAACAGAGAGACAGAGACACCGAGAAAGACAAAGAGGAGACAGAAGAGACAGAGGAGAGACAAAGAAACAGGAGAAAGACAGAGACAAAGGTACAGAAACAAGAGATAGAGACAGACACAAGAGATAGACAGAGATGAAGAAAGGAGACAGAGGAGAGGGACACCAAGACAAAGAAAGAAGAGACAGGCACAAGAGACAGAGAAGAGACAAAGAAACGGAAGAAAGAGGAGAAACAGAGATGGGGGAGAGAAGAGAGAAGGAGAACATTTATTCACCACTACTTCTCCACCTCACCTCCAGCTAACTCCAGAACAATCCCCAGGTCCTCGGGAAGAGCTGACTCGAGCACCACCGAGTGACTCACTCCCTGCTTCCGCCTGCTGGCCCAGCAGGAGCCCGCCGGTGCCCCGGTGTTAGCCAGCAGAGCCCTACGGCAGCTACAAAGAGGGCGCCCGACACCTCCCGAGGGTCTGAGTCCACGTAAGTGTAAGTCTCCCAAGGCCTTTGATTGTACCTGCCTTTGCGGCAGGAAAAGCTGAGCTCCGCGGTCAAGGCTTTGATGGAAACCCCGCTCACCAGCCAGATCCCTTGTGCTCAGGGGAATTAAGCAAGCTCCCACTTCCCCCTTTCCAGTTCTCGGCCCCCACTATAGTTCTCTCCCGGGCACCTGCTGTAATGACCCTGGATTAAGCCCCTGCCCCTCTCCGAGCCTCTGGTTCCTCCTCTATAAAATGAGGGGGTTGGACCAGATGGCCCCTCCCCAGTCCAGTTCTAAACATACCACCTTGTGATCCAGAAAGGCAAAGCTTACATTTTATAGAGGAGGAAACAGGCTTGTAGTGGGAAGGTGATTTATCATTTTTCAGAGAAGGAAACAGACTTGAAGGAGGAAGGGACCTGCCCAGCGTCACCCATCCTAGTAAGCTTCCCAGGTGTCACGGGTGGGGAGAGGGGAACGACACTTCTTCCTCCAGCAACCCTACACCAAGGCAGATGGTTACTAAATATTGCTTGGAAAGGACACAGTGTATCCACAGCCTTAGTGACGCGCACTCAGTCACTCGCGCAGCCAGCGCCGCCTGGTGTCCGCAGCTGTCCAAGGGGCTCGGCCCCAACCTCTGGTGTCTGCGGGCCCCGCCCCCGCCGGAACAACCCCCCCCCCCACCTCCCCGGACCACCACCGCCTCCCCGTCCCCCTACCCCTACCCAGGAGCGGCTCGTAAGCCCGCTGAACTCCTCCCGAGGGCAACTCTGCAGACCCCCTGCCCTTCCAGGGAGCGGCTGGTTCTGGGGAGCCTCCCTGACCGCTGCAGCCCAGGCTGAGCAGAGGGGGACGGGGCCGGGAAGTTCGGCTCCTGCACCCGGATTCCCGCAACGTCCACGGCTAGGTCCGGAAAGCGCTAGAAGACTGCGCTCCAACTCTAAGGCACCCTCAACCCCGCGAACCCACACCCCGTCCTTAACAGGCCCCCAACCACCGACCGTGGCTCCACTCCTGCTCCCCGGCCTCGCCTCTCTCCCACACCCCACCGCGTCCGGCCCGATCTGCATAGGTAACACGCCTGGGCTGGGAGGGGAAGAGGCCAAGTAGGACTTCCCCGCCTTCCCCGAGCTCACCTGGAAGTGCGGAGAGCCCAGTCGCACTGACCGCCTTGAGCGCTCTCTGAGTGCCCTCTGGCGGCAGCAGCTGGTAACAGCGCCCTCCTCAGTCAAGCCTCTGCTGACCTGCTTCACCTGGAGGCTGGGATACGCCCGATATCCCCAACTCCGCAGAGACCGGGAAGCGACGAGAGGCTGGCGAGGGCTCCAACCCCGGGCCAGGCTCATTTTTCTCATCTTTATTAAGGGATACCTTCCTGGGCGGATACCTTCCTGACTAGAAGCGCTGCCTTCATCCAAGCTCAGAGTTGGAAGGGACCCCGGAGGCCTTCCGGTCCAATCCATCCTGGAACAAAAATCCCTTCTCCCAAACATATCCCTTAAATGAGGGATCCAGCCGTTGTTCGAGGGCTAGTAACGGTCCCGAGCACCTCATTCCACTTGGGACGGCCTCTAGTTACTAAGACGCCTAATTTTGTTCCCAGGTCTGTCCTCCGGAGCCAAATGGAACCAGGTGCTTCCCTCTTTGATCCTGCTTGATTTTGCACACCTGTTGCATCATCAATCAGTCGGGGGACCCTATCTTCTATACCCTTCACCAATGAGTAATGAATGGCCAGAAGCCAACAGGGTATACCTGCACGTGCCCTGTATAATGTAGATTACATGTATGGAAAGGGTTGTCACATGAAAAAATGGATTCCGCTTTTTCTACTTGGCCTTGCAGGAGAACCAGGAGCAATGGGTGGAAATTTCCAAGAGGTGAATCTAGATTTGATAGAAGGAAACGTTTGCCAACAATCAGAACTATCTAAAAATGAAATGGGCTTAGGAATGGAGGTGCTTGAGTGAAGGCTAGGGATGGTTACTTTTCTGCTAGAAGAGGGACTTATTCCCCTAAGATCCTTCCCAACTCTGAGATCCTGTGATTACTGCTCCACCAACAAAAAGGCCTCCAGGGCAGGCTCATACCAAGGAAATTCCAAGGGCTGTATTTTAGGGTAAGACCTGGACTGGAAACAAGGAAAGGCAGCTGGGGACCACACACCCAGAACCTCCCACCCTCACCTGCCCAACATTTTTGGCAGGTGAGAGGCCAAAAGTATGAAGGTGTGCTTAGGAAAAGGTGGGCAGAAAGAGCCCCACCTGGGAAGAAAGGACACTGATCCGGGAAGCCAGGATCTCCACCACCCATGACCTGTAGCATTTGATTTTTTAAAATGGATTCTTATTAATAGCTTTTGTTCATACATTACTTAGATTTCTCCCTGTATCGGTCCCCTTTTCCCCTCCCAGAAAGCCCACTCCTTATAACATTTTAAAAATATTTAGTAAAACTTATCAATGTATTGAAAAATTAACATCATGTGCAATGTTATACACCCAGATAATTACTTCTTTAAAGCTGGATATCACCTTATGATTATCTCAATCAAGTGTTTATTTTTAAAAATTGGTATTGAATATCTCTTTTGTTTTAATATGACATTCATTTCTGAACATATCCCTCCTTCCTCAGAGAGCCATCCCTTGCAATAAAACTTAAGAAAAAAAGCAGTTCTGCAAAATTAGCTTCGAAATCAACCAAGTATGAGAGCATGTGCAATGTTCCACTCCCATAATCCCCCATATCTGCAAAGAGAGAGGGAAGGAGGGAGGGAGGGAGGTGCATTTTCTCATTCCTTCTTTGGGATCAAGCTTGGCCGTTATAAATTACGCAGTGTACTGTTTCTCATTGTTTCTATTTCCATTTCTTTTAAATTTGAGTTCAACAAACACCCAGTAAAATGAGTATTTCCATACACATAGTGAAAAAGAAAGAGAAGCTTGGACATGAAGCTGCCAATATTTGTCATTTCCATGACCATTTCAACAAGCATTTTAGTAAGCACCTACTACATGTCAAGCATTGTGCTAGGACATACAGTTCTCATCTGTAAAATAGGGATAATAATACACCTACTTATAAGGGTTGTTGAGAGAATCAAATGAGGTAACATTTTGTAAACATTAAAATGCTACATAAATACTAGTTATTGTTACATTGTGTGGAATGATGATGATGGTGAAGAAACAGACCTACCCTCAAAGAGCTTATAACCCCTCCGAAGTAATGTCCTTCTTCTTCCTCATTCTGGTCGAATCTGGTTTTGTCTGCTTTGGGGGATTTGGGGTGCGGCGATATAATTGGGTTGGGTTTGGCTTTCCAACAGTAACAGGTCAGGGAAATGATCTACAGGGTCTTTGGGTGAGAAAAGTCCGAGAATACAAAATGTACACGTGCCTCAAATACCTCCAGCTATGTATGTGGATAATAGTTCCACAAGGAATTGTGGCACTAACAATATTTTTTTCTGAAATATTTACTATGAAATCATAAATAATTCAAAAATGCTTATTATGTGCAGCCATTCATATGCATATGAATAGAATTAATATCCTCTCCTTTTCTCAAGATTTTCCAATCCCCCCCCCCCCCCGCCCCTTAATCCCAGAGGGTCTTTCATCACAACAGCCTCTTCCCTTCTACCTCTTGCCCCACTCCCACACTTCAACTGAGCCTGGATGTCTTGGTTCAAATTTATTATAAGCCTCAAAGTACTCTGTAGCTGAATTAATTTGAGAAACTGACTTAAAAACAATAAATCGGCAACTGCTTTTAAAAAACCACCATGTATATAAATAGAACCTAAAACATGGAGATACATGGAAATTAGAGAGAACATCATTATAAATTTAGACTTATAAAAGACCTTAGTGGTTAACTAGACCAGCGCTTCTTCAACTGTGGGTCAAAACCGGTCTCGACCCACAGTTTAAGAAGCACTGAAGGGGTCAAGAGAGCAAAAAGTTTAAGAAGCCCTGATCTAGACCAACTCTCTCATTTTACATATGAGGAAACTGAGGTATAGAGAGGTTAAGGGGATTGGCCAAGGTCACAAAATAGTAAGTGAGAGATTTGAACCCAGGTCCTCTGACTCCAAATCCAGTACAATTTCCACTCCATGATGCTGCTCCTGGTTACATCCCAAACCTTCAGAGTCTGCAAATCCCTTTATCTAAGTCAACGATGAAAAAAAAAAATTTAAAGGCACAGAACCAAATCCAGGTTCCTGTGATACTCCACTGGAAATTTCTTTACAAGTTAATATCAAACAGTTCATTACTTCACTCTGTGAATCTGTCCATTCAAGCAGTTTTGAATCATCTGATGATATTATCTTTTAGAACCTCCCACCCCCCACCTTTTCCACAAGAATAAAGAGAGACACTTGCTCAAGGACTTTGCTAAAAATCTAGTTAAGTCTGACATAGACCTATCCTTTCAAATTTTTTTCTATCAACAAAAAGTTCACTCTTTCTCTCTCTCTCTCTCTCTCTCTCTCTCTCTCTCTCTCTCTCTCTCTCTCTCTGTCTCTCTCTCTCTCTCTCTCTCTCTGTCTCTCTCTCTCTCTCTCCTCATTGAGAAAGAAAGAAACAAAAGCCAATGTTTGTTTATAAATATGTATAGTTAAGCAAAACAAATCCATGTGCATTGGCCAGGACTTGGCCCATTCCTGATGAAGCCAAGATGGCAAGCTCTCTGGCCCTCTCTTTAATACTCCATCCTAGAATTTCCCCAGGAGTGAAAGTCAAGCTCATTGGCCTATAGTTTACAGTAAACAATTCTATTCTCTTTTCTTTGAAAAAGAAATTGGGACATTTGGCCTTCTCTAGGCCTTTGCCATTTCTTTGTTCTCCTTGATCTTTCAAATATCCTAAGGATTTTTGGAAGACTTGAGGCTGGGGCCGGGTCACAAGATTCAAGACCTACGAGGTGCTCTCCCTCACATACTGTTAGACATTTTTGTTCAGTCATTTCTAATGCCGAGTTCATTCCCCTCAGCAGAAAGCAGAATAAAGACAAAAATGGAGTGACTCAGCCCTCTCTCCCTTGTCATTTATCATCCAATCCCTCAACCATGAGCGATAACATTATCCCCTCCCTGATGCTTCTCTTTCCCCTAGCAGAACTTGACAAGAAACCCTTCTTGTCCTTCACTTCCCCACCAGCTCATCCTGAGCTTCTGGCCCTGCTGCCTTGGGCGGATCCATGCAGCACTCATGTCCAATCTGCTCTTGCTTCACTTCTGTGATTTCTCTTTAAAATCTAACTCGGCTGGTGAGTGATGCATCCGCATCAGTCTTTTCAGACAAGTCCTAATTTTCCTCCTCGTTGAAATTGCTCCCCTTTGCCACCTATGGGGCAGGCAAGCCGGCCTGGCTGAAAGCAGCCTCGGAGAGACAGTGCGCATTATTCAATCCTGTGGTCCTCAGTGACCACACAGCCAAATGGTCCCAGTTCCTGTGTGTTGCTCTTCAGCTTTGTAGACAGAGAAGGGAGAATTTCCTGGGCAGTGGGATTCCCAGAAACCAGTCTTCTAGCCATAGAAGGGGGAATGTCCTGGGCAAGGCCAGCAATGGCTGGTGCATGGACATCTCCCTTTCTATAGAGAAGAGACTTTTCCGGGCATCTTGGAGAAGGCCCAAGGTTCTGATGTGGGGAGGGGATACAGCAAGGAATGAAAGTAATGCTGAGGCACGGAGGGCAAGGATCTTGACTGCCCACACTCCCCA
The DNA here is from genome assembly GCA_028646595.1 of Phalanger gymnotis. Classification (NCBI taxonomy): domain Eukaryota; kingdom Metazoa; phylum Chordata; class Mammalia; order Diprotodontia; family Phalangeridae; genus Phalanger; species Phalanger gymnotis. Next base: position 29,665,242 of record CM053627.1, read on the forward strand.
CTTCATATTATAGTGAGTTCTTGAGATGGTATAAGACAGGGGTGGGGACTAATGGGAAGCAGAGTTGTCTGTTTCCCCTTCCCCTTCCACAGTTCAGTCTCTCAGAAGGTGGAGTTTTCAGCCTCAAAGTTTTCGACCAAAAGGCTGAATTCTGCCCTGGGGGAAGGGAAGAGAAGGAATCACCAGAATAGCAGGAGGTGCCAATGGCAGGAGGTGCCCAGCTCAAATGTTCCTCTCAAAGGAGAATCCAAACAATTGAGTGCTATGTTAAGTCTGGAGGACTTTAGGACCTTGTGGAGAATGAGAGTGGAAGCCACTGGAAAGAGAGTAGAATTTTATTGATTGTTTATGGGGTCCTCTGAGTCCTTGGCATCTTCTTCGTTTCCTGTAGAGTGAAATGAAGGTTGTCTTGCCCCTGACATTGCCTTGTTACCTTGAGTTCTTGTACAAGATCTGGAAGACCCTTTCTTAAAAACAGGTCTGATTAGGGTTAGGAGTTAGCAGGAGTTAGGTGTTGGGATACCTGTCACGTCCAAAGGGCCTCTGGGTGGGTGGGGAGGTGGCTTGTTAGGCCCCCAGCTGACTAGGAAGCAGCAGTCAAGGGAGGTGTGGCTTGAGCCTTAGACCCCTGGGCCAGTCACATCCTGGGACAGCTTACACACAAACTATGTTTGGAGATTTTCCCCAATAGTAAACCTTAGGTCGAGGGCATAATGAATGGAAGATCAAACCTGGCAGGGCTTCAGGGCCTTGGGCCACAGCTTACAGCTGTAAGTCACTGTGATTCCCTCAAAGAGTACAAAGCATGTCAGAAACATTCTCCATGGAGCTGACATATGCTTACAGGAAAGGATTCTCTTTCCCAAATGCTACAGATCCAAGATGTTTGAATAAAAGGTATGGAGCAGGGGTTTCTGGGAGAGGAATGAGAGCTTTTAATAAAGAACAGCCACAAAGAAATGGTAGAGCCCAAGATATCAGCTGCCAGGCAAGTGGCTAAACTCAGATGGGGACCTTCCTTGAGGTCCCCAACACCATTCACGGTAGTCGCTTTAGCAATGGTGCTGTGAGTTTACAGGCATTGTGAACTCAAGCAATAGGAGAGAGAGATCAATATGCAGGGCTGGGTGTATAATTATTCCCTGGCTCTCTGGGCTTGGATGTAAGTCTGATTTCTATTGTTTACATGGTTTGAAATAAATTTCTTCATTGCCTCCTGGGAGTTTGTTGCTTCCAACAGGATTCTAACTATCCCTAAGAAAGAACTAGAAATAAACCAGATTCAGATTTGAATGTTCTCAGGGAGTCTTCTGGGTGAGGTAAATACTAGCTTTGCCAAGAGTTATTACAAGGAAGACCCCATGATTTAACCAGCTGGCCTGCCAGCCAATAGGAGACTTGTCCGGGAGCCCTCCTTAACATATGGATCCCCTATAACTGCAATAAGCCCCCAGTATGGGATGTCTGAGCTGTAACCCCAAATTTTGTGTTCTGAGGCAACCACCAATCTGGGACAAGTGCTATGGCAAGGTATCTCAGTTATGAGAGGTCGGGGGATCATGGAAGGACAGGAGAGGGGCTCACCCCAACAAAGGCTGGGTAGGGGAGGATCTTACCCCCCACCCCAATCCATCTCATAGATTCTCATTTTACACAATTATTCTTTGGAATGATGTGCTAAATTCTTTTGTTTCCGCAGTGCTGAGGCAGAGTGCTGTCGGACCCCTCTAATTCAGCATCCTGGGGTAAAGTCCAGCCTGTCCCTCTCTAGTTATGGCTTGGTTCAATGTGTGTGGGTTCCTGAGGAATGGAGACCAAAGGGGCAGGAAAACTCTTCCTTGTGGCTGAGTCCAGGGAGATTCTATGACTGCATCTTAGTTGTGAGTGAGAGATAATTCTTGTGAAGACTTCACAGAGAGAGAAAATATAAGAATTATTTCTGGAATAAGCAGGGGCAGTGAGAGGATGGAATAGACCTTGGGATTTAACCTTGTAGGAATGTGATTACCTAACTCTCAGGAATTCAGGGCTTGGGGCAATAAGTACTCCCCCCCCTCCCCCTTCCTCCTTCCCGCCCCCCCCCCAGCACAGAGTTGTTACCAAATCCAGGAAGACTCCCCCTCCCCCCTCTCATTCCTCCTCCTTACCTTAGATTGGTTGTGCTTGATTCCCTCATTCTTTGTCTAGCTTTTCTCACCTAGATTGTAAGCCCACCTCCTAGCCAATGGAGAGGAGGGATAGTGGTATGCGGGGAATCTTTTTGTATTAGGATATAAATTGGTCTCTTGCCTTTCCTAATTTGCCTCCTTCCATTAGTCTGTTCTAGTCTCAAATAAAGACTAATTCCTTTTCTGTCCCTACCTGAGAAGCCTCTGTGAATTATTGGGGTACTCGGGTGGTCTTACCACCCGGCACAGTTTGGAGCTGCTTTCATAAGGTAGATAATGAAATGGTGAGCAGGATGTGGTACCAAGAGGACTCTTTGCTGTAGCCCTCAAAACCTCCCAGTGAGGTGGTTAAGAGGCATTAGAATCAATTTCCATCTTAGAGAGAGGGCAGCTGAGCCCAAAGGGCACCATCAGCTGCCTGGCATTAAAGTGCATGTGACCCATTGCTGGGCACTGTACAGAGAGAAGTCTGGAAAGCAGGTATGATAGAACCATTATCTACCAGAGTTCCTGTTCCCCTGCCACAAAGGCTGGGCCAATTTTTCCCTGAAAGGCTACAAAGCTGTCCCAGGATGTGACTGGCCCAGGGGTCTAAGGCTCAAGCCACACCTCCCTTGACTGCTGCTTCCTAGTCAGCTGGGGGCCTAACAAGCCACCTCCCCACCCACCCAGAGGGACAGGCCCTTTGGACGTGACAGGTATCCCAACACCTTACGCTGCTAACTCCTAACCCTAATCAGACCTGTTTTTAAACAGAGGCAAGAAGGTCACTTCTGCCCAAGCCAGGTGCTCTCATTTTCTTGCTAAATATCTTTTTTTTTTCTTTTCCCCCCTTTCTAAATATCCTTTCCATGTCCTAGCTAAGTAAACTTGCTTCAGTTAGCTGTTGAATGTCTCATTCCATTCTAACACTGAACCTGAACTAACAAGCACAGGGCTGAATCAGACCTGGCCCTTATGGCAAGGCCTTGTGCCTTGGAAGATTCTAAGCCTGAAGAGTCTGTGGTGATATGGACTATCATGGGAAGGACAGAGAGCAACATAAAAATAGACGCATGAAGCTCAAGAGATCAGGAGAAGAGAAAGGAACAATGTGGCGGGGACGGGGGAGCTCTTGAAACCCAGCCATCCCTCCTGCCTGCAGGCCTGGACACTCACCATCCCCCAGCATGCTCCTTCTCATCTCCACCTCCCAGAAGCCCTCTTCCTTCTGCCTATAACTTAATCTCCATTTTCTGCAAGAAGCCTTTTCTGGGCCCCCAACTGCTGGGGCCTACCCTCCCAAGCACCCTTGTGTTTAACTGCTCTGTATACACAAAATTCGGGCTCTCTATCTCTGTCTCTATGTATGTATATACCCACCCACACATATCCACATGTATGGATATACACACACACATATACATATACACATACATGTACACATACATATATGCATACGTACACTTATCTACATATACATTCAAGTACAAGCACACATATAGGCTTTTCCACTAGATGCTAAGATCCTGGCAAATGGGGATCATTTTATTCATTGTGTTTTTCTCTCCAGTGCCTAGTACAGGGTAGGTTCTTAATAATGCTTGTTGATTGATTAACCTCTCTGGGGATTAGACTCCATGGCCTTTCATGTCTTTATATCTATTCCTCTTTGGCTTTTAGGCTTTATATCTATTCCTCTTTGATTCTATGGTCTACAAGGCCCTGGGGTGAAAGGAGGACTCCCTAGAATGCTGGGGAGCTGCTTCTCTAGAACCCTGAGCTCTTCTCCCTTCTAAGGGAAGTCCAAACCACAGGGTGGTGCTAGAAGTCAGATGGGCCCTGACTGACGGGGCCCTGGAGTGGACCCAAGGGCTCACCAGAAAGGGAGAACCACATGGATTGGAAGCTAGAAGGAGTGCCCTCCAAGGCCATCTCCTCTAAGCTCTGTCTCCTATGGAGGAGGAAGTAGACTTACCCAAGGTCACACAACAATAAGGGGCAGAGTCAGGACTCACCTCATCCTCTGACTCCAAACTCAGCATTTCTTTTGCATTCTCCCATGTGGGTTTTATCAGCTGTATTTGAGCTGCTGTTGAGGCCTCTGTGGGTATGTTAAGGGGTAAAATGAAGGCCCTTATGCCAAAGACTGGCAAAGCAGAGACTCTGCACCACAGCATCGGTCATCCATTCCTGGCTCACTGTAACCTTTTACCCACTACCACCTGGTTACTCTCTATAGGGCTTCTTGTCTCCTCCCACCATTGCTTCTCCATCAAAGGGTGACAGGCCCAGCTTTCAAGCTCAGCTGACTTTTCCTCTGGGAGGCCCAAGGACAAGGGGAGAGTGTGGGTCGGGTTGGTTTTGTTTTGTTTTTTTAATTGAGCTGCCATGTACCTGACAGGTGTTATTTCAATGCCTATACGTTTAAGGGAAAGTAAGAACTCTTGGTAACCATACATCTGCCTCTGGGCAAAGCTGAAATATTCATTACTTTTTCATGTTTTGTGGGTAGGGAACTAAGAAAATACCCTATAAAGGAACTGGCAAAAAGAAACTGAGAACATGAGGTGAGCGAGACAGGCAACAAGAGGCCTGCACTGTGCTGTCTCCCCACTGGGATTCGTCCAAGGGACAAACATCATCCATCAAGTCAGTTTAAATTCAGCACATTTTTATTAATCATCAGCTACATGCTAGATATATTGCTAGGGGCTGAGGATACAAAGACAAAAATAATCCCTGCCCTCAGGGAGGTTATATTCTACTAGGAGATACAATGGTTGACCTCAGTTTCCTCATCTGTAAGATGGGGACCATAAAAGCACCTGCTTCCCAGGATTGTGGTCAGGAACAAAAGAGATAATATTTGTAAAGCATTTAGCACAGTATCTGACACACAGCAGGCACTTTAAAATGCTAATTACAAAAGCTAAGTGGCAAAGTAGATAGAGTGCTGGACCCTGGGTAAGTCACTTAACCTGTCTGCCTCAGTTTCCTCATCTGTAAAATGGAGATAATTATAGCACCTACTCTCAGAGTTGTTGTGAAAATCAAATGAGATAATATTTTTAAAGTGCTTAGCAGCATGCTTGGCACATGGTAAGTGCTATATAAATGTTAGCTATCATTATTATATGTGCACAGAGAAGCACATACAATGTTGAAAATGATGCTCAGATTCATTAATAATCAAATTAAAAGAATGTCAAGGCATCACCTCAAGCTTATCAAATAGCACCCCCCCAAAAAAAAAGAAAAGAAGAGCAATGAAATTCGGTGTTAGTGAGATTTTAAAGGAACAAGAGTACTCATACATTGAAGGTGGAATTGCAAATATAACATCTTTTTCACTTGTAGAAAGCAATCTACAAGTACATAGTAAAAGCTACTCACCCAAATCCTACACTCTAACCTACTGATTTTATTGATGCATTGGCTGTCCCCCAGGATGGGAATGAATCCCCATCTCACTTCTGCCTCTTAAAATCCCTTGTTTCCCTAAGAGCTCTGCTCAAATACCACCTTCAGCATGAAACTATTTCCAATCCTCCCTGCTGCTTGGCCCTTTACAACCCATAAAAATTTACTTTGTATGTTTTAGGGGGGATATAGTTTGGATATACTATTCTATGTGTATGTGATCTTGCCTGACAAAACGAAAGCTCCCTGAGGGCAGGCACTGTTTCACTTTTGCATTCCTATCTTCTTCACTCTGCACAGCACCTTGAACATAATAAGGCTTAATAAACACCTGGGGTTGCTTTACTGCCCTGAAAGCACAAAAAATAAATTAAAAAAAGGTTATCTATACAAAGAATTTTCATAGTTGTCATTATGTGTAATCACAAATAAGAAACAACTTAAATGCTCAACGAGGAGATTTGGTTAGATAAATTTCAGTACTTTGGTATAATGGGATACTCAAATGCAATTAACCATGGCAAATATAAGCTATGTGAAGAAATCTGGAAAGACCTTTTTAAACTAATGAAAAGTGAAAAAAAAATCAGAACCAGAAGAATGGAATACACACTAACCATGAGGATATAGGAAGAAAAGTGAATGAGTATAAATAGACAGGCAGAATATCCTAATGAGGTCTTACAGAGTAGGAAAAAAATGTTAGGTGCTGAAATCGGTTGTGAGGTTGGGGGGTTAGGGGAGTCCCTAATCAAAATGAGGAGTCCCCCAATCACCCTGATGAGATTACAAGGGTTTGGGCCACTAATGGGATGTGGGGAACTCACAGTGAGTGGATGACTCCAGCAGTGTAAAGATAAACTGATTACACTCAAGCTCTCAGGTCTCATGGTCTCTAACTCTTCACCTTTTCCCTCCTGCCTTCCTTCACAGTGCAGTGGGTAGGGGAGGGCCTTTCTCTCCAATACCCCTGCCAGGAGCAGTAATAGCCACTATGAAAGCAAATGTTTCAGGGCATAGCTTGTACATGGCCTGAAGGGGGCATCTGAGGATACCCCTCCTGAACCTCAACCTGCTCTGTGGAGGAGAGGGAATCTCGAATTCCCTAGGCAGCATGATGGCTTTCTAAGCTTTCTAGAAAATGATTTCCTGGGCAGCTCCTGCACCCCCACCATTTAGGAGTTGTCATGTAGATGACCCCAAGGTAAAGAGTTCCAGAGTTTGATCCCTAAGTCTTCTAGAGATAGATTTCTTGATTCTCCCTGCTCCTTTTTGAGAAAGGTGAATGTCTACATTGGCCCTGCCCAGGATCCTATTTGGAAACCAATGCCTGTGAGTCAATCAAATTGTGTAGATCCAATAAGAAGGGGTTTTGCTTGCTTAAGGAATTGGTCAACAAGCATTTATTAAGTGCCTACTATATGCCAAGCAAGAGGCAGTTAGATGGGCTCAGTGGATCAAATCTAGCCTCAGACACTTACTAGCTGTGTGATCCTGGGCAAGTCACTTAACCTCTGTTTGCCTTGGAGGCAGCCAGATGGTTCAAGGGATAGAGAGCTGGGTCTGGATTTAGTTCAAATCCAGTCTCAGACAGTAGTGATGTAACCTGGGCAAATCACTTAACCTCTGTTGCCTTAATCCACTGGAGAAGGAAATGGCAAACCATTCCAGCATCTTTGCCAAACACACACACACACCCCAACCCCATGGACCATAGTATTGGCATGCTATGGTCCACAGGGTCACAAAGGGTTGGAAAAACTGAACAATGAACAATATGCTAAGCACTGTACATGACACTCAGGATCCAAAATAAAAAGTCTCCGCTCTAAAGGAACTTCCATTCCACTGGGGGCAGCAACATGTATATAGATACATACCAGCTACATACAGAGAGGATCAGGGGTTCCCAACATTTTTTGTTCTGTGAACCCCTTTCCACAGCAACCCAAAATATATGCTGTGAACCTCAGAGTAATTTAATATACTATTCAGAATAGTCCTAAGTAACTATTTACTGCTTAGGACATCATTAAAGAATATTCAGTGAGAACTCTTAGACTCTAAGGGGTTCTCAAAGCACTGGAGCAGATATGGAAGTCATCTTTAGAGGGGAAGGCACTAGGAACTGGGGGAACTGGGAAAGGTCTCCTGTAAAAGGTAGCATTTGAGCTGAGTATTAAAGGAAGTCATCCATTCTAAAGCACAAAGGTAATCAGGATAGTGAGCTGATTAGGGAGATACAACAGAATTGCCTTCCTGTGGTGAGAGCCCAGTTGAAAGTAACGTATATTTACAGTGGAATCAGCACATTTCTCAATTTTTTCTAGCTCTGTTCAGCAACACATGAATTAAAACGAAATCAACAGATGGTGGGAGTAATCCAAGATTGGGGTTTGGCAGCCTATAATGTGATACATATAAGTGCTTAATAAATGCACATTGATTAATATATGTTGCAGCCTGTTTACACCCACCTCCAATGCCTTCTGTGTAAAACATATTTTTTATTCCTCACAGATTATAGTGTTTGTGACTCACCAACATATAATGATATAAGTAGAGCATTGGAATTCTCCACGTTTGTAATGTTTTTTTAGTACAATAATATTTCTCTTCATTGATACACCAACAGTTTGTTCATCCATTCCTCAGCAGAAGTCATTTCAACGTACATCGGGGGAGACCTAGCTGAGAGCTGGGTTGTTCTTTTTCTCAGCTTACCGGTCTCTGTGCTCAGCTGGGGTAAGCAGTCAGGGCTGCCCCTCAGCGCTGCCTCCTCACCAGATTTTGCTGTCCATTCCAGTTATGGGTCCTCTGATGACTCTTTAAATGCTTGAAAGGTCTTAACCTGATCTGTCCCCTCTCTGTATATGAAGCTGCCTACCTAGGAGAGAATAAACACAAGAAACAAAAGCTGCAAGGTATCCTGTGTCTGGGGACACTTGGCAGCCACATGGAAGCACGCCTCTACCTACAAGCTCATAGTAGTTCTTGCCTCAGTTGAGTGCAGGAGAAAAAAAAAGAGAAAATTCATCCATTCAAACCTTTTTTATGAGCCCACAGTTCCGGATGGGGAGCCTGAAGCAGAAGACTTGCCACCATGAAGTTGTCAGGAAGGTCTTGTCCATTCTGCATGCCTGAAAGAAGGCTCCTCACTGACCTTCACATGGGTCAATGTCAGTCATGGCATAGTACTCTAAGGGCTGAGCCCTCAATGGCCACCCTCCATTACAAAGGCATCTGATACTCCTTTTACAGCTGTAATGGCACTCAGAGCAAGAGGTAGAAAGCAGAGTTGGAGAAGGAGGAAGAGGGTAAGTGCACAGCAGGCCCACAGCACAGGTGGAGGCCTCGCGTCTAGGGTCAGCCAATAGATTCAGTGACTCATTTGAACTCAGTCAGTCACCTATCGGCTGGGGTGGGCTCCAAAGGGGGAAGGATTCCCTTCCCTGGGATTGGGAACATGGACTCCAAAGGTTCAGGTCCAGTATGGAGCTTTCAGCTCTAGGTGGGGCAAAGCAGGACAGTGGTGGCAGACAGATGATAAAGTGGCTGGGATGAGATGTGAAGCATAAGACCACAAAACTTCACATAATTAGAGTAAAGGACATCAACAGGGAAACGTAGCAGTGAAAAAGGTGAGATGGTCCTGTGGCAAGACCAATGGATAGCAAAGGGGTGGCCTGGGTACTCTACTGGTACCCTTCCATGTCAGCACATGGAATGAGAGTCTCATGGGATGGGCACGGATCAGGGCCACCTGCACTGATGGAGGGAACATCTCCATTGGTTAAATCCCAATGCACTTGAGCAACAAAGAAATAAGGACTTATATGACATGATACAGAACCCCTCAAATAGTAGATTTGAAAGAACACAAATATTAATGATGACCTTCTTTGATGTTTTGATAGACATAAGATAGGAGAGATCTCATTGCCTGGTGTCCTTCCACTGATGCATATTAGGGTGCAAGTTATGCACACTTACCCATCCTAAAACATGGCTGTTGTCCATAGAAGGTAGGGTCTCTTGTCAATAGTCTTCCATAAATCCATTATTGGGGAGTGCAGAGGTGCACCAAATTTGTTAGGCCCCTTCTTCTGGATTGTTTGGCATTCCCTCGACTCTGATAGAGGCTTCTTTTTTAAGTAAAAAAGTAACCAGAGTCACCGGAGTCAATGTGTGTCCTTCATGGGTTACAAATACATTTTTAAAAATAGCAACAAACCTTTAAAGAGCCAGAGGGGTGTGATAGATAGAGGGAAAATGTTCAAATCTGGAAAAACCTCCATCACTTAAAGAACAAAATAGTCCTGGCTCTCAAGGAGTTGTCCTTCTGCCAGGGGAAACTAGCGCAGCGCGCGCGCACACACACACGCCAGCGTGTATGTGTGTGTAATTAATCAATACAAGACAGGTAAGGGGGGGGGAAGCGGTGCGAAGCTGGAGAGATAAGGAGGGGGTCCTTATAAGAAGTAGCCCTTGAAGATAATCCTTGAAGAAAACCAGAGATTCCAAGAGGCTCAGGTGAGGACCGAATGCACTCTAGGCTGGGGAGTGGGAGGAGGGGGAGTGGGAGGGGGGGTAGGAAAATCTATGCAAAGATGTGGACATGGGAATGGAATGTGGAATGTTGTGGCCACAGTCAATAGGTGAATTTGGCTGGGCTGGGTATATAAAGGGGGAATAACAAAGCTAGAAAGATATGTTGGAGCCAGGTTGTAAAGAGCTTGGAGTCAGGAAGCCCTGAGTTCAGATCCTACCAGGCACCTCCTACAAACCTTAAATATTTTATAAATATTACCTATTATTGTTGTTGGCACTTAAAAGCCAAAGGGAGGAGTTCTCATTTTATCTCAGAAATGCAGGAGCCTGTGGAGCGACAATGGTCGGATCTGTACTTTGGGAATAACACCTGTGCAGGTGTGTGCATGAAGGACTAGAGAGGAAATGAGGAGCTGGAGGAAAGGAAACCAGCCAGTTAGGACCTAGGACTCCATATGGACATGACTTTCAGGAAACAGTTTGATGGACCCAGGACTCCACCTCATCTGCTGCCTCAGTTTCCTCATTTGTAAAATGAAAGGTTTGGACCAGAGGGGCTGAAGGTGACTTCCGGCTCTAGATTCAAGGTTCTAAGTCACTTTTGACCTGACCTGCCTCGGTCTCCTCATCTGTAAGATGAAGTGGATGGCCTAGAAGCCCCCGGGGGTCCCTCTTGCATTTGTGACTCAGAACGGGACCAGGCCTCTACACCCAATAGTTGAGGGCGCGCACGCGCACATGAGCCCGAGGGAGGTTCGGAGGGAGGGCAAAGGGCTGGCGGCGTCACTACGGACGAAGGGGGCGTGGCCAACTCATCGCCATGGAGACGCGTGGGGGCGGCTGCGGGAGCGGCCGCGGGCGGCCTGGGCTAAGGCCCTAGAGGTGGCAGTGGTGGCGGCGGCGGCACGGTTGAACCGGGTCTGGCTAGAGCCCGCCCGGGCTAGGACAGTCGGAGCCGGCGGGATGAACGTCCGAGGAGGACGTGGGGGTCCGGGAGCCGGCGAGGAGTGCGACGAGGACGATGACGAGGACGACGAGGAACGGGAGGCCGTCACCCAGGCCTTCCAGGTGTCCCGGCTGCCGCCCATCTCCGGCTGCGCCCCCGAGACCAGCCGGAGGAAGGTGAAGAAGAAGAAAAAGAAGAAAAAGTCTCCAGCCACCGGACTGGCCAAGGGCTCAGGCAAAGGCGACGGTGAGCGGGGCGGGGCCGGCAGGGAAGGGGGCGGGGCCTACAAAGCAGCGGACAGGGACGACGAGGAGGATTGGAGAGGGTGGGGCCCGGAGGGAAGAGGCGGGGCCTACAAGGAGGGGTTGGGTTAAAGAGGCGGAGACGAAATAGGGGACCAGATGGGGGGGCAGGTAAGGGAGCTCTCAAGAGGGCGTGGCTTGGGCAGGGGGCGGGCCAGCGCCGGGGATTGGAGCGAGGAGAGGGAGGGGCAAACAGAAGGAACTGTCAAGGGGGCGGGGCCGTCAGCAGTGGGGAGCATTGGAAGAAGAGTAACAGGATGTTATGTCTAGATCTGGAACGACCTCAGGGGCTCCCTTATTTTACAAATGAGGAAACTGAGACTCAGAGAGACTTACCCGAGATCATACAGGTACTAAGAGGCAGAGGGAGGAATCGGAACTGCAAGAAAGAGACAAAGGGGATGGCAAGATGAGAGAGTGGTTGGGAAAGGGCACCCCTCATCTACCCCAACATGCTGGGAACCCCTCTCCAACCCTTCAACACACACATTCCAGACGTCCATACATGCACACGTGAAGACCCACAACCTGACACGAACCTCTCTAGACCACTCCAAAAACATCCCCAAAATGTGTAGTGAGACAGGTTGTGGCCTGGGCTAGGAGTCAGGAAGACCTAGATTCCAGTTCTGCCTGGGACCCTTATTAACTGTGCCTCCCATGGTAAGTCATTTAACTTCTCTGTGCCTCAGTGTCCTCATCTGTAAAGTGGTCTTTCCAGCTCTAAATCTAATGACATATGACATATCTAATTACAGAATCTCAAAGTTATGAGAGACCTCAATGGCCATCTAGTGGGAACCACATCTGAAAAAATCTCAATAATAATAATAAATATGATAAAAATCTCAATAAATCTCAAGTAATCCTCCAGTCTTCAACAAACATGGTTGCTATCCCATTCCACTTTGGTGTTTCTCTCATTGTTATGAAGTTGGTTTTTTGTTTGTTTTGTTTTCTGCCACAATCTACCCTAAATTTGCCACTCTGGGGATTCATCTCCATTGCTCCTATTTATACCACTGAGGCTAAGCAGCGCAAATCAAGTCTCCGTAGTTATCACCAAGAATTTAAAGGACTACAGTTCTGTTAAATACTCAAATACAAGTCTCTATGACTTCTCCCCAGAAAATACACCAAAAAGTCACACCCAAACATATGTATACCATACTAAAACATGCATACACTCCCCAAACATACACCATTACCTCTAAAATATATAGATATATCCCAATAAATATCGTGCCCATACACTCAGTTACTACCTCCTTTTTTACACACACAATCTCAAATACTCATACATATAGACAGCCCCTAAACACATACAGATACCAAATGCAGTCATATATATGTGTGTGTGTGTAGATATATATGCATATATATCTATACACACACACACACATATACACCCCACGCAAGGCATCCCCAAACATACGCACCTAAATCCACAGACACCTTCCCACACATACTTACTTGCCCAGATTTGGCAGTCTCTCTGTATCTGCAGATATACATACACTCTCATTCCTTTCCAGAGACAGCTAGCTCCCCACAAAATAGACATATACACATACACCCACACACATAGCTGCCACCACATACATTAATATCACAGACAGCTCTCAAAACATACCCTACACATATTCGTACATATAGTACTCTCAAATATACATATATAGCAGAAATACCCCATTCCCAAATATATAGGTACATACACAAAGACAAGTATACACAAACATCTCCCCCCCCCAACTCCCCAAAATAGGCCCTCTGCAGAGCTGCGATCATCAAAACATGTTTTGAGTCCCCAAATACAAAGAGCTCTCTTTCATTTAAAAATGAAAAGACTCAGAGGCCGCCCTTGACTTGTTCACAGGAAGCTTGGGTGTAAATACAAAGTGAAAGCTACTTTGATGCTTTAGGCCTTTGGCTCTGGGTCGGTGCTATTGAACTGTGGCGCTCAACCCATATTCCCTGCCCAGCTCCAGAGTTTGTAAACTAGCATTTCTGAGTCACTGAATTTTAGCACTTGAAGGAACCCTTACGGAGAGATTCAAAGAGATGCCCACATTAGCTGTGTAGACACAGGCACAAGGAGAGAAGTTTCCAGTAGGACCAGCGCCTTCCCACTTGGCTGCACACATAGACTACGTTTCAGGGAAGGGTAGCCGCGGCAAGATCAGAATGACTTGTTCAGGCAATCAGTAAATCCACATGGTGACATTTATCATCTTTTTCCCCCTTAGCTTAGACTTTCTTTAAACATTGCCTTGGGAGTGACTCATGGGGGGAGCTACCCCCTCTCCCAGCACAAGAAGGTTTTCCAAAAGCAGGGGGTTGGAGAATCTTAAACCACAACAGTGAAGGAAGGATTACTTAGCATTTCTGTCTCCTAGAAAGGGAAGGGTCAGCTGACGAAAATGCCCACAGTTTATATTATTTAAAATATATATTACATAGTCCTGAAGTCATATTAATTTTTTTTTCTAATCCAATAATACAAAGACTTCCTAGCTTGTCATAATTCTAGCACTATAGGCAAAGTTAGGAGAGTTTTATAACTTCTCGTTCTGATGTCTCTCCATCCTAAATGGTACACTCTTTTACCTTTGGTATATAAATAAATGTGCACACGTTGCTTACCTATTCCCAACACTGATCTTAGCTCTGTAGAGCTTCAGTCACAGAAACATGGTTGGAGCCCCCCACCCCTCCCCACCCCTGCTGTGCTGGAAGCTTTTTCATTGAACCTTAGGGTGCCCAAGGAATCCTCACGAATGATGGGTATCGGGTTGGTTCATTTAGCCTCGTTAACTCTTCAGGGCAATCTCTGGCTAACTGAGCTGATCTGCTCCAGTAATTCAGGTCAACAGAACAGAGACTCAGCCTCTCTTTTCCTCCCATAACATTTTAGGTTCCAGCAAAGATTCTAGCTCCAAACTAGAGTCTATGAAAGAGATTAAAAGAGAGAAAGAGGAAAATAAGCATCTCTCTTATTCCTCCTCTGGGAACGCTGCCTTTTCCTCGGCGGAAGTAGACGAGAGCCTCTCCACCAAGATCAATGAGAGTCTCCGCTGGGAAGGTGTCCTTGAAGACCCGGCAGCAGAAGAAGAACGAATCCGCATCTATAAACTCAACAGAAGAAAACGTTATCGACTTTCGGCTCTGGAAGTATTTAGCCAGACTCCGAGTGTCCCAGAAGGGACTGATGAGAAGGTCTCAGTCCTTCCAGACCCAGAGAGCCACACAAACAGCAAACAGCAAGCACTGAAGGTGGATTGCCTCAATTATTTCCTTGATGGAAACACAGCATCAAAGATCCTATCCTCTCCAGAACTAGCGACAGCCAATGTACCCGAACAGAAACTTTCTTCTGCTTTGGCAAATCTATCCTGATCCCAGGAGTGAGTGTGTGTGTGTGTGTGTGTGTGTGTGTGTGTAAATTAAATAATGGAAACCAGGCCAACCCTGAAGAGGACAAATAACTTTGTTTTGTTATTGAGATCAAGGCTCTCCTTTCGACAAAATGTCTTATGTGTCAAAATAAAACCACCTCTCTATAAAGAACAAAAAACCCTAAAAACCAAAAAATGGTAGCACTGAATTTCATTAAGTCAAACTCTGATTTCCTTCAGCCCAGGCCAATTCAGGTGGTTCTCTCTTGTTCACCCTCACAGAAACCAGACAGGGTGCAGATGATCTGCTCATCCCTCCACCATTTAAGACCTGTACCATAACCTACTTCTCTGGAGGCCTGCAGTGCTACAGACATATTGGAAATGGACTAAACCAGGGGTGGGGAACCCAAAGCCTCGAGGTCACATGTGGCCCTGCACTTGAGGTCCCCCACCCCTGGCTAAACCACTTGTCGTGATGAGAGGCTGTATGATACACAGCATATGACCAGCCCCGGCCTCGAAGTCAGAGGGCCATGGTTAAGATTCTGGCTCTACTACCTTGCCACCTATGGGTGTGCTTCTATGTCTCTGGGCCTCAGTTTCCACCCCATGATAAATCCCATGATCTTATATGGAATTGGAGGAGAGAAGGGACTGAACGTTTCTATATTGCCTGCTACTATATGCCAGGCACTGTGCTAAGTGCTTTTAAAATTTTATCTGGTAGTTACAGATGTTATCTGATCCTCGCAACAACCTTGGGAGGTAGGTGCTGATATTATGCCCATTTTACAGTTGAGGAAATGCAAGCAAACAGACCCCAGGCCTAGCGTTCAATCTATTTTGCTACCAGCTGCTTCAACATGAGGTCTACCTAGAATCCCTTTCAAAGGAATTTATTCTTGGCAATTAAATGTTCTTTGAAAAACTACTTACATGGGGCGGCTGGGTGGCCCAGTGGGTAGAGCACCAGCCCGGGGTCAGGAGGACCTGAATTCAAATTCGGCCTCAGACATTTCAATTGTCCTGCCTTCCTTCCTGCAAAAAAAACAAAAACAAACAAACAAAAAAACCAAACCCAGACCTGCTTCTATTAGAGTATTTAAAAGCACAATTGAAATACCAAGATGCCAGCTGCAACATAACATTTATATAGTGTTCTAGTATTTTCAAGGGTCAGCTAAGTGATAGAGCGGATAGAGTGCCAGGCCTGGAGTCAGGGAGACCTGAGTTCAAATCCAGCCTCAGACACTTACTACCTGTATGATCCTGGGCAAGTCACTTAATTGCGTTTACCTCAGTTTCCTCATCTATTAAATGAGTTGGAGAAAGACATGGCAAACCACTTCAGTATCTTTTGCCAAGAAAACCCCAGACGGGGTCATGAAGAGTTAGACATGACTGAACAACAAAAATATTTTCAAAGCACTTAGCATACATTATCTCAGTTGATCCTCGTAACAACCCTGTGAGGTAGGTGCTATTATTATCCTCATTTTACAAATGAGGAAACTGAGGCAAACACAGGTTAAGTGACCTGCCCAAGATCACAGTGACTGAAACAGGATTTGAACTCATGACATCCATAGTAACACTGCTTCACTCAGAAACAACCCCTTTTCTAGACTCTTGATGACACAGTATGTTTCCAGCAGAGCAGAAGAGGCATATAAATGGAGATACCACTTGGATACCACTTGTCATACTCTAATATCCATTCACTCAGCCACTATTTCTACAGTATGTGCTGTGTTTATAACTGTGCTAGGTGCTCCTGGGGATACCAAAGTCCCTGCCCTCAAGGAGGTTACAGTCTAATTGGGATATAGGACATGACTTAGATGAAAAATTAAGCAATGGTACAGAATGGCATAGGATTGAGTACCCATATTTCCCCCCTCTCCGGCCCCAGACCCACAATTTCATTATTGTGGGGAAACCCAAGGGAGGAAATTCCTTCTACTTTTCTACCATATATGTAGCATTAGAGAGTTACTTGACACCCTGAGATGTAAAATGACTTGTCCAGAGTCACACAACAGAGAATGTTGAACTCAAGTATTCTCAACTCTGAGAGTAACTCTCCGCTGTATCACCTTGTCTCTCAGGTACCCAACAATAGTAATAACAGCTAAGGTTTGTGTAGTACCTACCACGTGCCAGGCACTGTGCTAAGCATTCTACAAATATCTCATTTGACGCTCACAACAACCCTGGGAAGCAGGTGCCATTATAATCCCCATTTTACAGATGAGGAAACTGAGGCAACCAGCGGCCAGGAGACAGCCCGGGTCATGCGGGTAAGTGTCAAGGCTGGGCTGAGAGCCCTGGTCCTCTGATAAAATGAGCCAGGGCTCTTTCCACTGTACCACGATGCTGTTGTCTTCCTAGTTCTGCTTCTTCCACCCCATCAGTTCATAAAAGTCTTCCATGCTTCTCTGAATTCACTTGAATTCATAATATACCTTTTTAATGTTACACCATACTTTGGAGGCTTTGGTGGGAGCAAGCCATGAACTCTGTGAACAGAAGACCTCTCTCTCTTTCGAAAAGGTTGGGAAGCCAATCTCAGGGTTACCTCTATTGGAGGGAAGGGGTCATAAACCATATACTTGGTTGCAGTCAAGGTTATTTGTTGCAATGGTGTCTCAAAACCTGGCAACTTCTCAAAGTAACTGAGTATCAGAGTCACAGTTAGAATGACATTCTCTTCCACCCCACCCCAGCCCACCCTACAGTTCACCCAGTGTTAGAACCCGACATCATCTAATATAGCTCCCCATGTTGCTATGGTCCAGTCAAGACTTGAACCCAGATCTCCTAACTTTCAGACTAAAGCTCTCACCGTTGCCCTATCCCATACTTGGGTCGTGACCCAGGAACCTCAATGTGTCCTCTCTAGAAGGCAGAAGAATAATTCTCGTCTCTCATTTTCTCACCGGCTTATAGGCACCCAGCGTCTTCATTGAGGCAAACAGCCCAAATATAAAGGACGAGAAATTGTACCAGAGGCGAAGATGCTTCAAAAAAAAAAAAAAGCTGAATTTCTTCAAAAATCAGTTGTCTGAAGCCTTTCTGGGGTGTGTGTTTCCATTTTTAAAAATACAAACGTACCCTCGATTATGTAACCAATGGAGCCCTATTGAAAATATGTATTCCAGTGTGTTAATGAAGACTATTTCACATTTGAATGAACAAATCAGATCCCCTGAGTCAAAAACCCAGATTTTAATGAATAATTTGGTTCTCACACACTTTGGGGGAACATTCTATTATCTGTGGATGTTTTACCTCAGAGAAGCAGTGTGCAGAGCAGATAGAATCAGGGAGCCTTGGTGTCAGGAAGGCCCGGTCCAGCTCCACCTCTGATACACTGGCTAAGTGACCTTGGACTTAATATATCAGTGCCCCTTGTGGCTCACCTGACCTATAATGGTGGAGGGAGTCTCCCCACCGAGGTTTCCCTACACCCACAAAATCACAGGTTCGGTCTGAACGTTAACCCCAAACTCATACAAGCAGTGGCTAGAAACAGTAGCATGATGTGGCAGAACACTGACCTAGGTGTCTGGAGATCTGGACTCCAGGGCTAGTGCTACTGCTTCCCCTGAGACTCAGTTTCCCCTTTGTAACATCAGGTGACTGGAACAGTTAATCCAGCTTCCACATTGTTTGACTTTAAATGGTTCTCAGCACTGGAGGCAAACTACTTCAGACCACAGGATTATAGCTTTAGAGGAGAGAGGCCGTGTAATCCAACCTGCTCATTTTAGAGGGGGAAACCAAGGCCCACAGAAGGGAGGTGACAACTATCTCTAGAACCCAGATATCCTGACCCCAAAATCTCATCGGTAATAAACATCAGAAGCAGGATTTGAACCCAGGTCCTCTGACCCATACTCATTCCTTCAACTCCTTCTTACCCCCTTGGTCAGCAGTTACTTACCTTATCAATGAGCACTCCCTCTGAAGTACTGGGGACCCTAAAAGTGACTCATTAGAATAGAAGTGGGGCCTTTCCTCTCAGAATGGCCAAGCAGTATTTTCAAGTTCTCTTAGCTTTCATAGCTAAATAGTCCCATTTTAAAAAGGGAAAAAAGAAAAAGAGGCATCCCTGGAGTTATATTTCAGATAATTTATTGTTAAATGAAAAAGTAACAAGCAAATGGGGGTGGGATAAAAAGGGGAGAAGAGGAAGACCACAGACACGAGACCACAGTTTTTGTGAAACAACATTCTGGGTTTCCTAAGGTTGGAGTATGGGAAGATTGCTCAACACTTTCCCCTCAAAATCATTAAAAGTATAAACAGTCGCAAAGGAAACCAGTGTCTCCCCTAAGATACAAATAAATGACTCCACCATCTTGTGCACATTTTCAGAAGGTCAACATGGCAATCCTTTGAAGTCATCATTTAAGAACTAGACAGAGGGAAAACCACTCTGAACGAATGCAGGACAAAGAAATTAGCTCTTCAGAGATTGGTTCTGAATGAATGGGTTCTAAGAAGCCGAGTAATGACAAGAGAGAAGCCCAGGCTCCCATAGGAACATAGCATCAGTCCTTCGGTCCACGTTTCCCAAAGCTAGGCCTCCTCGACAAGTGTCCTATTGCCCTAGACTGCCTTTCTTGGGCTCTTTCAGAAAATCAGATTGGCTAGACAAGGAGAGACTAGAAGGAGCCCTGCTGATTCCCCCATGAATAACTTACAAATAAAAGAATACAAACACTTCCTTTTTTCCCCTTAGTTTCACAATCACTTCTTCACTTGCGCTCACTCACATTCCAACATCAGATTCTTCCCATCCTTATGGCTTCTCAACCAACCTTACTACCTTCCTGCCAACTTAACTTCTTCACCTAAACAATGCTCTCACTTAAGGAGGGCCCTCAGATGAGAAGTTAAATTTGTGTTTGGCCAGAAAAGTGATTTCTCCTCCCAATGAGGCTTTTCCTGCTCAGGCAACAATACTGTTTGGGGGGAAGGGGAAGAGGGTGTTTGTTTGTTCCTGTATTGTGAATTTAATCTGAGTTAAATACCCTAGAGAGGACAATGAAAAAGAAGGAAAGGAACTTCTCATCATTTTAAATGACATCACATTTACAAGTAACTCAAATTACATATCACAGTGATATTGCAGCCCCCTATTGTTTTTCCATATTATAAAGCTGGGATTTTAACATTAATTCCCATATTTGAATTCTTTCTCATTTGCCCATAAGTAAACATCAGAGCAGCGCTTCACTGATTGCCTCTGGAGGGAAATCTAGGGTCCAAAAGCACCCCAGCTTCCTGCAGCCATGTTCAGCATCACGTTATTTAATGCAAAATTAGTTAATTGGACCTGAGCTCTCTGTATGGCACAGTGTCCAAAATATATTTAGAAAAACAAAATAATTTCTATTATAATTTTGAAATCAGCATTGGGCAATTCAGTTCTGTAGGCATCACAGTCTCCAAAGAAGCAGGAAGGTGTCTGCCGCTTCATTATGAGAAAGGGTATTTGAAGCTAGCTCTAACCAGCTCATTGTTAAATTTATAGCATGAGAATTTACACTTTGGAAGCTAGCAAGAGCTACAAATCACAGCTTGACAACTGTTCTGTTGACTATTTAGACTTAAGAAAATGGTGGAGAAAATATGAATGATGCAGATTAAATTTAAATTAAATTTTCTTCTTCATAGATCTGGTTGTTAAAAGTTTACCAGCATACCCTGATGAAGGGGAACAGAAATCACCAGACATGGTGATTGGGTTCTTTGAACATCGACCATTTCTGCTTTTTAAACCAACCTGTGTCATCAAAGGTAATCATAATTTACTTAGAAAAGAGGCCTGGCCTATTGGCCATTTACCTTCTATCTCTGCCCATCAGAAGAGGGCCGCCGAATTTTAGAGCTGGAAGACACCCTCTAGATCATCTACACCAACCTCCTTTTAAAGAGGAAAAAACTGAGCCCCACAGAACTCAAATGGCTTGCCCAAGGCTCCATAGCCCGAATTAGAACATACTCAAAGAGCATATGTGTGTTTTGTTCCTTCTGACAGGAAAACAACAAGAGCCACCCTCCCACTTCCTTTGTCTCAAAAAGCTTACCTGAGCTGTGTTACCTGAACAACCCCCTTAGACTCTGCCCAAATCTCTCTGCTCTCCTAACCCCAACAGAGAATCAAAAAGCTTGGGCTCCAGAGAGGCCACCTTGCCTGCAGGAGCTCCTGAGCCAGAGAAGGACCACGTGTGTATTCTTCTCCTCCTTGGGCTGCTCAAGACCCTTCCTCACTGTAGTTCAAAGCTCTGATGCAAACAGGTTTCTATACCATAACCTGCCCATTTCCTTCCACCTCCTATCTCTGCCTTGCTTAATATGAATTGAGGGTTTGGCAACTGGCAGAAGCCAAAGTTAGCGGGGGCTCATACTGAGGGGGAGCACTGGGGGAGAGCAAAGCCTTTGGGGCTTCAGAAGGAATACAGAGGCCTCAGAAAAGGGACAGCTTGCCTGCCTGAACTCTGCCTAGGTGACCCACACATAGATGTTCTCGATTTCTACTGGCTGATTTCTCTGACCTAACAAAGCTCTTTCTGGGGACCTTTGAGCTGATGTTGAGAATCCAGGAGGATCCCTGGCCCTTTAGCAAAAATCACCACCTTGTGCTACAGTAACAAAGATGGATGCTTGGAATATGAGCTTCCTTTGATTGGAATTCAAATTTGATCCCAAAGGTAGATTTTTTTTTTCTTCTGCCTCCTGGAATTAAGTTTAAGGCACTGGTTACCCATTAGGCAGCAAGGATTGTGCTCTGAATATAACTTACTTTGGATAGAACAAGTGTGAGGCTTGGGTAAAGACACTATCACAAACTTCCAGAGAATCTAGGGTATATAGATATATCTCCCTTCTAAATAACACCCAGACATGACCCATGCAGTCATTTCCAGTTGTGGGTTAAAAGGCATCAATCTTGAGACATCCTAAAAGCATTCCATCAACGCAGCCTTAACAATGACATTTCTCTCAAATATGTGTCATACTATATTTTGCCTTATAGAGACTAGGAAAGTATTTGGAAACCCCAATGTACATATCAGAAGAATTCCACAAGTCTGTGGTGGTGTTAGCAGGATTCCAGACACTCAAGGCTTGTCGCCAAGGCCCTTGAATAAGAAGACAAGAGGCTTTCCTCATGACTAGTGGAATGGTTAACCAAAGTCTTTTGGTCTTCTCTTTGGATCAGTTAACTAAATTTCCAAGTGACTTCCAGCAATGTTCATAAGATAGTGATGGTAGAAACACTGCCTTAGAAGAGGCTTCTGGGATTTTTCAACCTCTGCTTGAAAAAGATCTAGGAAATTCCAGAATCTTCAGCAAACAGGAAGGACAAGGTCTGCATTCTGATTTAAGCAGAAATAACTCCTGGACCTCAGTTTACACAGATCGAGCCCACATGGGTGGGACAACTCAGACAATGAGTACCATTACTTTGAACAGAAGTTGCTTAAAATGAGTTGCTCGATCTTTCCTCCCAGAAGACTTTTTCTACACTTGGCCACAGACAAGCTCTGCCTTCCCTACATAGGAGGAGCTATGTTTTCTATTTCAAAGGTTGTTTTTTTTCACTTTCCCTTTTACCTGGATATTCCCTTTATTTGTTATTCAATTGATAATTTGGTGGATATGGAACTGTGAGCCAAGAACAATAAATGCCTTTAAAAAGAAAAGCTAAAATCAAATTCCCATAGTAACAAAAGATGCTAGAGATAGGGTTGTTTTTTTCCCCACTCTCCTTTGCTGAGGCTGGACACACAAAGCTAGAATGATAGAGAAGGCTGCTTCAGAGTTGAAAATGACTGGGTAATAAAGGCATTGCCCATTTTTCACTTAGAAAGATCAAAGCACTGAGCAGCACACTCAGAAGGACCGACTTCCATTACATTACATTCCCACCCCCCACCACCAGATGTATCATTCAGCATTCATCCAAGAGGTAATCACTTGCTGGGCATTCCGAGGCTTCGAGTTCCACGCTGGACAAAAACCGCCTTGTAGATTTCCTGCAGTTGTAATCCAGGGTGGTGGTGTACACGGTCTTGGTGTGCTTGGGGTAGATGATGGTGGTGCTGAGAAATCGAAGGGCCTTGTTTCGTGGCTCAAAGCGGAGTTCTGCTTTGTAGTTCCGCCAGGTGCAGCCAGGGATGCAGACCACAGTCTGGCTGCAGGAGGAGACCGCCAGGCCCACTGGCATATAAATGTTGTCGATGAAATGCTTCTCCGAGTCATACTTTACTGAGGAGGTGTACCTGTAGGACAAGATACACAAAAGAGCATGAAGCAGACCTTGGGATGGGGGCTATTCAGGCTTACAAGGAAGCATTTAGCTCTGGCTCGACAAACAGGGAACGTGGTACTAGTTTAGAGGGTGTCAGTGTGGGGACTTGGCTGTGCTTCTTGTTTGTGGTACTTCCTCATCCAGCATAGCTGTGGGAATTCTGGCATTTCCGTCCCAGCCAGGGAGGCTTTACTCACAGCCTAGCAATAGATCAGCTTTAAACTAGAAGCTAAAGGGAGGAGGCCTCAGACAGCCTGTCATCCTCTCAAATACTAATGGAGAGCTACATACAATCCCTATTTGTAACCATCAAAATTCTTGAAATGTGACCCTACTCAGTAGTAAACTTGACCCAACTTAGCTGGCTTTCCTTAAAAGGATCGTTGCAAACCTCAGCATTTCATAAAATATCAGTTTCTGGAAAGGGAGGGAGGGAGGGAAGGAGGAAAGGAAGGAAGGAGAGAGAGAGAGAGAGAGAGAGAGAGAGAGAGAGAGAGAGAGAGAGAGAGAAGGGAGGGAGAGAAAGAGGGAGGAAGGAGGAAAGAAGGAAGAAGGAAGGGGAGGAGGGTGAGAGGAAAGGAGGAATAAAGGGATGGAGAAAAAGAAAGAAAAGGAGGGAAGGAGGGAGGGAGGGGAGGAAGGAAAAGAAGGAGAAAAGGAGAGAGGAAAGAAGGAAGAAAGAAAGGAAGGAGTGAGGAAAGGAGAGAAAGAGGGAGGAAGGAAGGAAGGAAGGAAGGAAAAAGGAAGGGGAGGAGGGAGGGAGGAAGGGAGAAAGGAAGAATAAAGGGATGGAGGAAAACAGGAAGAAAGAAGGGAAGGAGGGAGGAAGGGAGAGGAGGAAGTAAAAGAGGAAGGAGGAAAAAAGGATAGAAGAAAGAAGGAAGGAAGGGAGAAAGGAAGGAAAGAAGGAAAAGAAAGAAGAGGAGAGAAAGTTTAAGGTGAGAAAGAAAAAAAGAATGAAAGAATAAAGATGATAACAAAGATGAAAATGTGAGAAAAAGAAAAGGAAGAAAAGAATAAAGGAAGGAGGAAAAAAAAAGAGAAAGAAAAAAGAAAAATTCCAAGTTATTTTACTTTTAACTCCTTGTAAATTTCTTCTAAAAATGAAGAAGCATTTAAAATCAGTGTGCTATAACAGCCTTCTAAGTACATAAAAAAGCAGGTGTCAAGGGTCTCAGGGCTGTGGTCTAGCTTTCCCCAAGCAGGCAGCCAAAAGGTAAATTAGCATTCTTGTCTATTTTTCCGGTATAGAATATTATTCTCCCTGGGCAAGTGGGTACGTGGCGATGTCTGGGGCTAAACTGAGGAGCTCATATGCCCATATTATTCAAGATCAAAGATCATGACTTCACATGCCAAGAAAATTACATACCATGGAATGAAGCATGAAAATACAATTAAAAAACTTTCTTTTTTTCACATGGGAGGTCTCTATGTGCTGCTCTAACAAAAACTAGTTTAGGAGCTACCCAAAGTAGAACATCCTCTCCTTTAATAAGGTTCCTTTTACCCAACTTCCAGGTCAATCTTTCCCCCAAATCATTCTCAAAAGGAAAGAGAGGAAGGGAACAAGGAAGGGCACCTGTACAGCACCTACTATGTGCCAGGCATGGTACTAAGTGATCTTTACAATTATAATCTCATTGGATCCTCACAACAAGCCTGGAAGGCAGGTGCTATTGTTATACCCATTTTACAGATGAAGAAACTGAGGCAAATAGAGGTTAAGTGACTTTCCCAGAGTCACGCAGCTAGCAAGACTTGAACTTAGGTCTTCCTGAATCCAGGCCTAGCACTCTATCCACTGTATCAGCAGCCGCTTCAGGAAAGGAAAACTAAGTCATCTTACAGAGACGTGCTCTAAGAGGAGTAAATATAGCAACCTCTTTCTACTCCCTCCCTCCCCCCGCCACTATCTCCAGTGAAAATGGTGCATTGTCTAGAAAAGGGAGGGAGGCAGAGCTTCCAAAGCAGAAAGAACTTTGGGCACATTTACCTTATCTCCTTTGGAGGCAGTGGGTCAAACTCTACTCCTTCACCAAAAGACAGAGGGCACAACCTTGGAGGGAAGCCAGGTCCCAGGGCATTGGGTAGAAAGACAGAATTCTGAAAGCAAGAGGGAGATGTTGTAGTTATAGCCAGGATGCTGCGAGAACCACAAAAGTCAAAGATCCAAAGGGCCTTGAAGGCCACCAGCTCCGCAGTCAGGGAATTGATTCTTCACCTCCTGGTGCCCCAGGCCCCTCGGGCAGGCAGGCTGCTGAAGCCCAGGGACCCCTTCTTAGAATCAGGTTCTTAAATGCATCAAATAAAATCCAAGGGATTGCAAAGGAAAGCCATTATATTGTAATACACTCCAGTTAGCAAAATGTTTTTTAAACAAATTTTAGACCTCATTTTAACACTGATCTAGTCCAACCCCTGTATTATATAGAGAAAAGAACAGAGGTTGAAGGAGAAGGAACTCAGCTAAGATTATGGGTAGGAAGGAGGAGAGCTGAGATTTCAAGTCAAGTATCCCTTCTCTCCATTCCAATTCCAGGGATCTCAGAATTGTGGAGCAGGAAAGGCCATTCAGGGTGCACCTAGTCCAAACCTTACCTGACCAAGAATCCCTTCCACCACATCTGGCTTCTGTTTGCGTACCTCTAGTAAGGGGGAACTCACTCCCTTCCTAGGCAGCCCGTGTAGTAGGAAGGCCGAATTTATGATCTCAAAAAGGATCATATAAATATCAGAATGGTTCGAAATCGATGGGTATACAGAATTCTCCAAGCAGAAGGCATCCAAAAATTTATTCAGGGCCCAGAGCAA
>CM053627.1:29691648-29755863 GCA_028646595.1 Phalanger gymnotis
CCCACAGGGGTTTCACACCTGATAGGGCTTTGGGCCTGGGGCTTAGCGTTTAACAGGTGAAAGTACTTTCACCATAAACAAAAGCCAAACTCCTCAAGGGCACCCATTAAACTAAGCCCATTTTGCCTTACTGGCACAGCCCGTTATGCTTTTGAATGATCATAATTGTTAGGAAGCTGTTTGTTTTCTTTTGCTTGACATCAACTTAACCAAAACAAAAAGACAGAAGAGTGAGTATAGAGTTTCCAGTGACTGAGAGACATGGTTTTCAAGCCTGATGCTATGGAACTGGCAGAAGCCCCTTCATGTTCCACTTGTTTCTTATGTCCCTGCCCCCTCCCCCAATGACAGCCACCACCTAACTTCCCCCAGAAAGGGCAGGAAGGAAACTTCCTGTTGATAAGATGCACTGATGAGAAAACAAGCTTGATTGGATGATGCAATGAAACCATCTATTTTTCAACAGACACCCTGCTCGTTGAGCAAGATGTGAACGCAGAAGGGCAGCTGTCCACATCCTCAGTGGTGCCCAACTACCTGGAAGCCCAATTAAGTGATGACACAAACCACCCCCCACCCAGCTTCCCCACTCCACTTGGATAAGAAAGTGGCAGGTCACAAGAACAGAAATCAATGACAGTGCCTTATTTAATGTACTCATTAAGAACATAAAAGTGCTTTATGCAAGTGTTCTGGAGGGAAATACAAATTCAACCCATTCTGACGCCATGACCCCACCTCTATCCCCTGACAGTAACAGCTTAGCAAGGGCCTTGCTGAACCAAATGACTACCTTAAAACCTGGGAGATCATTAGTCATCTGAAAGAGATTGAGTTGGGCTCACTAGGTTTTAAGAGTGTGGACTATAGGACTGAGAAGGATTTTAACAAGAACTGTTGAAATTAACATGATGCTGTTTAACCAAAGGTTCAGTTGTTTCCATCGTATCCAACTCTTCATGACCCCTTTTGGGGTTTTCTTGGCAGGGATTTTTAATGGTTTGGCCATTTCCTTCTCCACCTCATTTGACACATTAGGAAACTGAGGCAAAGAGGGTGAAATGACTTGCTCAGGGTCACACAGCTAGGAAGTACTTTAAATGTTGCTGAAGTCAGGCAGATACCTCCCAAATTCACTCTTTCTTTAGACAGCTCGGGGAACTATACCAATCAGTTTAGCAGTCCTTAAAAAACTGATATGGGAGCAGCTAGGTGGTGCAGTGACTCTGGGAGCAGGAGGACCTGAGTTCAAATCCAACCTTAGACACTTGACAAGTACT
The DNA here is from genome assembly GCA_028646595.1 of Phalanger gymnotis. Lineage (NCBI taxonomy): Eukaryota > Metazoa > Chordata > Mammalia > Diprotodontia > Phalangeridae > Phalanger > Phalanger gymnotis. The sequence continues at coordinate 29,692,929 of CM053627.1, forward strand.
AGCTGCATGATCCTGGGCAAGTCACTTAATCCAGATTTCCTTGACAAAAAACAAAACAGGAAAAATCCTGATGCGGAAACAAAGTTTTCCTGTTAAGTACCTAAAATTGATTGTACAGTGTCTGTCAGGCTTATTTCCATTAGCCCTCTGTTGATTACTAGGACTATGCAGCACAATGCAGTAGAAACAGTGCTGAGCTTTGAGTCCCAGGATTTGAGTTCCAATTCCTCACACTCTGCCACTTCTCACCTGAGTGACTTTGGCCAAGTCCCTTAACCTCTTTTACCTCAGAGTCCTGTTCTATTCAATAGGGAGGGTCCTGCCAGCTCTCGAACTCAGCTTTCTGTATAATGGTCTGTAGTATGTTTGGTTTTTTGTGGGGAGGTGGAGGGGTGTTCTTCCAAAATACCTCTGCACATTCTGTGATCTATGATTTCTTTTGTCTCACAGGAGAGAATGGAAGGACCAGTGTTTGGGCTGGAGTTCAAGGCTGGGACAACTGAGTCCCCAGGTCTGTCACGTCAAGCCTGGCCGGGGCACTCAAGCCAAGAGAGTACAGAAAGCTAACTTGGGGAAGCTTAAATCAACCAAGCAGGGCAGGAAGCAGATGGTGTCAAGTGGGTAAAGATGCTGGATGTGCTAAGAAGGGAACGGGGTGGAGATGGTGACAGGGAATAATGAAACATGGGAAAAGGGAGGAGGACAGAGAACCTCCCAGCTCAGGTTTCCTGGAGCTGGAAGGAGAATTTAGAAAGTTAGCAGCAAAGGCAGCTTGCCTGTTGCACAAAGCTCTGGTCAGCTGGGGAAAGTGAACATTTTTGTTTGTTGAATGATGACAGAGCATATACTGTGGCTTTGGAGTCCATCATTTGGCTTCCTGAAGACCTAGGTTCTTCATCTTACTAGCTCATTCTAGGTAACTCACTAATCTGTCCAATTCCAACAGGCAAGGCAAGATTGCCTGGGGCTCCCCATACTGAGAGCACCAAATACCCCTAGCTCAGGGGTGGGGAACCTGCAGCCTCAAGGTCACATGTTTGGATTCAAACTTCACAGAACAAAGTGGATTCAGTCAAAGGGGCATACTTGAGGACCTAAAACACCACATGTGGCCCCGAGGCAGCATGTTCCTCACTCCTGCCCTAGGGCATGCCACCTCCACCTGCCAGCTGCTCTCCCCACACCCAAGTCACGGCATAGACTTCTGTTTCAGCTAAACAATGCCTTGAATTGCTACAGCAATGGGGAACATCTCTCTGGGCATGCTTCTTCAGCACTCCACATCCGAGCACACGGAATAAGAGACGCCAGAATAAAAACCTGTTTTGCTTCCTCCACCCAATTTCTGGACATATTTCCCCCTGCTTCTTCGTCCTACCCTCTCCCCACTACCGCACTGGCCTGAATTGCCACATTCGGCACCCCAAGTAAAAGAAGGCTGCCATGGGTCAGTGGGCTAGGACAAGGTTCTTTCATTGCCATGGTCCAAATCAACATTCGTTCGTGCAATTAAAGACACCCAGCTGCAGAAATCTGCTGACAGGGAAACAAGACGCTGTCTACATCTGAACAAAATGTAATGCCGACCTCTAGCTAGAGCCGGGTCTGGAGCCAAGAGGGAAGGAAGGCAGCCACAGCTACAACTCATTTCTTTGAAGGGAATTCCACGAACTGAGCTCTGGAGACACTCGGGCATGCTGCTTTTCAGTCATGTCTGGCTCTTCCTGACCCTATTTGGGGTTTCTTGGTAAAGACTTTGGGGTGATTTGCCATTTCTTTCTCCAGCTCATTTTGCGGATGAGGGAACTGAGGCAATCTGGGTTAAGTAACTTGCCCAGCGTCACACAAACTAGTAAATGTCTGAGTCTCGATTTGAACTCAGATCTCTTCCTGACTCCAAGTCACACACCTACCTGCCCACTTCAGCGTGGTGAAGTCTTTTAGCTGTAAGTAAAGGCAACTTCTGTAATCTGAGGTTGAGATCTAGAAATATCCATGTGCAGGGGGGCCTACAAAAGGGGGCGTACACATTGGTTTCGAGAACTTCCAATGAATGAAGCCCCTCCACTAATGCAGACCAGCAACTTAGGGTCAGTGCTCATAGGGGTGGGAGGGACTTCGAAGTCCAATTTAGTCCAATTATCTTATTGCAAAGGGGAAAGAACGGCCGACGGAGGAAAACTGACTTGGCCCAGGTTACAAAGGTTGTTGTCAGAAGTAGAATTCGAAACAAAGTCCTCCGATTTTAGAACTCAGTGTTGTGTTCTCTCTTCTACGAAGGCTTAGACACTAAAAGCTAAGTGACTTGCCCAGGGTCACACAGCCAAGATGTGTCAAAGGTCGCACTTGACCCCAGTTCTTCCTGACTCAGGCTGCCTCCCTATCCCAGCCACTATGGCTTTACGGTTTGTTTGTTTGTTTTTAACTATTGGGTAGGGGGTATTTTCTTGAAACCACATCCCGAGTTACAGTAGGCTGTCCACTCTCCAAGCCCGAGGTAGCCTTGTTAACAAATATTGGGGGGGGGGGGTGCTGCAGAGTGAAAGCTGTAGAAGACTCCAAGAACCCAGCTACCATCTCAGCCTCTGCCACAAGCCAAGCAAGCTTCAGCCAAACCCCAGAGCCTGCCCTCTTTTCTTTCGGGGTTGCCAGGGGATCCGGGTTCCAGTTTGCTGGAGGATAGGGCACGTCTATCTTCGGACAGCGAGTGCCCGGCTTAAGGGAGGGCTGAAACGCTCTAGAGAGGCAGGGTGGGCACATCCAAGTCCGAGGTGGGGCCACAATGGGGTGCGGGAGACCCGGCTCCCTTGCCATTTGGGTCTGCCAGTCTCTGCCCTGCCTGTCTGTCTCTGTCTCCCCAGCCGTCGCTGCTCCGGCTCTCTCTCACACTCTCCTGGGCTTCGCCCTCTTACACTATGACAATTTTCCAGCCGCCGCGGTTGCTGCGTCCAGCTGGCCGCAGGTTCGAGACGCGGGTCGGGATTCAGAGGCGGCCGCGAGGCGGGCACTCCGCCCCCTCTCCCCGGGCTCGGGCTGCCTGGCTTGTCTCCGTGGCTCTGGCAGCGCTCTCCAGAGTCCCGAGCATCAGACAGTGGGGTGGGGGGCGGGGGTCCCCAGCGCCTCCCCGGCCCAGCCTCGTTGGACTCCCGGCGCGGGGCGCAAGGCGCAGAGCGCAGCGCAGCCCTGGCACGGGCGGTGCCCGCCCACACTCCCATCCGCACGCCCTGCCACTCACCGCGGCCGTGGGTCCGGGAGCTGCTGCGTCGGCCTCCAGCAGTCCCGGGGCCAGCACCCGCTCCGCGCCCCCGCCACAGCCGCCGCCGCCGCCCGGGGCCAGCAGCCAGTGGCTGGGGCTGGGGCTCGGGGGCAGCCCGGAGTCCGGACTATCCAGCACCCCGTCCCCCTTCTTCTTCATGTCCAGGAGCTCGGGGACATCCTGCAAGCTAAGCCGGCCGACCATGGCGGGGGCCTCGGCGGAGGGGGCGGGAGGGGAGGGGAGGAGGAGGAGGGGGGACCCGCCGAGGGAGCTCCGCGCGGAAACGCCGCTTGCTCAACCACCTGCAGCGACTTCCTCCGGCCCGCCGCCGCCGGCCCGCGAGGGAACGAGGGGCGGGGAGCGGGGCGGGGCGGGGCGGGGTCCCCCGGGCCGCTGCCCAGCGCCGCCCGGCCCGGCCCGCGCGGGAGCTGGGGGAGGCGGCGGCGGCGGCGGCGGCGGCTCCTCTGCCCGGGCTCCCGCCTCGGCGCGCACTGGCCGCCCTGTCCAGCGCCAGGGGCCGCTGCGCTCCCGCTCCCACTCCCCCTCCGGCTCCGGCGCGGGGCGGGCGGTGCCGCCGACACCGCCTCCGGACCCCGCTGATTGGAAGGAGGGTAGCAGGGCCCCCGGGAGGCTGCGGGGCTCGCACTAGGCTCGGCGCTCCAGTACTGCGGACTGCCCTTCTCACCAGCCTCGCTCCGCCAACACTACTCCTTGGCCCGCTCCGGCCACGCACCCTCCGCCCACTCCTCCTCCCGCCCCTTCCCCTCCCGCGGGGAGCAAGCCCCACCAGTACTCAGTGATCCTCCCCACCCGCCGGCTCACTCCGCTCTCCCTCCTCCCCATCCCACCGGCATCAGGGCCCAAAGTTCGCCCCTTCAGCCCTCCAGGGCGAAGGTGAGAAGCGAGAGCATGGCCCAGGACAGGCTATGATCATCACTTCGGTCTTCCCTACTCCGCTCTTCCTCCTCCCCGTCCTCTCCCTCCCTCGGGGCGCTGGGCTCTGCGTCCTGCAGCTCCCCTCGAATGCATGGCTGTTAGAACTTCTGCTGGTTCCTGGGCCCATGTGGCTCGGGAGCTGAAGGCACGCGTGGTGGTCAAGGAATTGGGCTAGGCCGTGACTTTAGGGGAGGAGGGAAGCCGGAGGAGTCCAGCATGTTCGGGTGGCAGTGGAGGCCCCAGCAGCGGAGGCCTTGCTGGCCTCCCCCTGGGCCGGCTTCCTTTCCTTGGCCCAAGTGTCCTGCACTGATTCGAACCCAGAGTTTCCCCATTAGGCCCATAAGGGCCTGTCACCACCCGTGCCAAATCTGGGAAGTGCTAACGTCTGTTGACAGATGTGTCTGCAAGGTTGCAGGACAGGGGAGTGGGGGGGGGGCGGGGGAAGGGGAGAGTGATGCGGGGGTTGCATCTATTGGCCAAGTTCACCCCGACTGGGGATGGAAGAGATAAATGCCTTCTTACCCGAGGGAAAGAAACAACTGGAAATTATTAATGTTTAATGTACCGCATGTGCTCCCAGCCTCCTGTTTGCTTAGGGAAGGCCTTTTTTTTCTTTCTCTTTTTTTCTTTGAAAGCTTGGGATCCTTTTGTTCCCCAGGCAATGCTGCAACTGGGAACCCCAGGGTCCTGGCTCTCTTGGGAGGGAATGTGTACAGAGCGGAATATAGAATCATATAGCTCCTTAACAGGGAGAACAGAGTCCTGAGCAGGTTGTATCCTATGCTAAGCCGGAGGTTTCTGGTTATGGGGAGGGCCAGCTGGTTCCCAGAAACCGAGGAGAAACATCTGGGAAAGTCCTGGGGCCACCAGACCACGTGCATCTCCGGCATGGGGGCCTTAACCCTGTGGCTGGACCAGGCTGGTTCCTGGGGATGTGGCAAGCAAGGGAAGGAGGGAAGCAGGCCTGCTACCGCAGGGCAGGGAGCTTTCACCCAGGGCAGGACAGCAATCAGCTCTGCCAGGAGCTGGGAAGGGTGTTTTCCCTCTGAAGGCCAAACTGTGGGGGCCTCTCCCTCTTGGCAGAAAACTCGGTGTCTGAGTGGGAATTGGATTCAGTAGCAGCTGATAATAGGAATTGGTCACAAAGGATAGAAGGTGGTTGGGCTTGAGATGGAAGAGGCCTAGGAGACCACCTGGTCGGAGCCTCTCTTTTTCTTTAGAGGAACGAGCAGTCCCAGAGAGGCTAGTGACTTGTCCGGCCTTACAAACAAAGGAAGACTGGCAGAGATTGGTCCCGGGTCCTTTGCCTTCAAATCCAGGCTCTTTCAAATGAGATCATATTTAGAAAGGGCTTAGCCCAGTGCCTGGTACATATGAAGTGCTTATAAATGTTTGTTCCCTTCCCCAATCCCCTTTCTTTCTAGTCTATTGGTCTGCCTCCTAGACTGCAAACTGCCTGAAGCAAGGACCCTTGACCTATCTATCTACACTTTGTTCTTCCCCTATGACCTAGCACAGTGCTGTCCACCCAATAACACTTATTGAAGGAATGAATGGGGTGGCACCAAGGATGGAGCCCTGGACTTGGCATCAGGGAGACCTGAGTTCAAATCTTTCCTTTGGCATTTACCAGCTGTGTGATATCGGGCAAATCACTACACATCTCTGGATCTAAGTTTCCTCATCTGTGAAATGGGAATAGTAATAGCTCCTATCTCAGGGTTGTCACGAGGATCAGATATTTGTAAAGCAATTTACAAACCTGTAATTTGTTGCCGTTGCCATTTCTTTCTCCAGCTCATTTTACCGATGAGGAAACTAAGGCCAGCAGGGTTAAGTGACTTGCCCAGGGTCACACAGCCAATAAGTGTCTTCGGTCAGATTTGGCCTTGGGAAGATGAGTCTTCCTGTCTCCAGACCGGGTGCTCTCACCACTGAGCCGCCTAGCTGCTCCATACAAATGTTCACTACTATTATTCAATAACATAAACCTAATGACCTTTCTGACAGCTGGGCTTTTAGGAGTGCTGTAGAATGACTTTAGCGGAGAGAAGTGCCTTGCCCAGTTTCTTCTGAACTAGCATTATCAACATAAGGGCATAAGGGAACTTGATGAAGCTCGCGATGAGGACCTGGCACAGGCAGCATCATTAAAGACGGGACTAGGGAGAACCTATCATTCTAGCTCTTCAGATAGACTGAGTCCTAAGGCCTGCTCAGAAGTGGCTGGAAGCTGGAACTCCATGGGGGTTGATTCAGGGAAATGGTGGTGGAGAAGACAAGGTTGGAAAAGAGAAAATAAAGTTACTAAGTATTAGGAGAGGGAATCCTGCCCCAGGGGACCTCTGGAGCTTCCTACCAGAGGATTAAGGACTGACAACTGGAGGGGACCTCAGAGGCCATTGAGACTAACCCCCTCTGTTTCACAGATAAAGAAACTGAGGCCCAGGGAGGGGAACTGAGCCAGAGGTTCATAAATTTAGATCTGGAAGGGGCCTCAGAGGCCATCAGAATCCAACCCCCTCATTTTACAGGTGAGGACACTGAGGACTGGGGACATTAGTTGACTTGTCCAAGGTCACAAAGGTAGCAAGTAGCACAGCAAGGATTTGAACCCAGGCTGAAGTCCAGAAGACCTGAATTCAAATCCCACTTTAGATACTTACAAGCTCTGTGACCCTGGGCAAGTCACTTAACCCTATTTGCCTCAGTTTCCTCCTCTGTAAAATTAGTTGGAGAAGGAAATGACACACCGCTCCAGTAATCTTTGCCAAGAAAACCTCCAATGGAGTTAGGAAGAGTCAGACCTGACTGAAAAAAAGACTGAACAACAACAGCCTTGGACTCCAGAACTAGCACTCTTTTGCTGTACCACTCAGGATTGCAGATTTAGAAGTGCAAAGAGTCTTACTTAGTCCAATGTGCTCCATTTACACGTGAAGAAACTCAAGCCTAGAGGCTTTAAGTGACTTGCTTAAAGTCACACAGGAAATAAATACAAGACTGAGGATTTGAACCCAGGTTCAACACTGTTCACTCTAGCATCGAAACTATGGTACAATTATGCAACACTTTTTAAAAAAAAATTTTAAGTTCCAAATTCTCTGTCTCCCTCCACCCATCCCCCCACCCATGGAGAAGGCAACCAGTATGATATTCATTATCCATTAAGTCATGCAAACAATATTTCCACATTAGCCACATTGAAAAAAAAAATCAAGAAAAACAAAGTGAAAAGACAGTATGTTTCAGCGTGCGCTCAGAGTTCATTAGTTCTCTCTCTGGGGGGTGGGAGAGCATTTTTCATCATGAGTCCTTTGGAATCATCTTAGATCATTGTATTGATCAGAGTGGCTAAGTTTCTCACAATTGATCATCCTTACATTATTGCCCTTATTGTGTACAATGTTCTCCTGGTTCTGCTCCCTTCATTTTGCATCGGTTCACATAAGTCTTCCCAGGTTTTTCTGAAACCACCCCACTTGTCATTTCTTACAGAACAATAGTATTCCATCATAAGCCCAATTAATGGGCATCCTCTAAATTTTCAATTCTTTGCCACTACAAAAAGAGCTTCTGCAAATGTGTTAGTACACGTGAGTCCTTTTCTGTTTTCTTTTGATTTATGGGGGGAGGGGAGCACGGGATACAGCCTCATTAGTGCTATTGTTAGGTCAAAAGGCATGCACAGTTTTATAGTCCTTTGGGCATAGTTCTAAATTATTCTCCAGAACGGCTGGATCAGTTCACTCCACCAACGGTACATTAATATCCGTGTTTTTCCACCTCCCCTCCAGCATTTGTCTTTTTCCTTTTCTGGCACCTTAGCCAATCTGATAGACGTTTTAAAACAACCTCGGAGTTGTTGTAATTAGTAGTTGAAACTTGACAAGAAATTCAAAGTTCTTTCTCGATATTGAGGACTCAGTAAATCAAGTCTTAGAAGTAGAAAGCTGTGATTGGAGCCCGGGTCTTCTGATGTAAATTCAGTGGCTTCCAACTGCCTGATGGTTGCTGCACTGTAGTGAAAAGATGGTTGCTTTGAGAACCAGAGGACCTGGGTTTGAATTCTGATGACTGCCGCTCACCACAATGGCTGTGAATACCAGTCAGTGTTAGAGGTATACAAGTTGAAGCCACCTTTAAAAAAATTTTTTTTAACAATCATCAACAAACATTTTAATATACAAAGAAGAGCAAAAAGGAGAATGATGTGAGAAATATTGAACTTGTTCTATTCAATTTTCTGGGAAAAAACTGGGTATCAAATTTAGTTGTTATTGTTTGTCCTTTGTTTTTGAAGAGGATTGATAACATCACAGGTCAATTGGATTTAAGTGAGGCAGAGCTGCACAAAGTTGTCAGCCTCACTCTCTCTTCCAGAGTCATTGAAGTCCAGGGGCAGGACAAAAGTCAGGATGACTGGTGATGGCCCAGGATGCACTGGGTGACCTTGGTGTCTTCCATATTTGACCAGGCTCTCAGTGTTCCACAGCACCTGCTTCAGTTGCCTTCACGGCCATTGGAACAAATTGTTCTCATCCACCCATTCTATCTGCGGAAGTCTTCACGTGCTTGGAGTAGTGTAATGGTAATTTTAATTTGAAGATCTTTCTCACCCATTAATAGGCCCATGTGACTGGCTTATGTCACAGGTAGCCTAAGTCACATGTGGTAGGAGAAGCTGGCTGAACTAGAAGAACTGGAAGGGTAGAGCAGGAAATTCTCAGAGTGGTTAGAGCTGGGGGAGAGAGCAGACATGTCCTAGCTGTGCTGTGAGTGTGTTTGTTGGTGACAAGGCCCCAGCAAGGGGTGGGTAGGTTATGGAATAGAATCATTCTCTGCTGTGATAATGTGTATTAATTTCTTTGCTGTTATGATGGATGGGGCTTATTGGTTTTGGGATCTGGTTCTCTGGTGTCTGAATAAATGGTTTACTTCTACCTTCTATATAGAGAGTCTCTTGTATTTTGTAATATAGAACTACATAGGTATATTGACAGTTATTGTCTCCATTGCGATTATTGCCTTGCTAATACAGGTAGACGCCACCCCCCCCCCCAACTCACCAACAGGTTTGAGGCCTGTCAGTTACCCTTAACCTGGTTTAGCCCATCTGTAGAAAATGGTTTACCCAGGTAAGGCCACTGTGCAGACTACAGCTTCTTGGGGCCACAGGTGAGAGCTAGCTGGCAGGTCAACGCCAAAGGTGGATGAGCAGCCCTGAAAAGGGCTCAGTGAGCCCCCACACCAGAGGTACTGGTCCTCCCGGATAATCCGTACACCCATACCTGTTCCAGGTATATGGAAAGGGTGTACCAAGCTGGGATATGCTCAAGAACAGATTGTTAAATTTTCAACGTGACCATTTACACCTCCAAAACTGGCAAGTAATATAAATCAGGGCTTGATTTACTCTTTTGTTGATTGTCTAGTCTTAATAAAGAGGATAAAATGTTAATAATGCAAATTAATTTTAAAAGTGTTTCTAGCGGAGCAGTTAGGTGGCGCAGAGAGTAGAGCACCAGCCCTGGAGTCAGGAGGACCTGAGTTCAAATCTGGCCTCAGACACTTGACATATACATACTAGCTGTGTGACCTTGAGCAAGTCACTTAGCCTCAATTGCCCTACATTCCGCCCCCCCCCCAAAAAGTGTTTCTTGTGAGCATTTTGTTAAATATTTAAGCCCCCTACTATGGACAAGTGCATAGTACCTGGCCTGGAGACGGAAGACTTAACTTCCCAAATTCAAATCTGGCCTCAGACTCTTACTGGCTGTGTGATCCTGGGCAAGTCACTTAACCCTTTTTGCCTCAGTTTCCACATCTGTACAATGAGCAGGAGAAGGAAATGGCACTCCAGTAACTTTGCCAGGAAAACCCCAAATGGGGTCACAGAGTCAGACAAGACTGAAAAAACGATAGAACAACGATAGAACGAGGCACACTTAGACCCCCTTGCTTCCTTTAAAGCTCACCCTGATGAATACTGAATATACAACATCCTGAGCCCAATCTGCCCATTAAAAGCTCCTACTACACTAACCAGCTCCTCTAACTGCTGTGGGCAGCAGCAGGAGGATAGGATTAAGAAGACCTGAAGGGGATGTTCCCAGGCATGGTGGTTATCCCAACCCTAGTGAGTGGGAAGAGGATGGCATGGGGAGTGAGAGGACCTGGGTCTGGCTCTTTCCACCCTGTGTTCAGTAGAAAGTGAGCAGACTCTGGCGTCAGAGAACCTGGGTTCAAATCTTTCTCTCCTCCCCTCCCCTCCCCTCTCCTCCCCTCCCTTCCCCTCTTTTCCCCTCTCCTCTCCTCCTCTCCCCTCTCCTCTCCTCCCCTCCCCTCCCCTCCTCTCCCCTCTCTTCTCTTCCCCTCCTCTCCCCTCCCCTCCCCTCTTCTCTCTTCTCCTCCCCTCTCTTCTCCTCTCCTCTCCTCTCCTCCCTTCCCCTCCCCTCTACTCCCCTCCTTCTCCTCTCCTCTCCTCTCTTCTCCTCTCCTCTCCTCTCCTTCTTCTTCTGTGAAATGGCGGTGTTGGACTTAGATCCAAGTCTTAGCTGGAAGGAATCTGAGGGGTCATCTAGCTTAACCTCCTCATTTTGTGGAGGAGGAAACTGAGGCCCAGGAAACTGAGGAGACGAAATGACTCCTAGTCTCAGAGGTAGGATTTGAACCCTTTCTACCACATCACACCCAAAGGCTGGCCACTGTTATCTGTCTCCTCCCAAGATCTGGCTGTATCCTTATCTTCCTGGTAGTGGTCAATTGTCTTGCTATGTCTATCCCTGCCCTGCCCTTCCACCCCTCTCTCCTCCGTTTTTGCCCCTCAGAGGTTATACTGGAAGGGCCAAGACAATGGGATTGTAAGATACAGTTATTTTACTAAATGTGTACAAAAGAATCATTACTGGTCAAATGGGCCTGTTTTTGGTAAAATCACACTATAATGAGATCTTTTGTGACTCCTAAGGATCACCTTGACCCTTCCAGCCTTAGTTCTATGATCCAGTGAGAATGCAATTAGGGGTATGGTCTCACTACTACCATTCGCCATAGACACAGGGGGTGGGAAACCTGAGGCCTCAAGGCCACATGTGGCTCTCTAGTCCTCAAGTGCAGCCCTTTGACTGAATCCAAACTTCACAGAACAAATCCACTTAATGAAAGGATTTGTTCTATAAAACTTGGGCTAGTCAAAAAGCTACACCTGAGGACCTAGAGGGCCACATGTGGCCTCGAGGCCAAAGGTTCCCTACTCACATAATAGAGGTATATATTAACACAGCGGATGGAGCCGGGAATGGAATCAAGAAGCCTCAAATTAGAATCTAGTCTCAGACACTTATTAGCAAGTCATTTAACTTCTGCCTCAGTTTCCTCCACTGTAAAAATGGGAAAAATAATAGCCCCCTGCCTGTTGTGAAGATCAGATGAGATAACATTTATTCAGTGCTTAGCACAGTGTCTGGCACATAATAAACACTATATAAATGCTAGCTATTAATGCAGCAAATCCAAGCTGGCTAACGGAATACAAAAAGTAGGAAGTTCAGTGCCTTCTATGTGGGGCTTGGCAAGGCAAGAGCTGATTCCTCCTGACTTAGTCTCCATTACACAGAGAGGGGGCTGACAGCTATAAAACTCAACCCTGGGGAGATTTCATGAAGAGTCTGTCCAGGCGTACGGCTCGCCTGGAACCCTATCAGTGTGCTTGTATGACTGCCAGGGCATGATTTATCCAAACCCGATGGGGACGTGCAGACCGGAAAAAACAGTAGAGCTAGAGAAGTCAAGAGTCTTGGCCAGCCGAGGGCTGTCGGTTCCTTTGTCCTGAAGGGCAAATGGCTCCTGTTTGGGGAGGTGAGGCTTAGGGGAAGAAGGACAGCCAGGCTCGTCAAGCAACAGCAAGTATATCTTGCAAGTTCTGAAGCCAGGCTTCAAAAAATGGGATGGAATACCTTTGGAGTCAGTGGACTTGGGTTCAGATTCCTTCTCTGTGACCCTTTAATACCTGTGTGACCTTGGCTAGGTCACTGAACCTCCTTGGACCTCAATTTTCTCTTCTGTTTAAAAAAAAATGAATTGGACCAGATGGTCTCTGAACTCATTTCCAGCTCTTTTCTGGTCTAAAACTAACAAGCTTCGTTATTATAGGGGTTAGAGCATTGGCTATGGAGCTAGGAAGACCTGAGTTTGAATTCCAACTCAGATGCTACAGAGCTGTATGATTCTAGGCAAATTGCAACTTCTCTCAGACTCAGTTTCCTCCCCTGTAAAATGGTATCTACTTCCCATGTGGTCGTGAGGATCGAATGTGATAATAACCCTAAAGCATCTGACAAACCATAATGTACCATATCAGGGAATCACCACCTGTGTTGTGGATTAGACACAAAATCCTCTGCCTGGCATTCAAAGCCTTTGACACCCTAGCCCCTTCCTACCTCCACAGTCTCCTTATGCCTTACTCCCAACCTTATGCTTTTGGACCCAGTTGGCACCAGCCTCTTGGCTGTTTCTTGTCTCTGATCCCAGGGCATTTTCTTTGGCTATCTCCCGTGCCTGGAATGCTCTCCCTTCATCTCTGCTACTAGCTTCCCTGGAGTCCCAATTAAAAATCCCATCTCCTATAGGAAGCCTCTCCCAGCCCCTCTTGCTTCCAGGATATTCCCTCTGTTATTTCCCATTTATCCTGTATATAGCTTGTTTCTATATACTTCAGTTTCCCCGGTAGATTGTAAGCTCCTTGAGGGCAAAAACTATCTTTTGCACTTTTGTATCCCTGGTTCACAGTACCTGGCACACAGTAGGTGCTTAATAAATGTTTCCTGATTGATTGTTGTGTTGTTAAGCCCTTTGGCAGTCTGGTGAAGCCCATGGACATCTCTCAGAATAACATTTTGCAATGCATACACTAAAATCTATAGGATTACAAGGGAAACTAATAGTAAGATACAGTTATCAATTTTTTTCACAAGTTAGCAGACCCCAGGTTAAGAATCCCTGCTTGAGAATAATTATAACCACAAGCATTTATATGGTCCTTTAAGATTTGCAAAGTACAACTTGGAACTCAAAACTCGAAAGACAAATGTTTAAAGTTGTTTTACCTGTAACTGGGGAAAACTAAGATGCCGGATTTAAAAAAAAATTAAAAGTTAAAAAAAGATTTGCAAAGTACTTTACATAAGTTACCTTGTTTGATCTTCATAGCACCTCTCTGAGCTCGCTGCTATTTTCCTCATTTTACAGATGAAGAAAACCAAAGCTGAGAGGTCAAGTCACTTGCCCAATATCACATAGTTAAGCAAGTGTCAGAGGCAGGATTAGAACCCAGTTTAGCTATTATTAGTGTTGATAGATCTTCGACCATGAGCTTGATGATTCCCATCCTTACCTTCTGTGCAGAAGCTGGAGAGGGGAAGGGGAGAAGTAAAGATAGCATGGGGAGGGGTGCAGCTGGATGGAGGGGCCACTGAGGGAAATATCCAGTTCTGCAATAACACAGAGCCTAGCCTGCTGTGTCCAGCCCAAGTGAACCCAAGGCCTGCTAAGTGGATTCCTCTCCTGCCCCAAATTAAAAGCAGAAGAGCCTGCTGGCCAGAGGCGTCTGTGGTTTGCAGTTATGTGCTCGGCTGGGAGCTCCTGAGACTTCCTAAAGGCATTTCCATTCTTTTGAAGATGTGCTATTGAGTTCTGGGTCTTGGGTGGAAATTAGTAGGGGATGGGGAAGAGGAGGAGGCATTTCCTATCTTGAAGGAGAGCGGAGTCATGGCATGAGATTTTTTTTTTAAATGTACTCAGAAGAGGCTTCTCTAGTACTGAGCACTGGAAAAATCCATGCCCAGCCCACTGTGGCGTTCTCTGCTAAACTTTCCACAAGGAGTAGGCCAAAAGGCCAAAGAGGCTACTCACAGGGACTGCTCACTCACTGACTTGGCCCAGGGAGGGCTTGGCTGGGAGCTGCTTTGCTGGATGTGCTGGGGGGAAATCACCCAACAAAGAAAAGCGTCCACAGAACACTGACCTACAATGGGATGAGGGCATGGACAGGGCGCCCAATAAAGACAGGCCTGCCGGACAGAACGGGTGTGGAGGTGAAGCTGGAGCCCGTTGACTGTCTGCTTTTTGTGTGCTCATAATGAAGACAGCAGCCTGACTGACATCCAGCATTCCTCGGGGCTCCAGCTGCCTCTACACAGCCTTCTTCCATTCCCCCCTCACCTTAAAGCTTGTTTGGGCCTCTCCAGTCCATTTAACCTATTCCAATTTGCATCAGAGATAATTTGTGCATGGCTTCTCTCTCTTAGGAGACTGAGAACAGGGGCAATCTTGTTTCATCCCTATGCCACAACCCCTCTCCCACTCCCACCCTGATGGGAGAGCAGCAACAATAGACCTTTAGGAACTGTTTGTTGGAAAGATAGTAGAGTGGATAGAGGACCAGCTGTGAGTTAAGAATGACCTGGATTCAGGTCCTGCTTCCTATACATACTAGCTTAGTGACTGTGGCCAAGTCCCTTGTGACATCTACCTGAGACTCAGTTTCAGATGAGTTGCTGTTCTGCATCTGTGGAGAGAGTTTTCACACTAGGAGTTCCTCAAGACTAAAAGGAACATTGGGGATCTATAAGTCTATATTTTATAACTGAGGAAACTGAGGCCCAAAGGTTAGGAGACTTGCCCAAGGTCACATAGGTAGAAAGTAGCAGAACTGGGATTTGTCCCAGCTCCTTCCTCCAATTCCCTCTTACTCCATTTAGTGCACCTTCCATTTTACTACATGAAGTCACCCAGGTAGTAAGTGTCAGGAAGTGAAATTTGAGCTCAGTTCCTCTGATACCGAGTCCAGGGTTGAACCAAACCGAAGCTCACTGGGCCACCAGGCTTTTCACTGAAATTCATCTCTCTAGGGCCAATCTGCTCTGAATCTGACTTTACTTGCCTAGAATCCTCCCTCTATCAGAGTGACTCACCTTGAGACATAGATATGAGCTAGAAGAAGATGCTGTTGCAGCTCCTCTGGGCTCAAACCTGGATGACCTTTGATACTAGTACCCAGAAGCCGAAGGTCCCATCCTCTGCCCAAACTACAGGGGCCATACCTAGTGACTTCAACTTGAATTTGCTCTGAACCTTTTGGCATTCTGATAGCATGGAGCTGAACAAGACCTTGGCTCCATGGGACTGATCTTAGCACATCACACTTCTACCTGGGAAAGGAGCACCATCGTCTAAGCATTGGTCTCCAAACCCCTAGAAGGCCATGGCGTGACCCACCCCCCCACCCCAGCTTATGTCATCAGTCCACTGAATGGGTGGGAAGATGGGGATAGAAAATAGCCAATTGAGAAGCTTGTTTTCATACAATCATATCTTTAACTCTATTCCCTCCAGAGGCCATGAAAGTTCTTATTACAAGGTAGGTCTTTCCAGGCAATTATAATCTAATCTCCATGGTGTATCTGCATTGCTGCCATGGGAAAACTCTTCCTCTTCTCCCCACCCCCAGATCACCTTGTGACTGCAGCAGGAACCCCAAGGCTGGTTTGAGTACTTAACCTGCTGGGCACTCCAGGGCAGGGGCCACTAACAGCCTCTCCTTCCAGACTCTACCTTGTTCATTTTTGAATGAGTCAGAGCGAGTGGAATAGAAGGGTTGAAATCTACCTCCTAGATGGTCCATGGTCTTCCCCCTTGCCCAAGCTTTCCCACAAGTATTGAGGGTACCCCCAAGTGTCATCCTTCTGCTCCTCATTCTCACTCATCCTTCTAGCCAATCAAGTGGCCTAATCTTGCCATTTCTACCTCCATCTCCCTCTCTCCCATCTGTCTCCATCTCTGTACTTTCAATAGAGTCCCACTCTAGGATCTTTTGTTCTTTGGGCATATATTACTCTATCCTAACACAACTTACTAATGTGCCCTTTTAGGGACCAGGACACAGTGTGTTTGGCTCAGCTAACTCATCCCCTGCTCCTCACTGGACACCCAGTTCACAGCATCTGATTTTGTACAAAAGATGGCATATGCCCTAAAAGCATATGGGAAGTACTGCTGATATTGGGAGTCTCAGAATCTGCATTCAAACTTCAGCTTTGCCATCTATCTGAGACTTTAGGCAAGTTGCTTAATCTCTCAGGGCATCGGTGTTCACCCCTGTAAAATGGGAGGGATGGAGTAAAAAGCTTCTGAAGTTCCTTCCAGATCTAGCCCTTAGGATTCTCTGCCATTTTGCAGTGATGTCACATCTCACAAAGCACTTTCCCGACAAGATCTCCATCAGGCTGGGCAGTGCACATCAGAGATCTAAAACCCAAAGGGCCTATAGAGGTCATCTAGCCCCATCTCCTCCTTTTATAGATGGGAAAACAGAGGCACAGGAAGATTTTTTTTAAGTGATTTGCCCCAGGTCACACTGGTAGCATGTGCCAGAGGCTGGGGCTAAAACCGGGTCCTATGCCTTTTAAGGCACGGTAGTTGAAACTCTGCCAGATTTGTTCATAGCCTCATAGCTAGGAGGTGAGAGAATGTGGTCTTGCACCTGTGGATGCCTCTGGTGTCAGCGGACACTGCCATCTAGGCCTCTGACCTGGGGAGAGAATGAGCAAATGCTCCTGCTGGCCCGAGGGAGATGAACACAGGACATTCAGGAAGAGCCAGGAGGATGTGCTGACTGTTAGTGCTTACAAGTGGGCATGGGGTGAGAAACAAGATCTCAGAAGGAAAATGGGACTCGATTATGAAATGCTTTTAATGCCAGGATGAGTCTAAAGCTGACTGCAGAGGGAAAAAAAGTAACAGGGTGGAAGGGATGAATATTTTAGGAAGATTTTTTAAAATGTCAATAGACCCAGGGGCCTAGAGGAAGGAAAGACTGAAGGCAGGCAGGCCCTGAGTAGGGAGGCACTTAGATAAACCACAGGTGAGCTCACCACAATCTGGGCTGGAGTGATGGCAACAGGAACAGGGAAGACAGAAGAGACTTGGGAGAAAAAAATTTTAAATCTTGGTGACAGATTGAATACAGAAGGTGAGGAATGAGTCGAGAGTCAGAGAGTTCTCAGATTTTGAGCCCAGGTGCCTGGGAGGATGTTGGCATTCATAGAAATGGAGAACTGGAAAGGAAGAGTGAAGGTAGTCATCATATACCTTCTCAAGCGCTTGCTTCAATTGTCCCAGTCCCAGTGGCAAGTACATCAAAGAGTTCACAGGATCGTAAAGGTGGAGCTAAGATGGACCTAGAAGATCATCTCATCCAACTGCCCCATTTTACTGAGACCCAGAAGGTAACTTATCCAAGGTCACACAAGAAGTAGAAGAATCAGGATTTGAACTCAGCATTCCACTGCTGCACCATTCTCAAGATGGTGTCATCGAGGTCTGGGAAGAAGTGCCTGAGATGTCAACTTAGGCAGGGTTGTGGCTCCCAGTGATGGCTCTTGTGAAGGCCCCACATTCGGTGTGTTTTGTTTTTCTTGGCTCAACTTCATTCACAATCCCAGTCTCTTCTTGAGGCTGCTATGACCTCAATCCTGGGCAACACCCTTCAGGGTGATTATGCGGTTAACCCTGAATTTAGATTGTGCCATCTCTCTGGATGCTGCTGACCAGTCCAACAGCAATGCCTGATCCCAGAATGTCAGAGCTGGGGGGGCCTTTGGACACCATCTCTCCATCTGCCTCCTTTTACAGAGAAGGTATCTGAAGCCTCTAGGTGTGACTTTTCAGAGGTGTCGAATGACAAGGTTGGGACTGGAACCTGGGTCTCCTGGCTCCCAACCTGGCATGCTCTCTACTTCACCACACTGGGATATTTTGCTTCTCAAATAGTGGGGGTGGGTCATGCTGAGTCACACTCTCCCAGACTTCCTTGTGACCAAGGCTACCCATCTGCCAGAGAGCAAGCTGGGGTCTGAGGTGCTCTTTGTGGTGAGGGAAAGAGCAAAGTCAATGGGCTCATCACCGACTGACCTCCTGGTCTCCTCAGCATTCTGAGCCACACATCAAGCCCTTGGGATTCTTCACCAGTGAAGGCTTAGATGCAGCAGACGTATACGAGGGTGTGGGTGTCTGTTTGTGAACTGATGTTTTCTTTAAACAGCATTTGATAATTTTCCCATTGTCTGTTAAAGCTCTTCAGCTGCCGCCCTGGCTAGCTGTGATGGTTTTATTTTTTAAAGAATCCTGTGGAATGTGGTCTCTTTAGCAGCTGCTGCATTTCCCCTCTCCCTGTGAAGACACTCCCTCCTGGGACAGCTTGAAACAAACAAGAGAAGAAACTTGAGTTTCCTCCTGCTCTTTCACCTGAGAATCGCTGTCCAATTTAAAAAACAGCTTTCACAGCTCCGGAAGGTGGAAAGGAGATTGATGGAAGAGGCTGCCCCTAGGCCTACTTGCTGAAAGAGCACCCAAGGTTGCCAGGACTCTGCAAAAAGCTACAGGACCAAACCTAGCCTCAGGGCCGTGGGTTACCTTTATAAAGGCAGATGTCTCAAACTTCTTTTTCATTAGGTTTCTCCAGGATAATAAATGCTTTGAATCGACCCTCCCCCTTCCCCAAATGGAGAAATGGCCAGATACATACTATTCAGCTGGATGGACTTGGGAAAAAGCTGAAGGTGTCTTGAGGTGACCCTGAAAAAGAATCCAGGAAGCCTGAGAGCTCCCAGCTTCCTAGTCTGGGCTGCTTGGCTCAGACAAATCCTGCTCTGTCTCGTCTCCCCAGGCACATACGGCTGAGGGCCCAGCCGCAGTCAGAGGGGGTTCTGTCGCCTTGAGGAGCAGACAGAGGCAGAGGCTGGCCTCCAAGGCCACTAGACACCATGCAAAATGAGCTCTGGAAAGAGGCCCCTGGCAACCCTTACAATTGGCATTCCGAGGAAATTTGCCACACTTTCCACAACACTGACACTGGCCAATTCAAGTCGGGGGAAAAGTTCACTCTTGGCCTTAACAGGTTTCTCCCTAAATGCTACGGAAACAGCAGCTGGCAGGGCCCGGAGGATATGCAATTCAAAGGGGCTTTTGGAACCTGTCTCCCTTGAGTAAGACTGATTTTGTAATCATGCCCTAAAAAGGCAAAGAAAGACTCGATCTTCAAATTCTTGCTGCGGATAGAACGTTTATCCAGGCAGCACAATGGGACACTGGGCTTCTTTACTTGGGTCATTTGGACAAAGCAGTTTCAGCAACAAGCTTACCACCATGTTCTAGAAGACTGCAGGCTGGCTTAGACGTTCCCCAGCTCCCGTAGGACAAGGCCTAGCCTGAAGAGCACCTTCTCCTTACAATGGAGCCACACTGGAGCATTAGACAAGCATCCGTCCGTCTGTCTCTCTCTGTGTCTGTCTTTCTCTCTCTGGCTCTCTCTCTCACACACTCTCTCTCTCTCCCCCCCTCTTCCTCCCTCCCACACTCTCCCTTACATACCCTATACCTCTAAGCTAAAAACATTTTTGGAAAGCATGGTACTTCCTCGTGGATTTATAAAAGATGGTTCTCTTCAGAAACAACCGCATTGCCAAAATTTAGATTCCAAAGTATTTCCAATAGCAGGTAAATTGCTTAGGGGACTAAGGAGTTCATTAGTGTGCCACCTCCCCAAATGCTATGATCTTAGGAAACATCTCCAAGCTTCAGGGAGGCAGATTTCTGTAACAAAGTCCAGAAGGCCAGGCTCTCCTCATGCTGCCTGCACAAACACACCATATTCAGTGACATCTGATGTAAGGAAAATCTTCCTCATGATCTGAGATACTTCAAAGTGTAATGGGCTTGGTTTGGTGGGTGGTTTCCCTTGACCAGAGGGATTTAGGCAAAAGCTGCATGACCACCCTGAAGGCCACTGCAGAGGTGATTCAAGTTCAGGGTTCCTTTAGAAAGTCCCCACAATACTGATAATACCGGGAGATTCTGTAATCCTTGTGAAGAGGAGTTACAAGATGAAAATAAAGAGAAAATGATCTCAAAAATTCTATGCTAAAAAGGATTCACTTCAGCATAAACAGAAACTTCAAGGTTCCCTATAAGTTCTTCATTAAATAAAATAAGAAAATCCACAAGTGACCAAGCAGTTACTGGAAGCACAGAATTAGATATCTTATGTAAATTCTTGTGGGAACCAATCAAATGGATCCAAATATAAATAGAGTTTGCAAGAGTTAGCTGGTTTCCTGAACAGAAATCTGGAAGAAAAGTCAGCCAAAGAGAAATTAAAAGTACCGGGAAAGGACAAAGGCAGCGGTAGAACAATTTATGAACACTTGGAAAGGGAAGGTGTTTGCATCGTCCCAAAGTTGTCTATAATCATTTCTTTTCTTACTCTGTTCAGCCTTCCTTGTCCCATCCAGAGGCCTTTCTCCAACCCCATTTTCCTCAACCTTTCCACTTGGCCTCTGTCACTGCCGATTCTTCTCTCCTCTTCCATAATCTCTTCTCTCTAGATTTTCAGGGAATTACTCTTCCCTGATTCTCCTCCTCTGACTGTTGCTTCTCAGTCTCCTGTGCTGGATCTTCACCTAGGTTGTGCCCAATAAATGCAGGTATCCCTCAAAGCTCTGTCCTGGTCCCTCTTCTGTTCTGTTCCCAAGGCTTTTGCTTGAGCTCCCATAGATTCGATTAACATCTTTATGCAGATGATTTGCAGATCTGTCCAGCCCTAGCCTCTCTCCTGACCTCCAGGGTCACACCCTCCACCTGCTGTCGGACCTCTCAAAATGGATGTCCTGTGGACATCTTAAATTCAATATGTCTGGATTCATTATCTTTCCCTCCAAAACCTCACCTCTTCCAAATTTGCCTATTACTGTCCAGGGTATCACCATTCTCCCCATCACTTAGGCTCACAATCTAAGTGTCCTCCTAGACTCTTCATTCTCAACTATTCTGTCCAAACTTGCTGAGGCCCAACATTTCTACCTTCATAGTATCTCTTATGTCCCCATCCCTCCTCTGACACCACAACTACTTTCTTTCAGGACCTCATCACTTCATGCCTGGATTATATAAATAGTCCACTGCTTGGTTTCCCTCCCTCAGGTCTCTCCATTCAGTGGTATAAGTCCAACTAGTCATATATGTCCTTCTCCCTGCATTGAATAAATGCTAGGGGCGTCCTATCATCTCTAGGATCAAACACAGAACCTTGACTGCCTTTTAAAGCCCTTCATAACCTGGAAAGGTAGGAAGGGGCCAGGTTATGGCCTTTCATGGCTCTGTGACTCAGTGATGCTTAACTGGCTTCTCTGGGCTCCTCCAAGCCCCAGCTAAATTTCTACCTTCTGCAGGAAGCCTTCCCCCTGAGACGATGACCCCCAATTTATCCTATCTTTAGCTTCTTTGTGAATATCTGTCTGCATGCAGTCTCCTCCCTCAGACTGGGAAGACAGGATTCTTTTTGGCCTCTCTTTGTAGCCCCAGCACTTAGCACAGTGCCTGGCACATAGCTGTTGTTGTTTGTCCTGTTTTCAAAAAAGACTGTTGACATCACGGCTGATGTCTTGACTTGTGTGTGAAGTGGATTTAAGTAAGGCAGAGCTGTGCCAAAGTCAGGACTGGCACATAGTAGGTGCTTAATAAATGCCTGCTGACTTGACTTGTTGCTAGACAAGTATTTTTATAATGTGCTCATTAACACCATGTCCTGCTCCTGTGCCCTATCTTCAGTGTGTCAGAAGACCCCAGGGAAGGGATGCACCAGGCTTGGCGGGGGAAGAACCCAGACAGCAGAGATGAACACAGCGCCCACATGGTTTCCTGATGATTCTCTTTCCTGCTGTCCACTCTGCTTTCTGTCAGCAGTAATGAAACTCATTCTAGCAAATGACATACAATAATGGTTTAATTAGCAACAGTGTCACGCACCAGTATACAACAAGAAATCACTTCCAGATGGGGAACATAAAAGATATTTACGACAAAAAAACACCATCCCTTTATTGGAAGGAAATTTACATCTTACTCAGGTGTCCAATCTGAGGGCTCCAGAAGCACCCAATTTGATAAATACAAGGAAATAGGAAATTATTTTACATACCAAAGACAAACACATCCTTTATTTCGACTGGTTTCCCAATACACCCGTGTATTTGGTATTCTCTTACCACCACCGTGCTCATTTTGAATTAAGATCCTGACTAGAACAAGACATACAAGTCATCTGCCTTCACCCTACAAGCAGCCTGCCTCTATCAGAGATGGGGAGCTGAGGCATGGTGGCTAGTGTATCTCTAGCACCTCAATACAAACCACGATCTGAGCACCAACATCTGGCGGAGCTTGCTGGCTCCCTTGGCTGATTTGCCATTAGTTTGCTGGCTCTTTCTGAGGCTAAGCTACAGGCCTTGTTACACTTTTCTTTGGGAGAATATCTGCTAGTGAGCTTGCTCAATGAACTGACTGTGAGAAAGCAGAAAGGGGCTGAAGGCCTTAGGAGGGAGGGCAGAGGAGCACGCCTGGTTTTTGGGTGGGAAAAAAGACAACCTTGCCTAATTCATCCTGTAACTGAAAGTGGAGGTTAGAACTCTCCAGGAACAAAGCAAATTCCATGCCTATCCCATCATTCATCAGTTCTGATGTCCATGCTATAGACAACATCTCCAATCTGACTTCTCCAGGTTAGGCTCTTCCTGCTCAGATGAAGTTTCTCAATTTTTCACTCTAGATAATCCAAAGGAAAGAACAATCACCGATCCAACCCAGATGGAAGGACACCCACAGAAGGCAACACTTTAGGGGGAATGTAAATGACCAATATTATATGCAGATATTTGGCTTTAACCACTTTCAAGTGTTTGGATTTTCTTTCTTCCTTGAAGGATCTGGGAAATTGAGAGCAGCAGGTTGCTGTTTAAAGTTAACCAAATAACAAAGCTGCCAACTGCTGCTCTCGTCAGGCAGGGTGCTCAGAAGTAAGGACAATGCTGCTGGATCTAGTGTTCTGGGCTCGAAGGAGAAAA
This sequence comes from Phalanger gymnotis, assembly GCA_028646595.1. NCBI lineage: Eukaryota > Metazoa > Chordata > Mammalia > Diprotodontia > Phalangeridae > Phalanger > Phalanger gymnotis. The sequence goes on from CM053627.1 coordinate 29,716,080, forward strand.
GAGTCTAGGCAGAGTGGAAGAAGTCAGGCTTGTGGCACGGTTTCTAACATCGACATCAACTACAAATTTAAGCTGTGAGTAATCAGCAAAGAATATTTTTTGTGACATCTGAACTACCACTAATATACAATAAACATATTCTGGTTAAAAAGCCAGTAAGATGTTTGTTTAAAGAAATCTCTCCATACCATCACAAAGCCCATTGTAGTGTTCAGCACTGGGGAGCAGAGCATTTCATCCAGGACCTACTGACTCTTGTTGGCCCCTTTAGAGAGGAGATGCTGGAGACCCAAGGCATTGAAGTGTAAATGCGTCTTAGAGATCATCCCAGAAAGGGACCAATGAGAATGAAACAGCCTCACTAAATACTGAGAACTAGGCCTTTAACAACCTGCTGCGCTAGCTAGCTAAAGAAACCGCTAGGAGACAGAAGAAAATCAGAGAAGGCCTAAATTCAAATCAATCATCCCAAATACGGTGGGAAAGGGTGAAAGGGAGATGCTATTGGTTCCCAAGAAAGGAAGAAGTAAAATTGAGTTAGTGTCAGCTGAATTACTTCTCCAAAGCCAACCCTGTTACTAGCCTAACCCCACTGAAAGGGTCAGTTGCTGACCAAATGCTAGGTCAGCCTCACAGCAGTCTTCGGTTTACCTAGCTTTAATGTCAAAATCAAATTGTAAATACTCTCCCAAATCCTGATTTTTCATCTGTCTCCCTTATCAATGTCCTTCAGTCTAAAAGGTACAGGATTGAAAAGCCCTCTTAAGTAGGGAGAAAAGATCAAAAGTAAGGAAATGAATTCAGAAGACCAGAGTTAGGACCAATGCACCAAATCAGGGAAACAGGCAGAGAGGCAAGAAGCCTGTTTTTTGATTTTCAAAGGTGGATATTTTCTGAATTTCCCAGAACCCTTCCTCACCCTCTCTCCCCTTCCCAGGTCAGGTTGGCCTCCAGCTGCCATCGGATTTGTTGTAAACAAAGGGCTACATCTCCTCCTTCCTTCCCACGCTCCCTCTGAAATACATACAACTGAATAAAGAACATGGGCCAATACGGGTCACCCTTATCCTGACATTATTCTCAGAGTAAAGCCCAAATTGGCTTCCAATGAAGTTGGTGCTTACAGACATTTCATACTTTCTGCGGCCACAGGAAATGGCTTCCTGATGACTGAGGAGGAATCGTTTTTCTCTAGGAAGCCAAGGAGCTATTGTGCTATTATCTCTGAGAGCGGGTCAGGTTAGCCAGAGAGAGGCCATGGGGATCGCTAGGGGCAAGGAGGGGCTGGCACAGTAGGCAGGCTGGGAGGCCTAATAGCCAGTTCTTTCAGACTAATAGTTTACTTCATGAGCCTATGGTGCTATTTTCATTAGTAATTAAATAAGATGGCATTCCAGTTATGTATGTATATAACATTTGCCACTTCAAACTCATCTTAGGGATGGACAGGGGCAAGGACTGTATCTGAATTAAGGGGGTGTGGGGAATGGGGTGGAAAAGCAATGGAGGCAGCAGCCTTCCCACAGTCCCACCTGGTTGGCATCAATCCACCAAGTGAGATTCCTGGTTTTGCCTCCTACTCAGCCCAGTCCCACTCCTAAGAAGCCAAGAGTTACTGGGGACAAAGGGAGAGGAGAAGAACAGAAATGGGAATGGGAAACCTAGTTCTGCAACCCCACTAAGTAAGGATGCCGAGCAGAATCCTCTCCGCAAAGCAGATGTCTGTCTGCTCTCACAATGACCCCAATATATCCTCAGACACTCGGCCTCTGAGGGCCTGGCCCCCAAGCAGAGGGAGAGCTTCCTGAGAAGGCTGTAGAAACCAGATCCTAAGCTGAAAAAGTGGGAAAGGGCAGAGCTGTAACTTGGCCAAATGGTAAGCCCAGGCACAGGCAAACCAGAATACGCTAGGAGAGCGGGCTTGGTAGCAGGCAGGCACGTACCCAGCAGCGTCTGTCACTCCACATGCTCAGGACTTACAGGTCCCTCCAAGGCAGGTCCAAAGCACTCCCAGGGGGCTGATTAGACATAGGATTCTAGGTGGAGGGGGAAGCAGGCTTTTTATGCAGAGTTATCAACGGGCAGTTTCAAGATGAGGAACAAGGTCCGGTGCTAGCTGGGGGGATGGCTAGAGGTGGCATGCAATGAGTCCCTAAAAATGACGTGACAGTGACAAGCTAGCGGATGAAAATAAAAAGCATGCTTCCGCTTGTTCTGTCTTAAGACTCTGTTTTTAGGGATTAGAGATGGTTTTGAAACAGGGTCCCAAGCAATGGAAGACATAACCCGACCTGCTCTCCTTTCTTTTTCTCTTACCAAACTGGCTTCATAGTTTACGGAAGGAGTCACATACAACATGGCAAATGTACGTTGTCAAACCCAAATTTCCCAGGAAAACACGAGGGGATGATGCTGATGGAGGAGAGGGGAGGCCTAAGAGACTTCTAAAACAGCTGCCTGTTGAGTGTTGGAGAATGCGCCACTCTCTGGCAAAGGCGGCCCGGGCCCCTCTCCTGTTTGCTCAGAGTCTCTTTTTGATGAGTTTCTCCAATTTCCGAATGCGGGATGATTCTTGTTCAGGTGTTGGTGCTGTCAGGGATGTGGAGCCAGGACCCTCCGATGCTGACGGCGGGGTAGGCAGCCGCTGGCGGAAGAGTTCCAGCATGCTGCTCTGCTCGCTTCTCTTAAGGCCCTGGGGAGAGAAAAGAGCCTGTGATGTCAAAGTCCCCACACCGCTGAGAGAGGAGAACACGCCAACTGTGCAGGGATGCAGGTTCAAGAAACGGCTGGATGCTCTAGCCCGCCTTCAGATCTAAGCACACTCCAAAGGGTACCTGTGAATCCTGGCCTGTCCCAACTCCTCATTTTACAAGGGATGAAGCTGAGCCGAGGTGAGAGGGGCGAAAGGTCTTGTTAGAGGTCACGAGGCTAGTAACAGAGCTGGGATTTGGGCCCCAGGACCACGAATCCTTCTAGCATTCTTTCCACTACCTCAAGTGACCATACCTATGGCACAGGCAAGGGAGAAGGAACAAAGGGAGAGGGAGGAAGAGGAAATGGAAGAGGAGGAAAAAGAAAAGGCCAAGAGGGGCAGGCCTTAGAGGGGCTGGGAAGGCCCTGGCTCTGACCTTCATGTCCAGTATCTTCTGGAAGGTTTCTGTGTTACAATCTGTGAGGAGCTTGATGAGGTTGTCAACAAATACCACCAATGGCTCGTGAGGGGCCATCACCACCTACGAGGGGAGACAGAAGAAACAAACAATCTGGGAGGCTGAGGAAAGTCATTCTCTCCCCCAAGGCCTGGCTGCCCACAAACCACTACGAGTCACAACCACAGTCTGACGCCATCTTTGCCTGTGACACAAGTCCTAAAGGACTAACAGACATTTATCTTACAGCCTAGGCTTCTGTTCTTGGTACATCATTGATCTTGAAAGGAAAAGGGGCCCACGAAACGGTCGGACCAAAGTTTAATTATTGTCTTTTACTCTTGTGCAAACGGAAGGAGAGTTTTCATGTTTTTCAAACTAGGAACACAAATTTTAATTATTATATATTACCTACACAAAACTGTTTTTTTTTTAGTTAAAAAAAAAAGCAGCAAACGATTGATACTGTGCCCCTCCCCTCCATGTGCCCATGTCAGCTTTGGAGCTTGTGCCAGGGGCCCTAGTCAGGGCCTTCTGTGGTGCCCTCTCTATCTAGCCAATGGCAACCATGCTTCACTCGCTATCCTGCCACCTTCTTGCCATCCACCAAACCACCGCACTCATGCCCCACTCTCTCTCATTTCCAGTTCCGACCATAATTGATTCAATACAGCCACTGCTGCAGTATTGTATGTACCCTGTACTCTATGACCCTGCGGCTCAACTCATCTATGCCGTGACTTTCCAACCCAAAATGTCCTTCCTTGGACACCACTTCTCTTTGCTCCACTGGAACAGAAGTTCCTGAAGACAGGGCTGGTTTCAATGCTTTCTTCTCAAGACTTTGCATGGGGCTTGGCACACATCAGTCACTTAATAAATGCTTATTTCATCAATTCCTGTAAATCTGCACAGCCCTCGCCCACAAAGAGTTAAAATTAAGCAAATAAGAGCTATACAAAGCACTCCCAGACATAAAATCTAACTCTCAGCAGAGGCCCCTGGATCCTGGCACGTCCTTTATGCCTTCCAACACATATTCTCTGGCAAAGAAATGCTGAGCTGGCGAGGAGGAGTCAGAGCAGTGTCTACCCTCCAAGGTTTACGGATTATCAGTGATGCCCAATTTTTTCCACTTCAGAATATGGAATGTGAACTTTCTCTATCAGTTACTTTGCCTTCCTAATTATGTTCTTTTGGAGTACAGCAGCTATGGTGGTGCCTAGGGCAGTGGTGCCCAACTCAAGTAGAAACAGATGCCTCTGGGTGGTATGTTGACTGAGAAAATCACAAACTAAACATTATCTATTTTGTATTAGATTTTTAATTATTTTGTTAAACATTTCCCAATTACAATTTAATCTAACTGTGAGTTTGGCACCTCTGGCCTAGGGGTCCAATATGGGATTACAAACTTTCTGGGGTTAACTCACACACCAGAAAGGGAAAGGGCCAAACAAAGAACATCACCTGTTGCCCGCCCCAAGTGGACTTGGTCTCTGCGTCCTCATTGCCTCCTTACACAACTACCCCTGGAGGATCACAGGATTGAGCGTGAGAGAAGAGACTCAAGAGAACATTAGTCCAACCCCCTCATTTTTACAGGAGAGTAAACTGAGGCCCAGAGCTCATTTGTCCAATGTCATCAAGAAAAGGAGCAGTCAAGATTCAGGCCCAGGTCCTCTGACTAGTTGGGGCCAGAGGGGCAGCACGGTTCTCCAACATGGTGGAAAGTTTTCAGAAGGAGTCACTGTGGGGGAAGTGGAAAGGAGCAAAAGGGAAGAGAGAGTTTCCCAGAAGCCCGAAGCTGACAAAGGATGACCCCCTCCCTGCTGAAGGGCACTGTGGAGGAATGTTGGGGGGGGCGGTGTAACCATCACAACCATTGACCATTTCTTCTTCAACTCTTTCCTCTCCTCTAATCACACCCTGGCTGTCCCAACAAGTGGCAGATGGGGAAGGCTCCAGTCTCGTGCCTTTTCTCTGTATTGCTCAATGCCATTCTCCAAAGAAGCAAGAGTTTGCTTCAAAGGAATTTTAAAAGCCATCCATGGCCAGCTTCAGTTACTACAACAGTTTTTCCACAGTTCCTAGGTGTAGGTGGCAGAGCAGCATTGTGAGTGAGCAGGTAACAGTTCGCTGGGTCTGGAATTCCTGTTGTAAACTAAATGGGTCACTGATTTTCCCACCGATGACCTCATTAAGACACGCTATTAGTGTTGGCTGCCCCACGGACCTCTCGGCGAGGCCACTTCATTACACCAGGCCCCAAGGTGAAGATTAGGTGATCAAAGAGGCCTAACAGAAAATGAGGGTGGGGAGGGAACAAGCCATTACCTTCAGGATCATCTCAGCCCGGGTCATGCCCTTCACGACAATTTTGGTGTAGCTGGCAGGTGCTTTCCTCACCACCTGGGAGCCAATTGAGGGCAGATCCAGGAGGACCATCTTCAGAGAATGCGTATCTAGCAGCAGCTGCAAGAGTAAGAGAATAGGTGGCCAGATCAGTGTCCAGGCCACTGTATGTGGCTACGCAGCCTCACTGCTTACCTTGAAGCATGCTTGGTATCTACGTAAGTGTCAAATGGGAAACTTCACGCAACAGGAGGAGCAGCGTCATTTTGTGTTAGCTTTTTTAAAGACATGTACTCACCTCGCCTAGGCTGCGAGTGCAGGGGCTGCTTATGGGCCCAGGTCCACTGGAGATCAGCATGGGAGCTTGGATCTGCTGGTGCCCACCTCACCCTCTCTGCTCCTCCCAGGGTCTCACCACAAAGTGGAACATTCACCTGGCACAACCCACGGCAGCTCAGAACTCCTGAGCCCCAGAAATTTGCCAGGCCTGCCTTGCTGGCAGCAGGGATTTATCAGCAGGCACCGCCATGCCCAGCTCTCAGCAGCCCTGGGGGGGCAGTGAGCTGGCTCAGAGCCAGAAACCAGGTCCTGCCACTGCCTGACATGGCCTGTGTGACCCTGAGTACGTGACTTCCCCATTTGGTCCTCCAAGACTAGAAGCTGCAAAGAAGGTGGGCCCAGATCAAAGAAGGGCATTTCCATACCTGAGAGCCCCTGTGTCTTTGGGATCCCAGGTCCAGTACCTGTCCCTGTATTCTACCAGTCACTTTTCCTCTTTCTGTATCTCAGCTGCACAGAGAGGGCAGCTGGAGGAAAGTACTACATCTGGCAGGCTCCTTCTGGTGCCAGCATATACAGACACAGAGTGGAGTCATGAAGACTTCAGATCTGGGGAGTAGTTGTGCCAAGCACAGGGGGCCCCCACTGCCTGGGCCTCCCCATGTCCCTACCTTCTCTTCACCTCTGGTCTCTTGGAACCTCTCAAAGGCCTGAGTCCATCTCTCTGAAGCCCTTCCTGCCTCCCCCCAACCCTCAGCTGATGGTGCCCGCCATCCCCAACTACCCCACCACCACGCTTTCTTCACGGCAAGCACAGAGTCCTGCTACGCATGCAGTAACGCCACCTGCCTCCTGGCCCTGCTTCCAGACACTTCAAGACTCAGCAACACCAAGAGATCTCAGACATTTGAGGGTTCTGGCTTTCATCGGCAGAGCTCCTCCCACCTACTGAGCCTCTGCCCAGACTTACTCCCTTACCCTCTCCAGCCTCCTTATGTCACTCCACCTTTGTCCACCTCAACTCTACACCACCAGCACCTGCTCCTGATCTGTTTCCCCTCCCAGGGGGCCCCAGGGAGCTTCTTTTCACCTAGTTTCCACCTCTAGCACTCAGTAAGCATTGGTTCCCCCAGGTGACACTGCATCTCTGGCCATCCCTTCACTCATGGCTGCATCTTCCCTTCTATTCCTGACTCACCAATCCCACGGAGGGAGTCAGAAAGACTCCCTGCCATGCGCTGTCACTTCCAGACTCTGTACTGACATCACTCAGCAATGCCTCCCCTTCTGTGGTTTGCTGTATCCACATCTTCACCGAATCTAGATGCTGGTGGTCATTTTATACTGACCAGGTCACATCCTCTCCTTGCTCAGTGAGTTCAGTGCCGGCTCAGTCTCGCTCTCCAGCCCAACCAACGACGTGCCTTCTATCACCCCACCTGCCAGCTCCCCAGCCCTCACATCACCCATGACCCGCTTCTCCACTCCATTTCAGTTACACACACGGGGGCGGTCAGAGCCCATCACCCTCACCTGCCACACCCCCATATTCAATGACTGTGAATTTCCATTACCTGTTCCCAGTCTTTTATCATGCCAGCTCTCCCCCACCACCTTGAATCCTCACCTTGACCTTTAATCCCTCAACCCCTCAGCAGACTCCCTGCCCATCACTGCTGTACTGGCTGTGTGCTCCTCTCTCCCCAATATATGACGAACCATCCTTCCTTCCTCCTTCCCTTTCCTCTCTTTTCCTATCATGGAGGAGACAACCTTTGCCCCTTCCCTCCCCCCCATATCCAATCAGATGTCAAATCTTATCATTTCTGACTCCATAATTTACACCCCCATTTATCCCTTTACACGGCCACCAGTCTAGTTCAGACACACCGCCTCATCCAGGTTACTGCAATCGCTTCTTAACTGATGCCAAGTCTCTCCCCATCCAGCCCATCCTCCACGAGGCTGCTGAATTGATTTTAAAAAGTACATTTCTGATCCTGTTATTCCTCTTACTCAACAACTCAATGGCTCCCCACTGCCCCTGGGATTAAATATAAGCGTTTTTACCTCGCATGTGAAGCTCTTCAGAACCTGGCTTCTTCCACATTCTCTTGTCTGCACATTCTATAGCCCAGTCATCCTGGGGCAATCAAGGTTCCTTACAGATGATGTCTCATTTCCCATCACCACACCTTTGCCCTAACTGTGCCCTACTACGCCTGCAGTCTTTGCACTCCCTCCTTTCTCCTGTCTCTTAGAATCCTCAGCTTCCTTCAAGAGTCAGTTCAAGCTCCACCTTTTGTAGGACTTTCCTACTTCTCCCTCTCTCCCTCTTAGGTTACTTTGCATGCACCTTGTCCACATCAGTTCTAATCTATGATGGCTGGGTTTACTTTTATCCTTTTATCCCCAGAGACAAGCACAGTACTTGGCACAGAGTAGGTACTTCATTAGTGTTTGCAGGGCACGAGGAGACTCCTGTGGATCTATCTGTTAAGATCCATGCACCTTTGTAAGGTTTCCACAAGAACAGTGAAGACACTAAAAGTAACTCAAACATTTTCAACACTAGCCAAGAAGAGAACACAGACAGGAAAACGTAAAAGAACCCCATTCTCTCTTTTCTGTGGAGGCTCAAGTTTTACAGTGAATCCTGAGTTCAGGCTCCATCAACTTCTTGGCAAAGCTGAGCCGGCTGAGATTAGGCTAAGCCACAGCTTTGAATTTCACGGCCTTTGTTACAGCTTTGGTTACAACCTCCCTGGAACACAGCGTGGATCTGTTTTGGCCTCCGAGTCTCCCTTTGTGAATCTCCTGTCTTTGGTCCAGTGCCCGGGGCTGCTCAAGCTACGCCACCCGCCCTCTTGGGTTTCCAAGGCTGGGTATTGTCTAGCAAGGTAAGCGTGGGCCAGGCGCAATGAGTCCTGAGAATGGCAAAAGGGGGCACTGCCCGCTTCTCTTCACCCATGTCTCTTGATTCCCCTACTAGTATTTGGTCTCCCCAGCACCAATATAGCTACATCTGCAATCTGAGAAAAATTCAAAAGGATTTAAGAAGAGTTTTCTCATTTCTAAGTGAAAGTACGAGTGACTGTGGGCACTACTGAATCAAACTGACATCCCACTCACCCACACACTTCATACCCACCATGATGGCTTTACCCTGGTGCTGAATTACTCAAATGATCTTTTGGGGGTAGGGACAGGGAGAAGGGAGAGAGGAGAAAGAGGGAGAGGAGAGAGATAGGAGAGAAAGGACGAAAGGAGAGAAGGGAAGGAGACAAAGGGGCTGAAAGGAAGGAGAGGGAAAGAGACAGAAAGAGTAGGCAAAGAAAAAATGAAGGAAGGAAAAAAAAGAAAAGGGGCAGGAGGAGGAGGGAGGGTAAACCTGAGAAAAACAGACGAGGTACTGGATTGATGCAATAAAACAAAAAGATTGTGGTTATCAGACATGAAATCCTTTAAGTCAGCTAGCAATGACTTGGCAAAGCTGCAGACACATGAAAAACATTTTTTTGGTGTGAATCTACTTTGTTTCCAGTGGCCTCAGCAAATCTGGAGTCAGAAATATCAGACTAGAATGTGATCTGCTAAAGGGGACGGGAATCCAGGAATCACCCAGCTTCATCTCTGATGGCATCCAACAGTCAGGGAACAGACTCCACAGCCTCGAATCCCCAGATTCATATGCTAATGAAACTGGAGACAACATGTTGGGGCATTATTCTGCTATTTCCAATGGAAAGAATTAGCTCTCTGTGCTGAATATGCAAGTAAAGGATTTTAGAACACTGGAAATCTTCAAGTTAGTGAGACTCAGTCAAGAGCTGCTTCAATTTAACCTCCTGGGGCTCTTGCTGGGATCGTATTTTAACTTCAACGATCACTGACTAGCTCGCTACCCTCCGGGGCACTAAGAGGCATTGGTAAGACACAGGACTCCTGAGAAATCTCAGACCCCAGATATGAAAAGAAAACACGCGCAGGAAATAATTCACAAAGAAAACTCACAGAGCCACTAGCTACTCTTATGAATTCAGAACAATCTAATGGGAGGAAGGCTGAGGCTGGGTAAAGGCCCTTCCTTCCAACGCGGCCATTCTGTGCTTCTACCTGGAATTATGTTACAAGGAGGGACCTGGGCCCTGTTCAAATTCACGTCATATTCTAAAGCAGCAAAATCAATAAGCGAGAGGACAAGAGCACTAAGTCTCTCAGGACTGAGGAGCCACAAAGTACAAACAGTGGGGGGATGGGGTCTACATGGGACGCTTCCTGGAGGAAGACAGCAGAGTTTCTTAGCACTGGAAAAAAATTCCCCATAAAAGAGAAGTTTACCTCTGTTATCACAGGCATGTATCAACCCTGCCCCTAGGATTTTCAATTGGACAAATATGCATAAAGAGCTTACCAGACGCAAGGCATTGTGTGCTGGGGGAGAGGGCACAGAGATTAACACAAAAGAGCCCTGCCCTCCAAAAGCCTCCAATCCATAGGGAGGGAGGATAGGAGAGGGTGGTGGCTCCCAGGGCTAGTGCGGTGACATCATTAGTCCCTTAGAAGCAGCCTCCACCATAACACTCCTATCTCTGCTGCTCTGTTACCTGGGTGATTAACCAGGAGCCAGTCCTGTCATGATTTGATTTCCCCTCACACTGTGTTCTTGAAACAATGTAAGGTGGAAGATGCTTACCCAGGAGTCTGTTTCTAAGGTTATTTTATGCAATTATATTTCTACAAAGGATGAAAATGGTCTTTGTAACTACCCACAGCCACCTCCGCCCACCACACTAGCTTTGGGAAGATTATTTTTCAAGGACAGCTTTTAATAAAGGACCCTTGAACTTCTTCCTTTCCCTTTAATCAGAGGCAGCCAGTCGGCCTGTGCTAGAAGAGCATTCCAAGCCTAGGATTCCTGTTGCCCTCGCCATCACTGGCATGGACTCCTGGCGGGCACCCGGGCAAGGCTGCCCAGTGGTCTGGGGGCACGTCATGAGCCAGTATTTTCCTCACCTGTTCTGCTCCCACCATGCTAATTGGCTTGCACTTGAAGAGATGATTGATGAACTTGGGAATGAAGGAGCTGTGAAAAGAGGTCAACACATCACAAAGTGTCTCTTGGCTAGAGAACCACCCACCCTCGCCCTCATTCCTCAGACCCACAGGAAGGGGAGTAAACAGATCAGCTCGACAAGAATTGTACACACAACTGTTATTACATAAAGACAGAAAACAAAACCAAAGACTGGGGACTTCAGAAGGATTTGGGCAGAGATACAGAAAGAATGTGCTAATATGCTCAGTTTACCTTTGTAAAACGCTCCAAGTTTTATGTAAGATGTGATAATTTATTTGATAAATGAGAGGAGAAGCCTGGTGCTGAGTATTAAGTCAAGAGGATCTTGGTTCAAATCCACCTCTGATGCTTGCTGTGTGACCCTGGCTAAGTGACGTCACCTCCAACACTGCTAAAATCACAGGCCCTTGGCTTACATTCGACTGCTTGTAGTTGGGGTTTTTGGGTTATGTTTTTGATGGTTAAGTTTATATTTCGAAATTGAATTCCACTAAACCTTGGTTACGTAGCTCTCCCATGAGGTGCTGTGCTAGTGCTGGGGATACAGAGATAAAAAGGAAAGGCCCTACCCTCACAGAGCTTACAACCTATCGGGGGCTAGGATATGAAAGAAGCAAGTAAAAAATGCAAACTCTGGACCAGAGGAATCTACAGCGAGGAGAGGGTCTAACAAACAGGAGAAGGCTCCAGGAGAGGGCTCCAGAACAGTGGGCTGAGCTCTGTCTACAGAGAAAACCGTTATGGGGCTCAGATGCAGAAATGCCAAAGGCAGAGGCGTCCATGAGAGCAGCTTGGAGTCTAAAGGGAGAACCCGGAAGAGCCTCCCCCTCTCTGGTCTGGTCACACTGAATACAGGGGACTTACTTCCAATAGCCAAAGCTGGACCTCCCAATTCCTCCAGGCCGCAGCGGCATTTAGCCGCATCTAGCGGATGGTGCTAAAGGGGGTGGGGAAGAAGGGAGGCTGTGCCCAGAATGAGGAGTGAAAACACTGGCTTAAACTTAAATTCTAACTGATGCTCGCTCTCCGTGGGATCCTGGGTAGGTCAACGAAGCTCAAAAAGTCTTGATTTCCTCCTCCTTAAATAAGGGGTGAGACCAGATGGTTTCTTCTGGATCCAGAGCTTCGGTCCTACGGTCTGATCGGTGCTAGAGAATAACAGAAAGAAGAGAGCCAAGGACGGAGAAGTGATCACAGAACCCTCTCTCCTGCCTGGAAGGGTGAATGATGGTGGCGTTGGAAGGAAGAGAGGAACCATGTTGGGAGGGTGCCGGTCTTCTGGCCCAGCCTCAGGGCAGGCCCCATCTCACTCACAACAGATGCATCTCAGCTTTGCAAGGGGCTCGAGGTCAGGCCTTTCTGAGTTCTTCCTTTAGACTGGCCCTTCCTGAGAGGCAGGAGAGTTTATGCTCCACCTACTCAGAGGGGGCTTTATAGGACGTTTAAAGGGATGTGGCACCCCCAGGACATTAAGGCTCATGCTGGGACCAGCTGAGAAAATGGATTTCTGAGTTCTCTTTATGTTCACTAAAGCAAGCAAGCCCCTGTGCGAGCCCCGGAGGAGGTTTTAAGCATAATAAATTTTCACTGAGACAGAATTTCTAGCAGTGATTATGGGGAGCATCAGGATATGATCTATCAGGCGGTGCTCTTAATGCAAACTAATGAGTACCCAGAGAGAGAAGAGGGAATGTCGGCTCTTAGTTCATTTGCCACAGTGCAAACATTAACGCCCCGCTGGAGATCCCACCATATCCTTTTCCTGACAAACTAGAACTGAAGTTGACTGTAAAACCCAGCCCATACTTGTTATTCCTTAAAGATTTATTGTTGAGAAAGGCAGGGAGAAAAATAACCTCAAAGCCTTAATTGAATACAAATTGGGAGCGATTTTTGGAAGAGAATCGATAGGTGGGCTGCACGTGCGTGCCTAGTCACTGGGGAGCCCATGGAGTACAATGTGAGCATGGTCTGTGGGTCAGCCCTGGCGGACCCTCCTGGAGCCTGTCCCTGGTTCCTTCTCCAGAGCTCCCAAAGGCCTGAATGCTACTCGGCTGCTTAGAGCTGCCTGACTCTCCGACGGGAGCTCATCGCTTCTTCCATGCCACAGTCACAGGATGCGTGTGGATCAGACCCCTTATCACAAGAATGTTTATTTATCTTCGCTCATCACTGAAGGAAATGTTAAATTTCACTTAGAGGTTAGTGAAAATAAATGCAATCTTTTCTCCCATCCAAGTTCATGCCCCACTGAAATGTATCCACAGAAGGGAAGCCCAGGTTAAGCAGGCCTGTTTTATGTACTTGAACTGGCACACTCTCAGGGGAAGCCAGAAGCCTGAAAGACCCGGCTGGAGTCAGGCAGCAAGTGCCTATTGCTTCAAGGGGCCAACATTTTTATGTTCAAACTCATGCCCAAAGAAAACCATGCACAAGTTCCTGGAGACCACAAGGGCCTGTCCACAGGCACTCTTCCTGGGCTTTCCCCACTGCAGCTGCTTTCACCCATTTAAGAGGCACACATGTCACTGCCTATGTGTTTGGTTTTGGTCCATGTGCTGGAGCTGGGCATCTCTATCAGGCACAATAAACGTCACAGATCCTGAGCTGGAAGGGACCTCGGACCACCTCATTTTTCAAGTGAGGAAACCGAGGCCTTCACCTGACCTGTCTAACTCCCTCATTTTATAGGCGCAGGGAGGCAAAGGGACGCACAGACAGGAAGCACCAGAGGTAGGATGACAGGTTTTGCCTTTCTTTGTATCCCCAGCTCTTAGCATGGTGCTTAGCACACAGTAGGTGCTTATGATAAACACTGGGTGGATGAGTCACTGAGCCAATACCCTAGGATTTGGAACTCTCCCACTATACCACACTTCCTGGGAAACAAGGCTGCATTCAGTCTATCGACATTTTAAAGACAACCAAATATATGAGAGGCCCCGAGCAGGAAGCAGGAACAACACCAAAATACAGACTAGACGTTCTTAACTCTGTGTGTTTGTGCATGCGTGTGCGCATGTGTATGTGTGCATGTGTGTGCATATGCGTGCATACACGTGTGCGTGTGCATGTGCGTATGTGTGTGTGTGTGTGTGTGTGTCCTGGATGCTTTGGGCAGCAGCCTGGAGAAGCCTAGGAGCCCCATCCCAGAACAATGTTTGCAAATGCATAAATACAATGAACAGGACAATAATGGAAACCAAAGCACCAAGATGGGGGGAAATAAAGGTGACTCTTTTTTTGCAATCCAAGTTCACAGACTCCTTGGAATCTCTCCATAGACCGGTCTGTGGACTCTATGTTAAGAACCCCTGAGAGAGAATCTATGGCCCTTGTACTTGAAGAGTTTCCAATATAGTCAAGGAGACAAAATACCACCAAAAATAACTCGAGAAAGGTCTTGACCATGCACACCAGGACAGAGGCGCAGCTCAGACCAAACCTCGGCTGATAACGGCAGTGGCATTTCTAAGGCACTCGAAGGTTTGCAAAGTATTTCACAAATGTTATCACATTTCACCCTCACAACAAGCCTGGGAGGCGGGTGATATCAGGCTCTTCATCTTACAGCTGAGGAAACTGAGGCACAGAGAAGGTAAGTGACTTGCCTGAGGACACAGAGCTGCTGTTATGTTTCCAAATTTAAACTCAGGTCTTCAGGCTAGCAGAGCCTTCTGCCGCCTCGCTGCTGCTGATTCCCCGGTCACTGCCATTCAGCTCTGTCCTGTTTTCTGCTCTACTGACTCTAATGGTGCTCTTCTTAGACTAACACTGAAGTGCATCTGCCTTCCTGGGGAATGCCTGGGGGGGGGGGGCGGGGGCTGGTTAACTGGGAAGAACTGGCCAAGACCACGCTAGAGGACAGGTCTGGCTTAACGAGAGGGCCAGGAATGGTCCATGGTGAACTGAGTCACCATCAGACAATGGAAAACACTCTACTTTTTCTCTTAAGAAAAGGCAAAATGGTAAAAAGAAAAATCCCGGACTTACTTTGCAAATTTGATGCAGAACTGAGTGAAGTACTTGCGTGTGGAGGCCAAGTTGTCGCGGATGATGGGGACATTCTGCTTTATATGGAGAATCACAGAGGTGACGTATGGACTCTGGTCACCAACATGCTCCACATTTTGCCACTGCATCTGGAAAAGGAAGCACAGAGGAAGAGGGTGAGTCCTGGAGCCAGTGGGGGCAGGAGGCAGGAGTAGGACGCAGTGCATTCACAACTGGTGGAGATGGGGCAGGGGGAAGTGAAGAGTCTGAAACCTTGGGGAATTCACCTGGTTGCCAAAGGCATCCATCTGGCTTGCCTGGGTGGGGTAGGGTGTGGGGTTGTCAAGGCACGATGTAAGAGCACATACTGTTCTTAGCCCAGACATCCATTAACAAAGCCCATGCCTTCTCTCATCTTGTTACTCATGCTTGGAACAATATTTTCATCTCCAACAAAATTACATCCACTTACGGAATTTAAATGTTGTTTCTCCGGGGCAGATCCAACTGGGGATCCCATCTGTCTGTCAGCTACCCTAGCCCTTCTCATGGGGATTACATCAATTCATCATATGAATTTTGTGAAACTTGAAGTTACAGAGAAAGAAGTCTATGAATGGATCCTTTGTGTGGAAGAGGATCCTCTATGTGCCATTACACTGTCTTTGAATGTCTTCTCTTCTAGTATGAGGACCCCCAGCAGATGCTCCACTTAGCGCACTCTCTCCTAGTACACATCCAAAAACACCGTGTACTCAATGAAGACTGAACAGAACCATAACATATACTAAGCACAATTCTCTACCCAAAATGATCTAAGGAGTGTTTCCAGCCTTCTGTGCTCAAAGCCAAAGCTTGTGACTTCAAAAGAAAATAAAATGAGGGGAATTATTATTCCTGAGCATCCAGACCATCAATGGTCTGTTATCAATTGCCTGTAAGGTTGGACAGAACCCACGATGCAGATGATCCAAAGCAAGAGATGAGTGAAAAATGCGACATTCTACGATTCCTACCCAAGCTTAGCTACGTTTTGCTTTAGTGGATAAGAAAATAATTTGCATCGCTTAAGCATACACGTATTGGACAGCAGGGAGATGGAAGCCTGGTGCCTCGCTAGGAGGCAGGGAGAAGCCAACCTAGGGTCAGAATCTGGAGGATGGGTCACATTGTGACAGATTAACAACAAGGAGATCCTACTTATCTATCAAAGTCCGACCCAACTAACAGCTCCTGCCAATCTATCAATCAATCAGTTTTATTAAGGGCTAACTATGTGCCAGGTACTGTGCTGTGGGCGCCCCTCCACGCGGCCACTGGAGTTTAAGAAGAGGAGCTGCACGATCGTATCTCCCATTCAGGAAAATCACTCCAGTGGCTAATCAGAGAGTGGACTGGAGTGGGGAGACACTGGAGGAAGGCTGCTACTGCAATAATCCAAGTGTGAGGTGACAAGGGTCACTGCAATGGTAGCCATGCCAGAGGAGAGAAGTGGGCCTGTCTGAGAGATGTTGCAAAGGTGAAATCGGCAGGTCTTGGGAAGAGCTTGGACGTGGGGGGTAAGAGACATTGAGTAGTCCAGGATGACTCCTACGCTGTAAGTCTAAGGCAATGGAAGGAAGATTTAGAGGAAGAGATGAGTTCCAGTTTGGATGCAATGAATTTAAGACTCCCACTGGACACCCAGTTCAAGATGTCTGAAAGGCAGATGGAGGTCAGCAGAGAAATTCGGGCAGGAAACACAGATCTGGGACTCATTAGAGTATGGTGATTAAATAGAGATGGCAATTAAATCCCTGGGAGCTGATGAGATCACCAAGCCAAGTAATATAGAAGGAGAAGAGGGCCAAGACAAAACCTGGAAGGCACCTATGGTTAGAGAGAGTGACAGGGAGTGATCAGAGAAGGTAGGATAAGAACTAATGATATCCTAAAAAATCAGAGAAGAGAGTATCAAGAGGGAGCAGCAGTGTCAAAGGCTGCAGAGAGGTCAAAGAGGATGAGGACTGAGAGAGGCCTCTGGATTTGGCAGCTACGAGGTCACTGGTAACTTTGGAGGGAGCAGGAGGCTCTGGAGGAGAAGCTGCAACTCACCTCCAGTTCTTGCTTATGCCTAATGTTTCAGTGGAATGATAAGGTCGGAAACTAGATCATAAAGAAGAGACTAGGAGGAGAGAAAGTGAGGGCATCTGTTGTAGACCACCTTTTCTGAGGAATTTAACTTTTATAGTTATGGGTAGAAGAGATCTAGGATGACAGTAAAGATGGAAGGATCAAATGAGGTTTTCTTAGGATAGGGAAGACATGGGCATGTTTGTAGGCAGCAGGAAACAAGCCAGGAGACACAGAGACATTGAAAATAAGTAAAAGAGAGGGGATGACAGGGGGCTCTGCCGGAGAAGACAGGACAGAATGGGATCATTTGAACAAGTAGAGGGGTAGCCTTGGTGAGGAGCAGGGCACTTCCTCATGTGAGACAGTGGCGAAGGAGGAAATGATCTCTCTCTCTGATGTGATTTCATGGTAACCAGTACTCCTCTTAGGCACTTCTCCCAGGTGAACTTGCATGGCACTAATTTGTCTACTGGCTCTAGCTCCTAGAGGGTCAAGACTGTCTTATTTATCTCTGTATCTCTTCTGGGGTTAGCAAAGATCATTGCACAGGCTGTAATGAGCAGTTGGAGCAATTAGTTCACATCTGCTGAATGAATGAAATCTAGAAAGAAAGGTCCAAAGTAATCCAGGTCTCTCTTGGCCTGTGTGGTGACTTTCTCTGACCAGGATGGCAGTGGCCACCTCCACTCCATTTCTGTTTTGGAGCCTGGATACCTCCCCTTCTCGCCCAGGGTGGAAGTACAGTGGCCACTTATGGGCTCAAGCCTGGGCTGACTGCACAGAAACTTTAGCATGCTCCATTTTTCCACACTGAGCGGAACCTTTAGCAGACTGATGGCCCACCAAATTGGTGCCAGGCTTCAGCGGCCTTAGTTCTCCAGAATGCTGTGGCTCCAGGGACCTAGTAGACTCATCCTTTCCAGCAGCAGGGACCACAGGTGTGCTACCCACCACCAGATCATGTTCTACTCAGACCTTGCTCGTAGTTGGATGTGGAAGGTAAGAAATGGCATCTCCCTATGGCCTGCCTAAGTGTGGGTCTTTTAATAATGAGAAGAATGAAAGTAATTCTGCTAAGAATTCTGCTAAGCTGACCTCCCAAAATGATGCTGACCCTTCCTTCAAAAGAGTGTCAACGGAATACTCCATGCAGAAATGGAGGTAAGCAGTTCTGAGGTCTTGATGTTTCTTGGCAAGAAAATAGGGTTCTTAGGAGAAGGGAGAAAAAAGAAAGATGATGTGGATGGTTCTGGAGCTTCTATAGAGCTCCAATGAGCCCATGAGCTAGTATTTCTCCATACCAGCCACCAGTGCTGTGCTGCTCCTCCAGGTGGGGGCTTCACACATGTGCAGGACAGAGGACCAAATTTCCAACTGAAAAATAGCTTAAGAATCATCTATTCAACCAACTTTGTCACTTGACAGAGGAGAAAATGAAGGCCTAGAGGTTTAGTATGTTGGTCCAGGTCACACGGCACTTAATGGCCAGAACCATGACAGACACCACCAGACAGGCCCAGAGGGTCTGAGCTGCTCCAAAGAGAGTGTTTGTCCAAGCTGAGATAAATCACTTTATCAATGTCGTGCCCATGCCAATCTGAACGCCTTCACGCTTTAAGGCAAGGCTCTTAATGAGCTGTCATGGCTAAAAAACAATGAACTACATGGTGCCAATCCCCTGGTGATCAGCCTCTCCGTACTTCGCTGGGCTGGTCCTTAGGAGGACACAAGGTCTATCCTGGGCATGTCATCAAAGCCTTCAGACCTGGCAGGTCTGGCATGCCAGAGTTTGCCCTCGGGCAGGACCCAGGGTCAGCTCTATCCCCTAATGAGGCCCTGGAGGAGAAGCTGTAACTCCGGCTATGCGTAATGTTTTCCTCGTTACTTTTTTATCTTATTACCACAGCTTTTCCCTCAATCTGATTTTAGGGAATTGACTCCACCCAAATGATGAGAAAATCCTTTAGGTGATGCTAAATGATCTCATTAGGGAGAGGGCAAAATCTTCTTATGCCCTTTATGTCTCCAAGTAATTTCTTCTCTCCCCACTCTCACCTCCCAACCTTCTTTAATAAAATTTTTTAAAAAATTAAGACTGCTTGGGAGATGGAGGGAAGGACAAGGCAAATTATGCTAAAGACATTTCCTAGGTGACTGTGGGATGTTTTCTTTGTAATGCCATCAATTCACAACTAGCAACAGCTATCAACACAGCAACAACACTATGGCATATACTGGTGGCCTCTGATGTGGGAGAATCGCCCATTCATAAGCACCTAATTAAAAACTGCAGTGTTTCCATTTGGAGATGTGGAGCCCCAAAAGCCATGGTGAAATGGTGAGGAAGACTCCTCCCTCTTCCCTTCCCCTTCTGATCACATGATAAGAGGCAGCCTGGTATGGTGGACAGAAAGACAGCCATGGAAACAGGGCATACTGGGCACACATGATGACTGCATGACCTGGGCAAGTCACTTAACCTCGAGTGCACTAGGCAACTGAGACTATGTGTAGAAGAGGTGCTAACGCGCACTGGTAGAGGGAGTTTCTTCACCTGGAAGTTCCCTCTGCTAGGTCTAATCCCTATTCCAGTCCATTAAATAGTAGACACATATGTGCCCATTATCCCCAAAATGAGAAGTCTAGCTACTTCTAATAATGGCTGGCCACTGTCAGGCCTGGCTGGGCACTCAGGCCAGTATTTAACATGTCAAAAATCTGTGGGATTTTTGTGGGAACTCCCACATCAGAGTGGCCTGAAGCCAGTCTATACATGAGCAGCTAAGTTTCAGAGGCTCAGTGGCAAATCTGAGAAGGGAAGGGGCAGCTGAGAAGCATGAGCTGTAGGATTGGAATCCAGACCTTTCTGACCCCAGGTCCAGCACTCTATCACTGTGCTATCCTGCCTGCAAGGATCACATCCACAATACAAATAGGAGACAACTTGATACGATATCTGCATACACAATCTAGGCAGTTGGTCTAGCTTAAGAAAGTCAGGAAGGGGAGAGACCAGTGTGGGCTGCAGTTGCTATAGGAAGACTTCAGTCAGTAGCTTGAGAGACATTTATTAATTACCTACTATGTGCCAGACCCTACACTAAGCATTAGAAATACAAGTACAAAAAGGAAAGACAGTTTCTGCCTTCAAGGAGCCTAGCATCTAAGGAGAAGACAACAGACAAAAGGAAGCTGAAAAGGGGAGTGGGGAATGCAGAATGAAGAGACAGCTGGCCTGGATGCCATCTTTAAATGGAGGCTTTGACAGGAGCTCTCTGCTCCATCTTCTGACTGAACACAACTGAGCTGGATCTTGGAGGATGCTGGGATGCAGATCAGTGTCCAGGCAGGGCAATCAGTGAGTACCAAGCGAATACCACTGTTTGGGGAACACAGCTGTGGCATGCAGCATGGAGGCTGCCCTGTCAACTCACTGCCCCCAATGAGTGGAGAAGGATTTCAATGGCTTTGGTTAGAGAGAGTGATGGCTCATTAGCCATCCTGGCCAATCTGTGGCTTTGGCTGTTGACATCCCCTGACAAACAAATCTACTGGTAAAAGAAATCCAAGCACTCCACTAGCCTTTCATCCAAAGTAGGTCTTGTTCCTTAAGGTAAGGATGATATAAATGTATTTGGATTTTTAAAAGTTGGGGCTGGGGAGAGGGTGGTAAACAGTAGCTCAACTGGAAGAGAGAACAAACATCATGAAAAACCATCAGTGGAAATATGAACCTAACTTCTGGTAAACTTTGCTCCTGACATTTTCAATGGAGTTTTCCAACTTTCAAGTTTTTCCTTTCGTGCTTTTCTTGGGATTATTCCAGCTGGTATTTAACTGGCAATGAGTAAACAAGAAAAAACAATGTGGGAAGAAAGCAGGACCCAAGATGCAGGGAAATGAAAATGCCAGATAAGGAACGTAGTGATAAGTTGACTGAGGAGAAAATGCTCGGAGGGCACCTAGGATTAGCATAAATGAGAAAAGGTGAAAGGGAGAGGAAAGAGGAGATAAGGGGAAAGATAGAGAAAGGGGTGAGAGAGAGGAGAGGATGAGGAGAGTAGAAAGGAAAGGAGAGAAGTGAGGGAGAGGTGTGAAGGGGAGGGGAAAGGGGGAGAAGAGAAGAAAGGGAGGGAGGCTGAGGAGAAAGGTAAGGAGAAGGGAGACAAAGGACAAGAGAAAGAGGAAAGAGAGGAGGGAGAAGGGGTGAGAGAGAGAAGAAAAAAGGGAGGGAAAGAAAAGAATGGCAGGAAAGAGAGAGGGGAGACAAGAAGAAGGAGAAAGAGAAGTGAGGAGAAAGAAGAGGAGACTAGGAAGTACCACTTTTCATAATGTCAGAAGGCAAAGACCCAAAGGCAACAGCAGCTTTAAAAGTAACGTTCCACACTGCACTGGTGGTGGAGATGTGAATTGGTCCAGCCGTTCTGGAAAGCAATCTGGAATTATATAAAGAAACTGACTAAAATGTTCAGAGTTCTGCTAAGCATATACTCTAAGGAGCTCAATGATTTTCTTTTAAGGGCCCCGTGTGTAGCAGTATTTCTGCTGAGCGGCAGATAGCTCCAATCTACTCTGTATTTACACTGTGTATGTTCTGATTTACAGGTCTATCACCTCCCCTACTGGAATGGAAGTCCACTGAGGACAGGGCCTCTTTGTCCCTGACAGTCTTTGCTCTTCTCAGTGCATGCTTAATAATGCTTGTTGATACACCGAATAGAAAGTAGCTCAACAAAATGTGGCACATGAATGTAATGGAATGTTACTATGCTGTAAAAGAGATGACTTTTAAGAATTCACGAGAACTGGTACAAAATAAAGTAAGTAAACCCAGGAATGCTGTGAAACTAAAATGACCAAGCTTGACTGCAAAGACGTAAGATGCCTCCCCACTTCTTTACATCGGGGATGTAATGTACTATAAATAATGTTGGGGTGTTTTATGTTCTGGTGGGTTCTGCTAGACACTTCCTTGTTCTCACCCCATCTTCTTTATTCCTCATTATGAAGGATGGATCTGGGAGCAGGGAGGAGGAAGGGATAGATATTTCTTGACTTTAAGATATTTTAAGAAATACAGATGATATAAAAACAGAAGATATCAATAAAAATGTTATTTTGAAAAAGAAATGAGGTCAACAAATACAATGAATCTTTTATCATAAAAATAATCATTATAAAAATCTGGAGAATGTTCCCCTACCTCACCCACAGGTTTGAGGTCTGTCAGCTACCCTCAACCTGGTTTAGCCCCTCTGAGGAGACAGGTTTAGCGGGGCGTGGTCACTGTGCATGCTCCAGCTTCTTGGAGCCACAGGCAAGAGTTAGCTGAAGGTGGACACCAAAGGTGGATGAGCAGCCCTGAAAAGGGCTCAGCTGCCCTCCCACCAGAGCTGCTAGCACTCCCTGAATACCTGACCAAACCTTGAACTAACTCTCTCCAGTCCTCGGGTCTCCATTTTCTCTGTGCCCTCTGGATATCTGTTGTGCAGTGGGAAAAAGAAATCTCTCTATTTTTGAGTCAGATGAGTCCCAGTCATTGCTCTTTCACTCTCAAGTTATTTAATCTCTCTGGCCTCAGTTTCCTCCAAGGAGTTTAGACCAGATGACCTAGAAGGTTCTGTCTAGCTCAATCTATAACCCTGTGTTCCCAGATTTTTTCCTCCCTAATTCCTTCCATCTCCTGGGGCTCGCTGAATCCTAGTTTTTTCCTTAAGACAACATAACCCTTTGCACATTCTCTGAGGCTGGCTGCTCCTTCTTTCATACTCCCTTATACACAGGGCCAGGAAGAGGACTTGGCATACATACTCCTTGCTCCTCAGTGCCACTTTCAGACTTCACTTCTGCCACCATTACCTAAAAGTCACCTCTCCTCTGAACTTCACTCCACCCTGCATGAATCCTTGTTGTTAGCATCTGTGGACTTCCAGGTTACTCTCCTTTCACCCCAACAAGTTCCATACCTGAATCATAAGTCTTCATTCAAACCTCTGCCCAGAGCTATTCTGCTGGCTACAAAGACTCATCAGACTCTACAACTCTCCTTCCTTGCTCCTTCCCTTACCAGTAGTTTTCTTCCTATAATTAAACAGGTTAGCCTTAACACCAGCCTAGAGGCCTCTCTTTTACCCTGAGGATACCAGTAACCAGCATAAAAGCAAGGAGAGTATAGGCCTATTAGGGTTATTGACAACAGCTATTTCTATCTTGTCCCGGTAGAAGGACTAAGGCAGGGGTGGGGAACCTTTGGCCTCAGGGCCAAATGTGGCCCTCTGAGTCCTTGAGTGTGGCCCTTTGAATGAGTCCAAGTTTTACAGAACAAATTCTTTTATTAAGGGGATCTGTTCTGTGAAGTTTGGATTCAGTCGTGTCCCACCCACCAACCCCACACCTAGGAAGCTATGTATGGCCTCAGGGCTGCTGGTTCCCCAGCCCTGGACTAAGGCATGTACACAAGAAACTATAAGTATACAGGAGAGTTAAATCAGAAGAACCAATCCTTTGAAGATGGAGAGAATTAGGGAAAGCTTCATGGAAGAGATGGAAGGACACAATTTTAACAGATGGCCAGCATACTGAAGTAGGGAGTTTAGAGAAGGAAGAAGAGTATCCATTAAAGCTGTGGGTTAAAACACATACACAGGCCCCAAAGTGGGGTTGGGCAATGACAAGGACTTGGTATGGAAGATCTGGAAAGTTTGGGCAGAGCCAAATCATACAGTGTCCTGTATGTCAGAGTACTGCATTTGTACTGAAGACTACTTATGGGCCAAGGACTTAAGGCACATCTCAATTACTCGGTGCTGATGGAGCCATACTCATCAGTGATAAATAAGGACATGATTCTGGAGAGATGAGCTGAACACTTCCAGTGTTCTCGACAGACTGTCATCAACTAATGCTGAAGCCACTGATGGCATGCCTCCCACCATGGTTAGAGCTTTGTCTTTTTGCTGGTGATGGTAGCAATTCGGTTTTGGTTAGGACCTGTAATACATAATGAGTCTGAGCAACTCCTGGGGTGGGGACTCCCTCTACTAATGTAGATTGATTTATTCATCAGAGAGCTGCCGAGGACTGGGAGAGGTTAAGTGATTCCCCATGGCCACATAGCTTATGTGTGTCAGAGGTAGGGCTTGAACTCAGGTCTTCCTGACTCCAAGGCCAGATCTCTAAGGAGAATTTAAAAGTCAGCCAAAACTTCAGTTATGAGGGAAATACCATAAAGAATTATTATCTGACACTGACTTCCTCCTTCATGAACATTTTATAAATAGTACTTACTATGAGATATACTGGTATTATAAAGAATTTAGAGCTTTTTTTGTACATAATAGTAGGAAGAAATTTAGGTTAGTTTCTTGTAACTGACTGTTACACAAAAGAAATTTTTAAAAACTAGAAACATTTCTTTTTATAAAAGGTGTGAACAAAATCCTTATGCTTTAAGGCACAAAAGGTCCAGGTTAATTTGATTTTTTATGAGGCAATGGGGTTAAGTGACTTGCCCAAGTTCACAGAGCTAGTAGGCGTCAAGTGTCTCAGGCTAGATTTGAACTCAGGTCCTCCTGACTCCAGGGCTGGTGCTCTTATCTACTGTGTTGCGTAGCCCCTAAGGTTAATTTTTTTCTTTGGTGGAAAGAAGGGTAGTGTCACATTTCTTTAGTGTGAGTTTCCAATGAAAATCCTGGGGGGAAGAAAACAGCAAAGACCTTTAATTGGATGACCTAGTTATAGCAGCACCAACTCCACACTTGCAAACACACTGGCAATACTACACATTGTTTTTGTAAGTGCCATCTGTATAACTTAAAACACAAATAGCTTCAACTGGAAAAAAATATGTGTGTATGTATAAAATAAAAACCCTAAAACTAAAAAAAAATCTGGAGAATAAGCTGAAACATTTCTCAAAGAGGTTCAAGGGGTTTTCTAAGATAGCTCACGAACAGTCAAGGCAAATGAGGCCCGTGTCAACATCTCCAAATGCCTTCAGGGATGTTAACGCAGCCTAAGAGATTCTCAGGCCAAAAGAAAGGTAACATTTTGCTTCTTCTAGGAATTTTCTAAAGGTATTTTTGCTTACCTGTCATAGGAATTTCAATTAGTGGGTAGAGACTAGGTTTATTTGAGAGACCTGTCTTTTCACCATGGGGCCATAAATAAAAAAGAGGCTACCGGGGCAGGAAGCGGTAAAGTTGGCATCACAGCCTTTGACTGTCCCCACCAAGCTCCACGTTCCTAACTTCTTTTCATCTTAATTCTCTAATGTTAGACATTAAATTCTATTAACTATAATGTATTATCCTCAAAGATCATCGGCCATTCCTTGACGTCTTCGAGAGCAAGTACAAGCTTTTGACGTGAAGAAGACTTTTAAACTAGCACTGTCTGCCACCCTTTTCTAACCCAATCAACCCAAACTTTTCAGTTGTCTGGGTATGTGCATGTGTTTTTATTTTATTTTACTTTATTTTATTGCTTCCTTATTTCATTTGTTAGTCCACTGTGTCTCCAAGGTTTGACTATAAAGTCCCTGCTTTATGGTAAGTCTACTGTGTCCAGCCTTAACTACATAAGCCCCAGTGCTCCCAGTATAGTGACACGCATCTCCTGCAGACTCAAAGTGTGTTTTATAAGGAACGGTCATTTGGACACTAGCTATTCAACAAGAGGCAAGCCAAATGGAACATGCCACCATAAATAACCATATCACAAAATGGAAGGGTTCCAAAATCCTAGAGGAAGAAGTCACATTTGACAGCCTGATGGATAGAAAATACAGAACTTCGGGACAAAGAACAGAAAGAATTTGTTTAGTCAATTTACGACCACTTGGCTTGTTTATATCTGGTCATTTTCATCACATGGATTTCATTTTCCTCCAAAGATGCAGAAGAACAAAACATAATGGCCTACCAGCTGCTACTTTCCCAAGTCTGTGGTTTTTCTATGGTATAAACAACTCCATCTGAAGACTCAGTCTTTGTTAATATTTTCTGGCTAGGAAGTTTTGGGGGGTGAGGGCGGGGGATGGGGAGACAAGAAGTGTGAGGAAAAGCTACCTAATGAACTGACAGTTCATATAAGCAACACCTGGAGTGTTAAAGCCCTACAAGTGTTACTTTACTAGGGGAGAGCAGGCGAGGAGGCGAGGAGGCAAGATCCACTCTTCTTTTGGTAAATGTAAAATTTCTTTCCCCAGCTGCATTCCAATCTAAAGCGTGCAGAGGTTTGGGGGTAGATGGCAGCTGGAATGCATCACGGTCAGGATACAGCTAATGTCCAACAGCAGTCAGGGGATGATCAGAGCCTACAAAATGAACCCTAAACTCTCTGTTTCTAACTTTTTCATGGGGAGAGATCAGCTTCCATTCTCCTGCTCAAAGCAGAAGTACCTGCTTGTCCACAAACAAAAAGAATGTGGAAACCAGGGCTCAAGTGAGGAAACACCAAAGTCTGATCATGTGTCGGTGAAACAATCACTATTCTGGAAATGTAACTTCATAACGCTCACATTAAGACACCTCGCGCTCCCCATCTTACCTCCCCTGTTCCCTCACCTTCGGTGGAAACTAATGAGAGCTGCAGTTTTAATTCTATTCTCACTAAATATTTACAATACGCTGCTAACCCAATTTCAGACAACTTTCTGCTTACATAACCTTCTGGCATGGACATCTACCCCCACCTTCCTACACAGAGCACTGGCGGCTGACCCAAGCTGCCCCTGGAAAAAAGCTTTTCTTTGTGTTCCCAAGGCCCAGCAGTGGAACCTGGGAGCCTAGAAGGTTCCAGGGGTGGCTTCGTTCTGGTGGTGCTCTAGAAATAACTTCACACTTCCCAGCTCACCTAATCTACAGGATGTACCGAGTGGGTACTCAGATGGGAAGCTTTGCCTAGAGCTCCGTGGGACATAAACAAGGCACGGGATCCATTCACTGCCCTTAGAAGCTTGAGATCCAGTGAGGGAGACACAATACATCTGGGCATGCACACAGACACAGGCACAGGCACAGGCACACACAGACACAGACACAGACACACAGACACAGGCACAGGCACACACAGACACAGGCACAGGCACACACAGACACAGACACAAACACACACACAGACACAGGCACACACACAGACACAGGCACAGGCACACACAGACACAGGCACACACAGACACAGACACACACAAACATGAGAAGATAAACAGCCCATGGTAGAAGCTGCGAAGCACCAAAATAGTGGCTTAGATAATAAATAATGAATTATTGACAAAAATTATTCCAAAGACTCAATGAACTCGAGGCTGGTTCTCCCCTCTGGGTGTCTCCTAACAAATACAACAGGAGCCAAAAGTGAGTTCAGAGCGAACTGGGAAAAGCTCTCAGTGCATAAAAATGAAAGGCAGTAAAGCCAGTGAAGGTTTACTCATTTGCTGAGCCATCCTCCTGAAGACGCTTATCTCACAGCGGTGAGGAAAGCACTTTGTGTACCTGAAAGCTACAGAAAAGAAAGCTATCCTGTTACAAACACTAATTAAACACCATCTGTTTGCCAAACACACACACGCACAGGAGACATTTGTTCCATCTCTTACTCTAAAAGGACAAGAAAATGATTTCATTCTTTCAAACTCATTTTTTCAGGGTGCAGCATCTGTTGCTGCCTCAGTAGTTTAACACCAGCTTCTTGCTTCCTAGGGCCCTGAGCCCTCTGCTCTGGTGGGGCTCCTGGCTAGTATGAAATAAGACACGATATCATATGGCAAGCAACTGAATCAGGTACAAAAAAGGACCTCCTTCCTACTCCTCAAGCTGATACATGGGGAGCCAGCAGCTCTCAGAGAAGGGCCATGGAAACCTTTTGGAATGATTCATCAAAGTTGAATGGGGATCCATTCCTTGAACACATACCTTGCTCATGGCAGTAAGAGCAGGGTCACAGGCAGCATCGAGATCCTGAACCAGCAGCTGAATACTGTTGGAGATGACACTGTAAGGCAAACACATTATATCGTCAGTGACAAGCATAAAATGCTACCAATCATTTTCTCTAAACTGGGGTTCCCGGAGTCTCCATCCTGTGAAAAGGTTCCAACCATAAAGTACTCTAATGGGCTCAATATTTCAAGAGAGAGCTGACAACAATATTTCTACCATTGCCACTAGCTGGTTTATTCCTGTTAATACATCCTGTCACCCCTCCATGCGGTCTAGACATGGAATTCCCATGGGGACTCTCCCTGATCTCCACCCCTAAATCTCCTTTGGTCTTTCCACAAAAATCTGCTCTATTATTTCCCCTAAATACTTGTATTAGTGCTGAATACAGAAGCCAAAGAAACAGGAAACTAAAAAATGCCCCTATGCCTAAATGGAATTTCGAGCTTTCTTCAATTCACTTCTTAAGTGAAAGCTGATCCTTGGCCTCTCCTGCTGAACATGGGT
This sequence comes from Phalanger gymnotis, assembly GCA_028646595.1. Classification (NCBI taxonomy): domain Eukaryota; kingdom Metazoa; phylum Chordata; class Mammalia; order Diprotodontia; family Phalangeridae; genus Phalanger; species Phalanger gymnotis. Next base: position 29,744,498 of record CM053627.1, read on the forward strand.
GGAACAGCAACTGATCACACTTGGTTCATCCTGCAGGGGAACACCAGGAAGGGAAAGACTCTGAAGGAGCTTTTGTTCTCAACTGAACTGGGCCTTAGTTCTCAAAGTGTCCTATCAATCTCATAAAGACAAGCCTGGTCCCCGAGTTGGGAGCTCTAGGCCTCCCCATGCACACCCACGTGAACACACATGTATGCACGTGTGTACACACACACACACATACAGAGACACTACTAAGATCAAGCATCATGCTTTTATATAACTCAGCAATGTTTGGCACACTTCCTTTCATGCACTGACTTATTCCATCTAGTAGGCAGAAGTCAGGCTGGTTAAAACTCGCTGTGAGAAGCCCTCTGACATAGGGTGGCTTAGAAGGATCCGTGCCCCATTCAGGGACATTGAAGAAAGAGGCTTTTCTCCCTTCCACCACTGCAGAGGCCAGACTGGCTCCCACCCTGACGAGCCCAATCATTCACAGGCTGCTAGAGAGTATGGGATGCTATCTACCCTGGGGCCCCAAAATAGATGAATCCTGCACCAGCAAAAGGCATCTTCAGCCATAGACCCTGAGGGAAAAGCAGACCAACATCTTGGCATGAGCTATGTTGGACAGGATGACAGGAGGGGGAAGGACAGCCCCCCTGAGGGAGGCTGATGGCACCTACGTGCTGAATGTGTCCATCTCCCCTGTCAGGTTGATCCTTTCAATAAGGCTTGCATCAACTTTTTCTTTGAGTTTTTCTTCAAGCTGTTAGGAAGCAAAGAAATTATGACATACTTAATGACAGCCCCAAAAGAGGATTATACAGAGCATTTCATTTAAAAAAGTGCTCATTTATGCCAACAGGTAAAGAATATGTGATACTGTCACCTTGAAGAACTCCAGGTATGGGAATGCCTTCTGCTAATCTATAGTTTAGTGGATGAACTGAGGGAATTAATGTCTAAGGCAAAGAGAGATTAAGCATCTTGCCCAGTGATTCTGGGTGTCAGAGGCAGGATTTGAAACCATATCCACCTGACTATGAGCCTATTACTCTATCCACTATACCACACGTGTTATCCATTTTAATGGTCCCCTGCTAAAACATTCCCTCCTCGTCATCACTAGGTTTGCCAGTGAGCTCTGGGAGCTTTTGTAGAGGTGAGTGGGCACCACAGGTTCCCCTAGTCCACTTTATCCCAACATCTCAGAAGAAAAATGCTCTGGGCTAGGAAATCCAAGAATCTCCAAAGGCACCTGGGCGTTGGGGAAGCCCTGTCCTCGAGTCTGTGTACCCTTTATAGCCCTCAGGCTGACTCAATGGGAGCCTCAGCCCAGGCTCTCACCTTGGAGCCTTCCCTCAGGCTGTACCTTCTAGCAATGTACTGCATGTACCAGAGACAATTGGCTTTAGTCACCAGAGATGGAAAACAGGGCCCTCCTATTCTCCATGATGACTGTGCTCATAGGGCTGAGGGTTTCCTACAGAAAGGTCGGTGAGGAAAGTGGAGCCAAGTTTCTTCTCTCAGCCCCATTTCTTGTTTCTGGAGTAGATGAAGGTGATGCACAACAATGGGACCACAGGGAATCATTTGAAGCAACTGCTACGAATCCATGTAGCGCCCCGCCCTCTCCCCCCCACCTCACCTTTCCCTTCCTTCTCTTCTGATTCCCCTTCTTGGCCCTCTCCCTGACTTTGGGCCCAGGGGCCTAAGAGGCAGCTGCTTTCTGGCCCCCTCCTACAGCCCGTGGCTATTTTCAGGACAGAGAGGGGCATGGCTGGAAATCCCCACAAGGCTTCCTTCCCTCCCCACTGACTCACAGGCACTTCAAGTGGGGGAGGGGAAAATACGGCAGGTGGCCACTGGCACACCCCATTTCACTGCTTTCAGGCCTAATTGGTCAACTCAGGGACTTCTAGGTCAACTCATATCAATGCCACTGCTATGAAGCCAAGGTTTTGGGAAAACCGAAAAGGCTGCCTGTAACAAGAAAGTTGTGAAGCTGTATTTCCCAGGCAGTGACAGGCATCGCTGCTTTTGACTCTTTATAGGTCATTCACCGGGCAGCCCCACACAACCAAGCCCCCATCCCCTCCCCTCGAACATTACTGCTAACTGCCCCCTCCCCGCCAACAACTCCGTGTCTGCTTTTCACTGGGTCAGCATGAAGAGTGAAGTCTCTGGGGAACACTTTCCACTTGGCCTCGCATGTTCTTCCTTTGGCATACAAGAACTACAAGTTATGCCGACTCAGTAATAATTTATATCAGTCTTCCTTTGCCCCAGACAAACATAAAGAATCAGCCCGAATAGGAGGAAAAGGCTGAGCCTTTAACAGTCACCCTCTTGGCGCCCCGACAGCCTCTGGTGAGCTTCACGTCGAGCACAGAAAGGCACAAAGAGAGGGCTCTTCTGCGGCCTCCGGTCCTCAGCTCACCGAGACGCCACTACTTTTGGTGGCTCCAACAAACAGTCGTCAGCCTTTCCTGCAACGCGCTTCCTGAACGTCATCATCCCAAACACAAGCTGCTTATTTAGGCAGAGCAAGGATGCAATGTCAATTTCAGGAGAAAGATGTAAACCTCCAGGGACCTCCCTCGGCGGGTACCACTCCTGAGAATGGAATCACTGGCAGTGACTCATCGTGGCTACAGGCCAAGCATCGGCACAGCCCTTTTCCACAAGGATGCTGGTGTTACCAGGCACATCAGTGTCCTCCTTGTATAAGGGGATGCTAGCGACCCACTTTCAAGAGGAGGGCATGCCCTGAGCCGCCCGCTGGGCTCCCCTGCTCAGTCATTCCCCTCTAGGGGTAGCTTCTGCTACTGAAAGAGCTGCTCATGTTCACAGGTGGGAGCTAGAGAAGAGAAGCAGTGAGGTGGACGGGAAAGGTTTGTGATGACAGGACCTGGGCTCGAATCTCACATCTGCTGCTCATTCCCTATATGATTTAACTTCTTTGCACTTCACTAGTCTCCTCTGCAAAATGGGAGGATTAGATTAGATCTAATTAGATCAAGGTCTTCACCTTCTTTGTGCCCTGGACCCTCAGACAGCTGTCTGGAGAGGCCTAAGGATCCCTTCTAATGTTTTCAAATGCACAAAATAAAGTATACAGGATCACAAAGGAAACCAATCATACTGAAAAAGTTATCCAAATGTTAAAAAGAACACACTCACAGGCCACAGGTTCAGAACATCTGGTATTACAGCGTCTCTTGTGTACTTTCCTGCTGCCAAGTCTACGAATCTAAATTTGGGGTCATGTATAATGAAACATGACCAGCCAAGTTCAAAACCCTCCAAAGTCAAAGGCATATGCTGCCCATCCACGGACAACTAAGAAGTTACCGAAAGAGAAAGGGCCATGTGTTAGCAACAACTGTCAGGTTACCTAGTTAAAGGACCAAAGGCCCACAGATCTAGAGCTGGAAGGGTCCTCGGAGGGTGCCCAGTCCAAACCCCTTGCTTTACAAATGAGCAGCCCAAGGTCACATAGCAGGGTCACAATGAGGTTTCCTTTTGCTTGAACTTTTTTGAGGGAATAGACTTTTAATCAAAGTTTGCTTAAGTGGCTTTTGAGAAGTGTCCTTTGTAACAAAACAAAGTGAATGAATACATTTTTTTTAAAGTTTCTTTGATCAAAACAAATGAATCAACCTGATGCATCTCTAAACTGTATGGAGCTGGCACCTACCACCTTTCCCGACAGCTCAATCTGCTTGCCCTGAGGATGGGGTGAGGGAGTGAAGAGGGGACATTGGCTTGCTCACCTGCTGGGTTGTGGCCAAGCAGTACTCTGCTGTGCTTAGGATGCTGCAGATGAGGCAGAGCTCCTCTAGAGTGAACTTGGCCACTTCTGAGCCCTCCTTCTCCTTGAGGAGGCTACTGATGGTCAGCCCTCCACTGGCGCTGGTGGTCCTGAGGAAGAGGAAGAGGTGGTCAGGTCCAAACTCTTAATGTGCTTCCTGAGCAGGAAAAAGGGGAGCTTGCAAGACAAAGCACAAAACGGACTGGACTTGACCCAAGTCCAAACCTAATAAACTTCTTTCCTACTGACCTTACCTTGACCCTCATCTGTTTAAATCCTCTGGGCAACAGTTGTAGGAAGTACAGACATCAAGTCTTACCTAGTCATCAGTGGGATATTCACTCTATATTTGATCATTAGAGAGCCTGTAGGGGTTGCCTAGTTAGCCTGGTATTTCCTGATAGGAAGAACTCATTCTGGCTCATTAGGGACACAGAAACTGGTTCCTGGTTTATTGTTTTCAGATAATTTTGCACTGGAACTGAAATTCTGCATTTTGATACAGAGGCCTTTAGACAAGAAAAGCATGTAGAAACTCAAATACCAGCCTGTACTAACTGAGTAGCTATTACAATTCAATGCAACATGCATTTATTGAGACCCTACACTATCCACTAGGCACTATGCTTGGTACTGGGGCTCCAAAGGAAAAAAACAACACAGTGGCAAGCTCCAAGAGCTTACATTCTACTTGTCTACCACGTGCAAAGCAATATATCCAATATAACACATGTAGTTCTCATATGACTAGCATCTAAGGTTAACAATAAATGTTTACTGAGCGACTGCTAAATGTAAAGTACTTCTCAGGCCCGCTGGAGATACAAGATGGGTCTGACATGGCCCCCGCCCTTGTTTGAAGGTGACAAAAAACAAAAATAACAGCCAAGGTAACTTCCTGTAATTCTGATGATGTGCCCATATTCTAAAGTGAAATTCTAGGATTAGAACACTTCCTACCTACTGCGACTACTAAAGGTTCAAGTCATTCAAGAAAATAAAGCAGGCCTCCTGGGCAGAAAACAAACAAGATCTCCAAAACGATGTGCTTACAGAACTCAGCCCTGAGTGTTGGCACAAATTTTATTTTTCTTTCCAAATAATGCAGAGAACATTCACATGTAACCCATTTGACCGATAACAGCAGAAGGCCAAACCACAGCCTTGGGGACTGATTACATGGAGTAAGCTGAGAGGCAGACTTCTTGGTTACAGGTCAAATCCTATTACAAGGAAAATGTCTAAGTAACCCCAACTATTTTCAAGCCCTAATCAATGACTCATCAGCTGTAAGCAATAATCAATGAAAAATAACTTGGATAGTCTCTTGGATTTGACCGTAGCTGTCCACACACAGTTCTTTTCCCCAACAGGCACAAAGGGCTTGCAACAAAGAGGAAGTTGTTCCACATCCTTAAAAACCCAATCAGGGCCTTGGTTTCCCTCATACTCACTATTTTCTGGCTGGTACCTCTCACAACGAGGTGAGCTTAGTCTAATAACTTGCCACAACCTAAGGAATTTCCTTACCAATCTTAAGCATATAATGTTAGAGCACAGTATTTAGGATAACTCTTCCTTCATTCAGATCTTGTGTCAACACATGAAGAGTGGAAAAGAGAACACAACTCACTTGGGTAAGTTGCCAGAGAGTATTTTCCAAGCGTATTCCCGGAGGTACTTCTGGAATATGGTGGTCAGAGCAATCATTGGCTCCCCGGTGCTGAGCTGTGAACACTGTACCATGCACTTCTTGTAATAGACAAAGAGGTCGGCACAGCTGGGCAGCACAGCGCCGCCTTCATCCGTGTTTGGTTTGGGGGGCCCCATGGCCTTGAAATCAGCCACAAATCGATCAATCAGTTCCCCAAGATTCCTAATAGGAAGGCAGAGAAAAAATGGAATTTTTTTCCAATGAAGGTAAAGTAACACTAATATTTGTATGAGTTGCTAATTTCTGAAGCACTCCACAGTAAGGACACTAATGAACAGCCTGGTGTTTGCAGAGCATTCTGTATTTTTTTTAAAGCATCCTCCCATCCATAAACTCATTGATCCACATGAGAACACTGCCACATAGGAGTATATATTGGGCTTTCCACTTTACAGATGGCAGAGCTGAAGTCCAGAGAACTTAAGTGATTTTTCTATTTTCACAGTCATTTAGCAACAAAACTGAGACCAGAACTCACCCTTCAGGGAGACTAATTCTAATATAATACTGGTATGCTTCTACGAAAGGAAAAATTAAAGCATGGGGAGGCCCAGAATTCAGAGAAAACTCATGGGAAATCCAGGACGAGAACTCATGGTGACCGATCCTCCCCACCCCCCACTCCCATGCTTAGAATCACCCAGTCTCAGAACTGGGAGGAACTTCAAAAGTTATATGGTGCCATTATCTAAATAATGACTACCTATGGCATCATTCACAATTAGTAATCATTCAACCTCCAAGTGAAGACCTTGAGTGATGAGAACCTCAGGTCTCCTCCCTCCTTCCCCCTTCCAAGTAAGGCCATTGTACTCTGGGCCAGCCTAGTAGATAGTTTTATTTATGCTGAGCAATAATCCGTTCCTTGTTTCTCCTAGTTCTCGAGGGCCAAGAAGAATAAATCCCTCCTCTGGGACAACTTTTCAAATACTCAAAAAAAAGCTATCTTGCTTTCCCCAAGCCTTCTCCAGCTATCAGCAGTCTGGCATCCAATGCTGTCCCCATTACAGTTGCCCACTGGTTGCCCTCTTTTCCACGTACTTGAGTTATCTATTGGCCAACGGGCTGACCTGGATCTCGGCTTCTTTGAGGCCTGCCTGCCCTTGAACTTTCTCAGCTCAAACTGCCTAAGATCTGAGGAACGGAGGTAGAAGGGGTTTTAGGAAGTTAAGATCTCAGGCAAACTTCTGGAAATGACAGCTTTTATTGGTCTTCCAATTTCATGTAAAGATAGATACTGTCAGCCAGGCCGTGACTCCTTTGGCTATTATGCCCATTCAGGCTCTATTTCTGGGCTTAGCAGAGCAGACATCTAAAAGTGCTTGGCAAAGCTCTGCCACTGCCTGGTACCCCCTTTCATGGTCATCAGTAAAACGAAAAGGGCTTTTCCCACCTTCTGCAGATTCTGGGCTTACCAGGGAGTGTTCTAGAAACCCAGCTGTGCTTTTTAAAAGTATTTACATTAAGGGACAGGAAGAAAAAGACAAAATCACACACACACACACAATCACACACACACAATCACACACACACCCACACCCACCCACCAATTAGCACAAACACAGGAATACTGACATTTTATTCAAGTGTTTTTGTTATTGAAAGCTTATTGTAACCAGATGTGGTGGAGCAACTAATTGCCCTCCAACAGCTTCAGATTTCTTCTGGTCCTTTGTCTGGTATGAAGGCTGGAGAGAAGAGTGCGGTCTGGCTCTTCTGAGCCTAGAAAGTTCAATGGGCTCGTCCTCTAGATCTGGCCTCACTTTACATATTCCCCAATTAGTACTCTCACACAACTGGGTGGTCTCCTGGCTATGTTGTCCCTCTCCTGAAACACCATTTTGAGGGGATATTAATGTATCATTGGTGGAGTTGTGAACTGATCTAACCATTCTAGAGGGCAATTTGGAATTATTCCCAAAGGTCTATAAAACTGCACATACCCTTTGACCCAGCAATATCACTACTAGATCTGTATCCCAAAGAAAAAGGACATATGTATGTGTCTGTATACATATATGTGTGTGTATACACACACACACACACAATAATTATAGCAACTCTTTTTGTGGTGACAAAGAGTTGGAAATTATTATTAATAGGGCAATAGCTGAACAAGTTGTAGTATATGATTGTGATGGAATACTACTAAGCTATAAGAAATGACCAGCATGACGGTTTTAGAAAAACTTGGGAAGACTTATATGAACTGATGCAAAGTGAAGTGAAGTGAAGCAGAAATCAGGAAAACACTGTACACAGTAACAGTAATATCGTATGATGATCAGTTGTGAATGACTTAGCTATTCTTAGCAATACAATGATCCAAGACAATTCCAAAGGACTTACGATAAAAAACGCAATCCACCTCCAAAAAGAACTGATACAGTCTAAATGCATATTGAAGCATAATTTTTAAACTTCTTTTATTTTTCTTGGGGTTTTTTTGGTTTTGTTTTTGCCACATGACTAACATGGAAATATGTTTTGCATGATTTCACATGTATAATTAAGATCACATTTCTTGCCTTCACAATGGGTGGGGGAGGGGTGGGAGGGAGAGAGAGAATTTGGAACTCAAAATTTAAAAAGAAATGAATACTAAAAATGAAGCAGCATTTTTGTTTCAGCCTCTTGCCTTCATTTAACCTGTTTCTCCTTGTTAATATGCTCCTCTCTTCTCCAAACGCCCCATCCTTCAAGTCTGGCCTGAGGACCACTGGCTGCACACACTGATCAGAGCAGGATCACTTCGCCCTTTGGGCTCTTTTCCCAGCACCTTACATGGAGCAAGCTCCCAATAAACACTTGATGATTGACTGGCTGCTTGTTTCTCTCTCCCCTCTCCCAATGATTGTGTTTACCATCTACATCATCACACAGACACCTGAATCTTTTACTTCCTGATCACACAGTATATGGCTTTCTAACTCTCATCAATATAAGAGCTAGGAGGGACCTGAGACATCATTTTAGTCCCATCTATTTTACACAGGAGGAAAAGGAAGGCCTAAAGCATGAAAATGGCTTGCATAGAAAGTATGTAGACAATCTAGCCTCTAAATCCAGTTTTATGTAACTGTTATTTGTACAGCTCAGGAGTAAGCTCCTTGAGAGCAAGGTCAGAGTCACATATGGGGAGGTGGGGAGTCCCCCACGGCACCTTAATACAAGGCTACGCAAGAAGGCAGGTGCTCAGTAAACATTTGACTAACTGGATTTCCAGGATGGAGTCAGATTATGAGAGCAGAAGAAGCTATGTCAACCTTCTGCTTTCAAAGATTCTGATCTCCAAGCCTGTAATACATACCCAAACCAGGGCTAGCATTGGGATTTTCTTCTGTTAATTATTCATCTGTTCCTCAAGAAGTTGGAGTCAGAAAACTTACTCATTTGCTCCCTCCTTCAGCGCCAACTCTAGTGAGACATATTATAGATTAGTATTTTTTGGAGAGACTATAGATACCATAAAACTCCAGGAATTTCCAGTATTTTGAGGGCCGCCTGTCCAGCTCCTGTATTTTGGGTGCATTCTGCTAGTGCTGCCTTTCATCTTCTTAGAAGGGGCATAAATTTGTCAGAGAATTCTTTTTTTTTTTTTTTGAGATTTTTTATTTTTAGTTTACAACACTCGGTTCTACATAATTTTGAGTTCCAAATTTTCTTCCCCTCCTCCCCCGCCCAAGATGGCATGGAATCCAATATATCTTCTACATATAACTTCACGTTGAACTTATTTACATAATAGTCAAGTTGTAAAGAAGCATTATGACCAATGGAATGAATCATGGGAAAGAAGAAACAGAACCAAAAAAACAAAAACAAAAACAAAAAACAAACAAACCCAAAAACAAAAACAAAAGGAAAAAAAAAAGGCGAGCATGTGGTGTGCTTCAATCTGCATTCAGACTCCATAGTTCTTTCTGTGGATGTAGATAGCATTCTCATTCCTGAGTCCTTTGGAGCTGTCTTTGCACCTTGTATTACTGAGAAGAGCAAAATCTATCAGGGTTAGTCATCACAGAATCCATACATTCATGGTTGTGTATAATTCTTCTTCTGGTTCTGTTCTGCTCGCTCAACATTTTATCGTGTAGGTTTTTCTAGGTTATTATGAAGTCCATATCATCCCCATTTCTTATAGCACAATAGTATTCCGTTACTTTCATATACCACAACTTGTTCAGCCATTCCCCAATTGATGGGCATCCCCTTGATTTTCAACTCTTTGCTGCTACAAAAAGAGCCGCTATAAATATTTTTGTACATATGGGTCCTTTTCCCACTCGTGTGATCTCTTTGTAATATAACCCTAGAAGTGGTAAGGCTGGGTCAAAGGGTATGAACGTTTTTATAGCCCTTTGGCCATAGTTCCAAATTGCTCTCCAGAATGGCTGGATCAGTTCACAACTCCACCAGCAATGTAACAATGTTCCAATTTTCCCACATCCTCTCCAGCATTTATCATTTTCCTATTTTGTCATGTCAGCCAATCTGACAGGAGAGATGTAGTACCTAAAAGTTGTTTTGATTTGCATTTCTCTAATCAGTAGTGATTTTGAGTGTTTTTTTCATATGCCCATAGATATCTTTAATTTCTTCCTCTGAAAACTGCCCGTTCATATCCTTTGACCATTTCTCAACTGGGGAATGACTTGTATTCCTATAAATTTGGCTCAGTTCCCTGTATATTTTAGAGATGAGGCCTTTATCAGAGACACTGGTTGTAAAGATTTTCTCCCAATTTTCTGCTTCCCTCCTAATCTTTGTTGCATTGGCTTTTTAACATAATCAAAATTATCTATTTTGCATTTTGTAATGCTATCTCTTGTTGCGTCATGAATTCTTTTCTTTTCCATAAATCTGATAGGTAAACTATTCCTTGCTCTCCCAAATCGCTTATAGTATGAGCCCTTATTCCTAAATCATGAATCCATTTTGACTTTATTTTAGTATATGGTGTAAGATATTGGTCTATGTCCAGTTTCTGCCCCACCATTTTCCAATTCTCCCAGCAGTTTTTGTGAAATAGTGAATTTTTAGCCCAGAAGCTGGATTCTTTGGATATATCAAAGAGTAGATTGCTATAGTCATTGACTTCTGTGTCTTGTGTACCTATCCTATTCCACTGATCCACAACTCTGTTTCTTAGCCAGTACCAGGTAGTTTTGATGACTGCTGCTTTATAATACGGTTTAATATCTGGTATAGCTAGGCCACCTTCCCTGGCATTTCTTTTCATTAATACCCTAGATATTCTAGAATAGACCTCTTGTTCTTCCAGATGAATTGCTATTTTATCTAGCTCTGTAAAATAAATTTTTTGGTAGTTCAATTGGTATGGCACTGAATAGATAGATTAATTTAGGTAAAATTGCCATTTTTATTATATTAGCTTGGCCTAACCATGAGCAACTGATATTTTTCCATTTATGCAGATCTGACTTTATTCACGTGAAAAGTGTTTCATAATTATGTTCATATAGGCCCTGAGTCTGTCTTGACAGATAGACTCCCAAATATTTTATAGTGTCTACAGTAACTTTGAATGGAATTTCTCTTTTTATCTCTTGCTGTTGGGCTTTGTTACTAATGTATAGGAATGCTGAGGATTTATGTGGGTTTATTTTATATCCTGCAACTCTGCTAAAGTTGTTTATTATTTCAAGTAGTTTTTTACTTGATTCTCTAAGTAAATTATCATATCATCTGCAAAAAGTGATAATTTAGTTTCTTCTTTGCCTATTCTGATTCCTTCAATTTCTTTTTCTTGTCTTATTGCTACAGTTAACACTTCTAGTACCAAATTGAATAGTAGGGGTGATAATGGACACCCTTGTTTCACCCCTGATC
>CM053627.1:29756363-29803906 GCA_028646595.1 Phalanger gymnotis
TATATTCCTTTTTATCCCCATTCAGTTTTCTCCAGAGGTGTAGCATATCTGCCTTTTCTAAAATTCTGTTCACCTCCTTAACTTCTTTCTTATTTATTTTGAGGTTAGATTTATCAAGTTCAGAGAGGGAGGGGTTGAAGTCTCCCATTATTATAGTTTTGCTGTCTATTTCTTCCTGTAACTCTCTTAACCTCTCCTCTAAGAATCTGCATGCCATATCACTTGATGCATATATGTTAAACAATGATATTGCTTCATTGTTTATGCCTTTTAGTAGGATGTAGTGTCTTATCTCTTTTAATTAGATCTATCTTTACTTTTGCTTTGTCTGAGATTAGGATTGTTACACCTTCTTTTTTTACTTTAGCTGAAGCGCAATATATTTTACTCCAGCTTTTTACCTTTACCCTGTGTATATTCCCATTTCAAATGTGTTTCTTGTAAACAGCACATTGTAGGATTATGGTTTTTAACCCATTCTGCTATTTGCTTCCATTTTATGAGAGAATTCATCCCATTCACATTCACAGTTATGAATACTGTGTCTTTTTCTCCATCCTATTTCCCCCCCTCCTTTTTATGCTTTTATTTCTCCCTTTCCCCTTCCACTACTCAACATAGTTTTGCTTTTGACCACCACCTTCCTCAGTTTACCCTCCCTCTTGATTCTCCTCCCTTATCTTACTGTTTTCCACTTGCTACTTCTTCCCTCCCTTCTGACCACCCCCCTCCCTTTTTCCCCCCCTTTCCCCTCCTACTGCCTGTAGGACAAGTTAGATTTCTATACTTGTCAGGGTATGTTATTTCCTTCTTGAACCAGATCGAATGAGAGTAAAACTCAAATACTGCTCTTCTCTCTCCCTTCTTTCCCTCTACTATAATGTATTTTTGTGCCTCTTCATTTGATGTAATTTACCCTTTTCTACTACCTCCTTACCTCTTCTCCCTGAACCCTCCCTTTACACCTCTTATGTTTTTTATCCTTATATCAATTATTTTATACAGACATCCAGTCTATGTGTATCCCTTTCGACTGTCATAATAACTGTACTATTCTCAAGATTGACACATATATGTGTGTATATATATATATATATATATATATATATATATATATACACACACACACACATAGATATTTATCATACATAAGATATAATCCTATGTAAAGATGTAAATAATTTGCCCTTATTGATTAATAAGGTTTGTGGGGGTTTCTTCTCCCTGTTTACCTTTTTATGTCTCTCCTGAGTTTTGTATTTGAAGATCAAATTTTCCATTGAGTTCTGGCCTTTTCATCAGGACAGTCTGGAATTCCCTTATTTCACTGAATGTCCATCTCCTTGCCTGGAAAATTATGCTCAGTTTTGCTGGGTAATTGATCTTTGGCTGTAGTCCCAGCTCCTTTGCCCTTTAGAATATCATATTCCAATTTCTCCTGTCACTTAATATAGAAGCTGAAAGACCCTGTGTGATCCTGACTACAGTTCCACAATATCTGAATTGTTTCTTTTTGGCTGCTTGCAGCATTTTCTCCTTGACTTTGTAATTCTGAAATTTGGCTATAATATTTCTTGGTGTTTTCAATTTGGGATCTCTTTCAGGGGGTGATTGGTGGATTCTTTCAATGACTATTTTACCCTCTGGTTCTAGGACCTCTGGGCAGTTATCTTTGATAATTTCTTCGAAGATACTGTCAAGGCTCTTTTTTTCATCGTGGATTTCCAGTAGACCAATAATTCTTAAACCGTCTCTCTTGGATCTATTTTCCAGGTCAGTTGTTTTTCCAACCAGATATTTCACATTTTCTTCTATTTTTTCATTCTTTATATTTTGTTTTACTACTTCTTGATGCCTCACAGAGTCATTAGGATCAGAGAATTCTTTACCCCCATTTACCCTCTCTCTAGCCCAAAGGCCAAGTACAAAAGAGCAGTGGAGCCAGTTTAGGTTTCACGGTAAAAAAAAAAAAGTGATAGAAACGATAGGAACCTACTGGAAATGAGTGAGGTCAAGACACCTTCATTCACTTTGAGTAGCTGGTCAAATCAAAGCAAACCCATAAATACATATCGAGGGCCTACAAGGCCCTCTGCTCCATGCTGGGGAAGGTAAAAAGAAGTCTAAGACTTCTTGATTTCTGTCAGTGGCACCAAGACTGACCCAACAATCCAGGCTTGGGTGTTGTCTTCAGCTCCTCCCTCTCCTTCTGCCAAGTCTTCTTACCTCTCCAATATTGTTAACATTTTCCCCTCTTTTTGATTTCCATTGCTAGTACCCTACTACAGAATCTCATTCCCCTCCCTAAGTACTACTGAAACGGTCTCTAATCAGTCTTCCCTTCTCTTTGCTTTTGCATGGTGCCAGAAAACAGTCTTTTATAGAGGACTGATATTATGTTCCCAAGACACACCCTTATCAGCAAATAATGTGCATCTGGACAATCTGATGAATAAAGCTTTAAATACTTCACAACATGATTATAAAGATACAAAATGGTTAGCTAAACTTTTTAAAACTAGAAAACAAAGGTTTGGGCTTTTTTTTTTCAAGCAATCTCTGGACAACTATGAGCAAAAGTCACACAGAATGAGAGGGCCTGTTGCAATTTGCATTTCAGAGGGAGCACCCACATCTTGGAGGTCACAGAGTCACTGAAGCATCTAAGTAAGTATTTTTGTTAAAAGAGGCCACAAGTATATGTGGCACTGCAGCAACAGCCACCCTAGGTACACCTGGAAGCCTGGTGTCTGCACATTGCTGGGATATTTGAAATACTCCAAGGAAACCTGTCAAGGACCACAGGAAAAAACCATTTGCCTTAGAAGTTAACCACATGGGGTCAGGCTATTTCTGTAAGAGTTGCTCTGTGGAGGGAGCTTGCTCTAACTTTTACAATGCCTGAATCCATGTAATTGTCAGGTGATGGGGGTTCTCTCCTATCAATCAAAGCCAAAGAGGGGGCTCAGTAGATCCTGAAAAGGCCTCTTGAGCACCTGGCTGCTCTCAGTAGGATATGAAATCTGTGAAGGCAACTTAGCTCACTTAAGGTCTGATTACTAATACTAGTTGTAATTTCTTTAGGGTTCCATCCATCCATCTCTCTCTCTCTCCTTTGGGATGCTTCCAATAGCAGGGCTTGACCACTGCTGAAGTGTAACTTCCTCTGTGCTACCCAGACTCCTTTTCTGGTGACAGGAAGACAATGCAGGCATGTGGCTGTCAGGTCTTCCTTTCTTCCCTGAAGTTTAGGCTGTGAAAATTTAGCTTAAGCTGAGACTTATGTGTGCATCTGCAGATATTTCTTGAGATAGCACTGTGATTTCTATACAAGTGGAAGCAGAGACAATGGGAGTATCCTGGGTGTAAAGATAATGGCAACAGAAGAGCAGCGGGAAGGAGATGAAGAAAAGGAAAAAGAATCCTACAAAAAGCCCAACTTCTTCCAATAGAAGACATTATCTCTGACTTGATCTAACAAAGGTGACACAAGTAAGAGGAGAAGAAACTTTTCCATTATAAACAGAAAGTCCATAATCCCAGGTATAAAAGACCTATTACCTTCTTCCTTAAGTGTAAATGAAAAATAAAAAAGTCATGTTGTCTAGTGGTTAATATTTTTTTTTAAATGTTACTTTTATTTTACATTTTTTTGGTTCAACAAGCATTTATGTTGTTGGATGTAAATGTAATTTGTAATGTAATGTAAATCTAATGTAAAATGTAATCTAATGTAAAACAACCATGAATAGTAAAGCAAAACAAATCCCCACATCAACCGTGTCCAAAAGTAAGACTCCTTCTGTACCCCGAGCCTATCGCCTCTCCATCAGGAGGTGAGCAGCACATCTCATCGATGGTTCTCTGAAGTTATGGATGGTTATTGGGCTAATTAGAGTTCTTCAGTCTTTCAATGTAGTTTGTCATTTGATGACGCTGTTATTATGTAACTTGCTCCTCTGTTTCTGCTGATTGCAATCTATATCAATTCATATGAGTCTTCCCAGCTTTCTCTGATACCACCTGCTCTCATTTTTTTTCTGTTGCAATAATATCCCATTACACTTATCATAATTTATTCATTCACTTTCCAAATAAAGGGTACTTCTTTAGTTCCTTTTAACTACAAAATGGATACTATAAAAAAATATTTGTCTCTTTCTTTGATCTTTTTGGGGTACAGGCCTACAGAGGTATCACTGGGTCAAAGGACACGCACAGTGATGACTTGGAGCACAGTTCCAAAATAATTTCCAGACTGTGGCTAATATTTTTTGACCTCAGGTCCTAGAATTAAAGGAGGCTTGCATAGCACTGCTAAAAGGATGGCCCTCTGTAACTGAACACCTCCTCACTATGGGGTGCGCTCAAAGAGCCTGGTTCTGGTCTCCTTCACACACTAGCAGCATTACCCTCCCTAACCTTCTGCTGGGATCTCTCAACCACTCAGGAGGTATTCAGGGAATCGGACTCAGAGCCAGATGGGATGCTGGGGAGATGTTAGCAAGAAATTAACAGCAACAAGATGGACAAGCAGTTAGCAGCACTGATCGAACACCGACAGAACATTATGCCAGAAAGCTCAGGAAAAGGCCAAGGATCGAGAAGTCGTGCTCTCGTCCTCAAAGAGCTCAGGACGTACACACTGAGCCAGGTCAATAGACATGGAGTGGGGTGGGGGGCATTTACAAATGTGCAAACAGACTTACTGTCTTGACCAGTATGAGCATAAAAGGATCTAGGCTGGTCATCCAATGAAAGCACAGACACACACAGCTAGCCTGAGGTCTACTGATACTGATGAGATACTAAAAGACCTGAAGGAAGGCCTCCAATGCACTGGACAGATCCTCTGTGGAGGCCCGATGGAAGGACACAGACAAAAATCATAGAGGGGATGAAGACACATGACCATGAGCTGTCCTGGAGACAGCCGTATTCACCTTGGTGAGTAGGAATCAGAACGGTAAGAAGGGAAGTGGGGAAAGCCTGAGGCTTAAGGTGGCAAGAGCTGTAGCCACTCTTTTCTTTAAATGAGATTCAAAGCCTCTTAGGGGAGAAGGGGGCAGAGGACAGGCAATAGTAATGGCCAAACCTATGGCCTGGCAGTTGATAACCTTCACTCTCCTCTTCTTCGTCATCGCACATCCGACCCTGTTGTATCTTTGTCACCCTCACGTTGACCTGTCTGGTGTTCCTCCCTTCTGGATCATCTCTTTTCTGTTCTCCCACCATGCTTGCTTGTTGTTCCTTACCCTTTGTCACTGACTCTTTCCACACCCTGCTTCCATGACATATTAGCCTACCCTCTCCTCTCCCCATCTCTCGCTGTATTTTGCCCTTTGGGATGATTCAGAAGGTGTCTAAGAGAAGCACCCAGTTTCAGGAAGATTCTGGCAGGCCCAAGGAAGAAGTAGCCTCCTCCACTTATACCAGCGAGTCAGGAGATGTTTCAAACTAACCCATACTCATCACACCTACTTGACGAAACTTGAGGGCTTCGAAGACACATGTGAAACAGTTCACGACTCCAGGGAGTCACAATTACAATTTAACAGGAGAGTGTAATATGTTCACAAACAATTATGAAACCAAATAAAATGTGATAAGGGAAAAGCATGATTGAAAAAATCTCATAATCGGCAGACTGGTTTTCCAATGGGAGGAAAGGGAAGAGAGATCAAGGAAGTCTTCATGGAGGAAATGACTCCTATGTTGGACCTTGAGGTGTGAGAACGTTTGCAGCCTGTGGAAATATGGAAAGAACGCCTTCTAGATACAATGGATGGCCTACACAAAGGCACAGGGGCGAGAGTACAGGATAAAATTGGGGAAGGGGCAGGCGTTCCCTTTGTCTACAATGAAGAGGGGCATAAGGAGGGGAATCACCTCAAAAAAAGCTGAAAAGGTGGTTTGGAGGGAGACCGTAAAGTGCCTTCAATACTAGTGGCAATAGGGAACTGCTATAGGTTTTTGAAAGGGGAATGGTGACCCAGAAAGTCCTGCACCTTAGCAAAATTATTTTGGTAGCTGTGTGAAGGATGGACTGGAGGGAACAAAGATAAAGAAGAGACAACAGGTGGGAAAACCAGTAAGGAGATTATTGTAGCAATCTGGCCTGACTGAGGGTAGAGGCAGTGGGCAGTGAGTGGACAAAAAAGGATGTACGTAAGACAAATTCTGGAAGCAGGATCAACGATATTTGGCTACTGATAGGATCGAGGGTAAGGGAGAAAAAGGAGTCAAAAACTGCCTCCAAGCTTAGGCGGGTGAGCCCAGGAACCAGTCACAAGAGTCACTAGTTGGTACTGGTTGAGCTACTTGAGGCAGGAGGGAAAAGGGAGTAAGCAGAAGAAACCCAGAGCAGCAAATTTCCTCCATCTCACCTCTAAGCATTTACTCTCAGGATTTATTAATAGAATGTCTGTACCAAAGAACACTTTAAGATGACCTAATCCAACACATTTGTTTGACATGAAAGGGAGCTGATAAGAGTGCTAAGTCCTGAGAACCTAGGTCCTCATACTTATTACCTGCAAATCGCTTAGCCTCTTTGGGCCTCAGCTTCTCTCTCAGATGGGCCCAGATGACCTCTACGAGACCTTCCAGTTCTAGGATTGTGTGATTCTAGGCCTCCTGCTCCTGCCTCCTGCTGCCTGCTCTGAATCTACAGGGGCATTACCTAGTGCAGCTCACAGGTCTTTTATGAATAACTTCTGCTGATCTCTTGATGCTATGGTAACATCCCCGTAGTGAGGCCAACAGCAGCCAGAGCAGCCAGCACTTCATTTTTCACAGGGGAAAAGGAGAACCTCTGTGGAAGAGATCTGGCTCCCTGCCCAAAGCATCACAAACAATGAATGCTTTGTGAGACCCCTTGGTGAAAAGAAGAGAGTGGAGATCAGAGCCATGCCGACGGGAAGATACCTCTGGGAAAGTCAAGTCGGTTTCAGGTCCAAGCCATGGCATTCACAAGCACATGCTTTGTGCATTTCAATCTATGTCATTCAGGCTTTTGGAAAATGAGTAGTTAGATGATATCAGACCAGAGTGATCAGAAGTTTCGGGCCTGGAACCAAGGTAGAATCTGATCTCCAGTCTAGGGGGGAATGGGAGGGGTGCCTCTGCAACTTAATATTCCAATACAATCAACGACTTCATTTTTCAGCAGTACCTCTTAAATCATCTTTAGAGCTCCAAGTCCAGAGTTGGGTGAATGGGTGAACAAACAATCTGCCAGCATAAAGAGGCCCAATTATTTTCAGCCAAAACAAAAAGATATGGAAATAAAAGACTTAACCAGCCTACCTGCCCACTGACTTTAGGTTGAACTGCCAGGATTACACAGTGATCTGATAGCAGGAAAACAGATGTTTTAAAAGTGCCATCAAGGGGGGAGAAACTGAGCACAAAAAAAATTTTTTAAGTGTAGCAACTTGTATTCAAAATCCATTTTCTGGGATTACAAGTCTAATAAGAAACATTTCCCTTATTGGGGGAAGGAGAAAGATAGAAAAACAGAACTCTATGAAAAGCAGATGAGAGATAATACTGCCCCACAGCATAATCCTCTCTGTACAGGGTAGCAAGAACATTTTTTTTTCCTCACATAGTTCAACTCTTGCAATAGTCCAGGAAAGAGGAGTCTGTCAAAGCCTTGAAAAATTTTCTTAAGCTCAGAAGTTAAATATTTTCCTGCACCCTCCCTTCTCCCCCGCGCCCCCCCCCCCAACTAGAGAATCCTCCTAGCTCTTTAGGTATCCTGAGCTCCTCCAAAGATCCACTCGACACCCTCAGCAGGGGCAGCAGCAGCTCAGCTAGAAAAGAGATCTTTTGAAAATCTGTCCCCTGACATAAAGCAGCCCGCAGCAGCTCGTCCCACCAGGGCAGGGCCTGGAGGGCGCTCTCATTTGCCCCTGACATTTCACAAGGCAATCACAATCACACTGCGGGTTGGCAAAATGCTTTTTACCTTCTCCTCAGCCCAGGTGTTTGCAAACAGCATCCCTGTGAGATCACACATTTTCTTCCTTCCTGCAATCCCCAAATACCTAGCACCTAAAATTAAGTCCTGAGTCTTGGCAGGTCTGGAGTTGGCTGTGAGGGGCTTGGCACCCATGCTACAGAGGTGAGGAGGTAGGGGCCTTGACGCAGGTTCTCCAGAGACACATGTAAGCGCCTGTGATTTACACATACAACAAACTATAAAATTCACGGCTACTAATGTTCAGGAAATGAAATGCCCTTTACGGATTTTCAGGGGCCGGGCCTGCTGTCTCTCTCCTTCAACACCTGGAAGAGGCTATACCACTGTAATGTTAAATGTGGAAAGCAGATTGTAGGGAGACCCAAAAGTTGGTTAGAGACCAAAATGCACAGGTAAGAGAAGGAACAAAAAAAATGCTCATAACTCACTTGTCCTGGGATTCGATGTACACGTAGAGATGAGGCTCAAAACACTTGGAAATGATTCCATGAAATGGGTTTTCTGGAACTTTTGGCTTCTTTGGCTGAGTGGGAAGTCAAAAAGGGAGCACATAAGCATTCTTTGGCCACTTCCAAGCAACTCCAAAGACAAGAGCCCCTTGAACCCGCTCCCAGCCCTTGACATAACTGAGCACTCACCCTACACTGCAGCTGACTGAAACCAGAGGACAGTAAGTGAGCTCTTAGCATCATTCACTTGCTTTGTTCCCCCCAAGCTTTAGGGCTACTTTGATAACGGGCCTTCCATTTACCAACTGTTTGACAAATAGCTTCAGTGACTCTCCAGCAAGCTGTCTAGACAGGCACACAGACTGTAAAACTACAACCATGAATTCATTCCTTTTACAAACATCGCTCTGAAAATAAATGAGGAGTCTTAAAATTCCTACCTGTCACCTTTGTTTCTCTAGGCCTTCAGATTTATCACTGTCATCTAAAGGGCCTTGAACTAAGTGGCCTTACTAACAGAGTTCTCTCAGACTAGTCAAACTAGAAGGGATTTTAAAGATCATCTGTCCAGACCCCTGATTTATGGGTGAAGACACTGAGACCAAGAGAAGTGACTTGTCCAAAGCCACCCAAAGAGTTGGAACTCAAACCCATGTCTCTTGAGTCCTCTAACCTCAAATCTATGACTCTTCCCACTCACTATAACTAGACATGCATAAATGATCTGTCAGACTCAACCACTTACATCTCTTAAGAAACACAACAAAAGTATACATGAGGTGAAAAACTAGAAGGAAGGATGACTTGGGCAGGAGGCTGGAAGGACTTCTTCCCACGTAACTGACCGCACAGAGAAGGAATGGCCGACACATTTCTTAAGAACTGATTGTGTTCACCAGAAGCTAAGAGCTAACCTAACACACATTCCCGTCATCCCTTGCTTAGCCCTAGTTACATCTTAAGTGTTCCAGGCTGCAGATTTGGGGGGCGGGGAGGAGGAGGAGAGAAGGGGAGGGGTGGTCAGTGGAAGCCCACGGTCACTTACAATGGCCATGAGTTTAACAGATGTTTCTTCCTTATTTCTTAGAAGCAGAATTTGTGTTGCTTCCATTAGCTCTTCCCTGGAAAGGAGAGGCGATCAGGGAGGCCCCCAGAACCATATCCATGGGGATCACAGTGGGGGAGCCTGGGGCTCTACAATGATCCAAGGTCTCCTTTCTGCAGGTCTCTCTCCTGATCTGGAGGGCCTATAATGGGCCTGTGCATTTCTGGGGCCCTTTATGGATTCCTAGACAGCATAGGGAGGTACATGAGGTCTAGGGTTTAGCAGAACCCTGGGTGAAACTGTAGGACATCTAAGAGAAAGGACCTTGGAGCACTTAGCAGTAGCATCCTGGCTTCATTTTACCATTTCAGCTGGCTACACGCAGGAAAAAAACATGGGTGGGATAACCGAGCTCTTCACCAGGATTGTCTCATGATGTGGGGTCAACGCGTGCCCGGGAAGTGACATTTCTAGAGTGAGGCAGCAACTGGGGAGTCTGAGCAGACACTGACAATGTCTCATTTCTGCATTGTTCGGTTTCCCCAGTGGTGACTTCTCAGCTTAAAGAAAAGACTCAATCATTCAGCAGTAGTATCTAGGCTGGATTTCTGAGTGTGTGAATTCTGTCCAAAAGCTGCAGATGTTTAAACTATTTCCTCCTGGAGTTTGATGGAATAATAAAAGGTTCCTGTTGTCACTAGTCAGGAGGGCTGCAGCTGGCCCTGTTTCCTTTGATTACCATCCAACATAAACAGATCAGATCAAATTGCTCAGATCCTCAAAAGGGTGTACTTGAGACCCTGAATTTCTTACTTCTTGCCCTGCCCCTTTTTATCTTGATGCCCTCATGCCCTCTGGTCAAGTCAATAAGCCTTTATTCGATGCCTACTATGTGCAGGTATTATACCAAGTGTTGAGAGCCAATCCAACTCCTCCCCCTCCTCAAATGGCGTCTTCTCCCAGCATCGTCTCCATACTGAGCCCTGCTCTCCCCTAAAGCCCAGAAATGGGAGCTGCCTAGATGACTGACAATGCATTGGCCTGCAGTTGGCCCCCAAAGTGGATGGAAGCTTTGTTCCCCGTTAGTTCTTCCAGCTAAATGTCCCATTAGCATCCTGCAGTGAACTGACATTGGTCACAGGGTTCCCACCCTCACTAGCCCACCTGCAAACATGCCCCACAGAAGGACCTGAGAAGTTGTTAGAGAAGATGATCCTATTTCCTCTTTCTACCTGCTACATTTGGGGCCAGAAGGACATCAGGAATGATACTCGGAAGCATAAGGTCTAGAAGCTTTAGTGATGATGATAAAATCCTAGGAAACTTGTGAAGCCCTGCCTGCCCTGTCAGCGCCCTGCTCACCAACAATAAATGCACCTGTTCTCAGGTCAACCGAGTCCACCAGAGAAGGGAAGTTACATTTTTCCTGGTGACGTACAGCTTGCTTCCATATAACCCAGTTTCAGAATACTTAAGAGATGACTAGCTAAGCATCGAGATAATGCCCAGCAAAAGCAAGCACTGCCAAGGCACTGTGATCATGGAAGAGGGGAGGCATGACGACCCTGTGAACATCACTCTCAAAATTCCAGACAAATGTGGCAGCCGCAAGGAGCCAGAGGGGCCCAGGTGGGTCTGAGATAGATTGCCCAAGAATGTTGTTCTATGCCTTGAGTACAGCCCTCCTCTTAGCCCCTCTGTATCTGAATCTGTTTCAGCAAAAAAAAATGTCCTTATTTGGTTTTTAAGAAACCTCTGGTTTTGGACAATGCTGGACAATAATATGGGGATTTCTGAGCAGTTGATATCTTTCTAAAGAGATTTGCAGAATGTAACATTTCATTCCCTGCTCTCCCCCTTCTACCCTGTTTACCCAAATGGCAGGACAGAAATAATCAGCAGCCCCTTAGAAACTGATTCTGGAAGGCCTGAGGGCTCTGTGGCATGACAGACTATGTGACAACCACACAATCAGCCTCACCGCAGCGGGAAATGAAGAATACTACCTGAAAAGCCCACAGTTTTCAAGGGCTCAGAGATGGCTCCTTAGGTTGCGTTCCCCATTCACCTCGTAAATGAACAAAAATGTCATCATGAAATAAGCCCCCAACAGCCCAGAGAAGCTAAATAAATAGCAAGTGTCACTAATAAACCCAAGGAAAAGCCCTGATTTCCTGCTCTGACCTCTCCTGTCATAAACTGGAGCCGGAGCACCAATGGCTTGCAGTAGGACGAGAGGAGAGGAAATCTGGAGTTGAACACAGAGGCAAGAGGAAATTGAGAGCCCCTCTCCTCATCTGCCATTGGCCTCTCTGGAATTTCCAGGCCATCAGCTCAACTGAGACCTTTCCTTCTCTCTCCATGGGCACTGTAAACTTCCCTGGAGATTCAAAAGCCAATTCTGTACAAATAAAACCAATGTAGCCAAGATTAGAAGGAAAATTGAGAAAAAGATTTCATAAACAGTGTCTTGGATAAAGTCTCATATCTCAAATATATAGAGAACTCTGTCAAATTTATAAGACGATGAGTTATTTCCCAATTGATAAACAATCAAAGGATATGAACAGGCAATTTTCCAATGAAGAAATCAAAACTATACACAGTCATATGAAAAAATGCTAAGTCATTATTGATTAGAGAAATGCAAATTAAAACAAATTTTAGATATGATCTCACACCTACCAGATTGGCTAAGATGATAGAAGGGAAAAATGACAAATGTTGGAGAGAATGTGGAAAAATTGGGACACTAAAACACTGTTGGTGAAATTGTAAACTAATCTAACCATTCTGGAGAGCAATCCGGAATAAAGCCCAAAGAGTTATACTAATGTGCTATAAGAAATGATGAGCAAGTTGACTTTAGAAAAACATGGGAAAGACTCACATGAAATAATAAAAGAGAAATGAGCAGAACCAAGAGAACACTGTACACAGTAACAGCAATACTGTTTGAAGAATAATGGGGAACGACTAAGTTCTTCTGAGTATTATAAACACTCAAATGAACTATAAAGGACCTATGAAGGAAGATGCTATCCACCTCCAGAGAAAGAACTGACAAACATAAGTATGTATAGTATGGTTTTACTGCGTCAAATGGTGGCTGTCTCTAGGGCGGGGTGAGCAGGGAAGGAACGAGGGAGAGAGACAGTATGAACTTAAAATGTAAGAAAAAAAATTTAATTTAAAAAAAAAGGAAGAAATTTGAAAGCCAAGCAGTGATCTTTCAATATCTCACATTGCCACCAAAACAGATGATTGTGCAACAGAAAAGTGAGCTGACAGTTTCAGGGGATGATGAATGAGGCAGAACAGAATTTTGTTTGCTCTTCCAGATGGGCTAATTATGCTTGTGCATGTCAATAAGTTCAGTGGTGAGAATCCAGAGACCCCTCTAGAGCAGGGAGACAGAGCAAGGGCTGCTTTTTTCACCATTTTCTTAGACGTACTTTCAAGTAGAGAAATTATACAATGACTGCCAAGCTTCTTCCTCATCAAGTACGTATATAGTCATTGGTCATACCATTTTTAGATTTAAATATTAGGCCGTTCAGAAGATTGTACAGCGGCCAGGGCTTACCTGATCTAAGTCCCCTTTGTCCATTGTCAATTCCTCCATCTCGGGTCCAGGCTCATCTTCAAGGAAAGGATTGGTGGATGGAGGAGGGACCTCAATCTTTTTCTATGAGGAAAACAAAAGAGAAGAGGAAGAATTTGTTTGTTTCTGATCTTCTCCACAAGCTCCTGCCCCTCCAATCTGATTTTCTGCCTTCTTAATAATTCTCTGATAGACAAGCTTATCCATGGATTCCAATATGAAGACAGAGAGCTGAGACATAGTCATAAGAAAGACTCAATTCAACCAACATTTTTAAAGGGCCTACTATGTGTGAGGCAGTAGACTCAGTGCCGGGGGATGGCTGCTGAGCCAGGGGGCTTGCATTCAGCTAGATAATGATGTTCCCAGCAGTGCCATCAACACACATAACACCGTGTGCTTTAAGATTTCCAGGTCAAATCTGTTTACCACAAAAAATTCCACATAACATAAAAGATTTCCAACCCCCACCAACATTCCATTTCTTTTAAGCAACTTTCAATACAATATTGAGAGGCAATGTAGCCTAATGGAAAGTGCATTGGACTGGCAGAGCCAGACTTAGGGAGTGGATTTCATGCTGCTATGAAAGAGCTGTATGACTCTGGACAAGTCACTTCATGTCTCCAGGTGTCAGTTTCCTTATCTGTTAAATGGGAATAATTATCCTGGCCTCCCTGACTTGCAAGCAAATTCACAGCTTCACCTCCTCCCAGACGTGGTGGGCTCAGAGTACAGAAGGAGATGTGCATCCTAGGACCTGACCAACATGGGAATTAGTTTTTCTCGACTCCACATTTGTTCCAAGGGCTTTGCTTTGCTTTTCAATTGAGCAGAGTTGGGAGGTGGGGAGGAGAAAAGGAACCACAGACAAGTAAGACACCTTTGAAAGTTATAAATCAAATTTACAGCATATTTTAAAAAAAAGCAAACTCTATATGATTAAGATCTATGGGTAGATATAATTACCACTTCCTATTCTACAAGGAATGTAGAAAATTATCGCTTTATTTGTCTAAGTTCAGAATTATAGAATTACACACATACACACACACATCACTGCTACTGATTGAACCAAAATCCATCATACTATAAGAGGTCTAGGACCCCAGGAATACAATGTCCTAGAGCTTGAGACCCGGTGGGAAGGAAAAAGAAGGGGATGTGCAAAAACAGGCCAGCAACTGCTAGGAAGAGTAGGTGAGAAGTCTATGCAAAGTCAAGGCACGCGAGTGCTCCTAAATGGATCTGTAACATGTTAGCCTTTGCTACCATCATATATGTTAGTGAATCCTTGGGCCATAGGGAGACCAGATGGCCCAGAGGATGTCACACATGCCCTCAATCTTCAACTGGAAAACAATCACAACCCTGGTTTAAACAGCTTTATTTTCTGAAAAATACTTTGCTGTAAATGGGTAAAATTAGTCTCCTTTATCTACAAAGAAAGTCTCACAAATCCTGACCCACCTAAGGGCAGCCAGCTACTAATATTTCCAGGATTTATGGAAGACTTCAAAGTGGCACTTGTCAAATCTGGATTTGACAAACCAGCACTTTTTTGTACAATAATTCAAAATTTATTATGGGTCTACTGATTATGGAACACTGTACACAAAGACCTAAGAGAGACAAAACGTTTAGTGAAGATGTGGTCTCTATCCTCATGGAGCTAACAGGAAGCTAACGGGATGAGGATAAGAAACCAACATTGAGAGCTAGAACATACAATATTTTTAAAGCATATTAGAGAGTTTGAAAACAAAGTGCTATAGGATGTCTGAGTAAGAAGATTACCACCAATAAAAGGGGAAGCTTCACTGAGAAGAGGGCATTTCAGTGGAGCTTAAAAGAATGAGTAGGCATTTAACAGGAAAGGAAAGGGAACAAATTTATTCTAGAAGGAGGGAAAAGACTGAGTAAAGGTACAAAGACAGATGCATAATGGGTGCCTGGGACCATGAGATCGTTCTGTTGAACTGGAGCACAGAATACATGAAATGGTGGCATCAGATGATAAAAGGCCTTGAATGCCAGGCAAAGAAGGTTCAACTTTAGTCAGTAGGTAATCACTGCAGATGTCTGAACAGAGGAGGAAAGTGACCACTGGCTCTAGATATAAGGAATATTATTCTAGCATCAGTATGAAGGAAGACAGTGGAGGCTGGAGGGCCTGTGATGAAGCTAATGGAGTTCTCCAGGCAGGTGGTAACATGCATCTGTTCTGGGGGTCGCAATAAGAGTAGAGCAGAAGCGATGGATGTGAGAGATGCTGAGGGGGAGAATAGGGAGTGCGCCTCAAGAGGAGGAGGC
This sequence comes from Phalanger gymnotis, assembly GCA_028646595.1. NCBI lineage: Eukaryota > Metazoa > Chordata > Mammalia > Diprotodontia > Phalangeridae > Phalanger > Phalanger gymnotis. Next base: position 29,771,762 of record CM053627.1, read on the forward strand.
AACTAAGACATGAACAGTGAGGGAGAGGGATGATGTCACTGCCAATGGCAGAAAGTGGCATTAGAAGGAGGTTTAGAGGCAACGATAATAAGCTTGGTTTGGGGCATCTTGACTTTGAAGTCTCAGTGGGGCACTACTCTGTATAGTTAGCTGAAGATATGAGTTTGGAGGTCAGATGAGAAACCAGAGGCTGGTTGGGGGAGGGGAGTTGTCCCCTTATGGGTGGGGAGGGATAGCCAAGGTCTCACCCGGGCATGTCTAATTGGTTTCCTACCTTGAATGGAACATAGGTAGAGGCCAATTAGCAATTAGGTTTACAGCACAGAAGTTTCCAGGCATAGAAAATGCCAGAAAAGGGATGGGTGCCAGGCAAGGAAAAGAGGACACGCATCTAGAGCAGAGACAATTCTGCAGAAAAGGTCCTCACTAAAGTGTTGTTCTTTTTCCCAGACTACAAGAGGGATCCAAGGCTGGGGTTCTACCTACTGCACTACCCTGCTCCCTCTACAATAGCAGCTGGCATTTACATAGCATTTTAAGGTTTACGAAGCTAAATATTAACCAATTTTAGTCAGAGCAGTTAATGACCCAATGAGGACCCAAGCGGAAGGGCTGGAGCTGCCGGGCTAGGCCAAGACAGGCCATGTTCTACCTCACCCCCTGGTCTGTGGCCTCCAGGACACTGGGATGGAATCACAAGCCTGGGTTTAGATTCTGCATAACTCACATGACACAGTCCGCTTGCTTCAGGACTTCTAAATGAAACCAAGAGGGGAGAAAAATCTGCCAGGAAAATTAAACACGTTTTCCTATTTGAAAAGCTCTTCTTTTTGTTATTATTCAATTATGACAACATTCGCCTTCACACCATTCAGAAAGGCAAATTCTCCCAAGAGCAAGTTCATCCCCTCAATTAAATCATTTAGGATTCCCAGCCCCCCATATCCACTCTTCAGAAAAAGGAGGCTCTGGGCTCTGCTTCGAAGCCAGCAAGTTTGCTGAGAGTTAAGGAGACACTGGCTGAAAGAGCCCTATCTGTATCTGGGCACACAGTTCCCTTAATTTCAAGAGATATCCAACTGTCAAAGAATGAAACTCTTAAATGCCAAAGTCATGTTTATGACTATCCCTGCCAGAGGGAGGACTCCATCAAGAAATGAGAATTTGGAGAATCTCTGAAATCCTTCCCTATTTCTTATATTATCTCAAAAGAAGGCTGAAGAGGCCTAGTGGTCAGTCTGGGGGCCAAGTACAGTGCTAGTCACAGAGCAAGCACTTGGTAAACATGCCTGGGGACAGTTTAATTGGCTAAGAAAGACTAGGTAAAATCTTCTGAAATGAGAAAAATAACAGACTAACAGGGAGGCTTCCTTCCTAATAGCTTCTCTTTCTGGCTGGAATGATTCAGTTCTGAATCACTGCCCTTAGCTGCTATGAGGGCTGCATTAACAAAACTGCAGAGTTTGGCCTACTTTAACAGCTTTAATTGATCTGCTGATAAGAGAAAGGCAGTGGAGTGACTCACATCTTCACTGTGAGTACCAATCCCAACCCCAGCACCAGCAGAGTAGGAACACTAAAACACTGAGGGCCAGCCACATCTGCTTCCTAACAGTCAGCTCAGAGACTGCCATCCATTCTGAGGACTTGACTCATGAGATCCCACAAGGCTAAGAAGGCAAGCCAGTGCCCCAGATGCAGTTGCTACTTAAAACAGGGCCCTCCTGATTGAGATGGGAAGCTGCCTGCTCACTGAAGCTATCGCCCACTGCAGCCTGGCCCTGCTCTGGCTTCCTGTTCACTCCAAACCCTCCTTCCCTTACTCCTTCCTCAGCCTCTGCCTCCCTGCCTAGTTCCCCACCCCAAGAGTCAAGTTGCTACAGGGCAGAATTGGGAAAATCTTTGGGCAGAGTCAGCAAGTCATCAGCCTCCAGTAACCATGGTGGGCCTCAAACTTGAAACCACACCTATGGCTTTTGAATTCTGGACATATTAAGAAAAAATTGTTAAAAAAAAAAGCATAAATCTGTATTAAAAGAGCCTTGGAAGGAAGGAAGAAAGAAGGAAGGGAGGGAGAGGGGAGAGAAAGGAAAAGAGGAAAAGAGGGAGGGAAGGAGAGAGAGAGGAAAAGAAACATAAGAGGAAGGAAAAGTCCAAGGAAGACCAAAGGCAGTAAAGGAGAAAAGTTCATTTGGTTTCAAGGCTACTCCGCAGACAATTAAACAATCTTTCTCTTACTAAAGAATGGAGTGCTGAGTACTATTCACCTGGAATCTAATCATCATGTCCTAAATAAAGCACGTGGGTGTAGTTAAATCAAGTCCAAACATTTGCTTTTGATTCCAATGTCCACACTATTTTCAATCCCATTCTCTGAGGTCAGGAGTTCAAGCACTGCCTCATCAGCCCACTCTTCCTCAATCCATAGTTACAGAATCACTTATATTTGTTTTACTATTCCTGTTGGTTGTATCATTATTATATGTGTATATATGTGGGTGGGGGGTGGGCCAAGAGTATACTTTCAAAGAACTCTCCCTGTGATATCTGAATTCAGGCTGAAAAGGCTGCCAACCCACAGCACTGGGGCTCTACAGGCCAAGCAAAGGACCAGAAGACGAAGAGCTCCAATATTCTACAGGCTTATTGCTTACAACGTTTCAAGAAGTCATTTAATTTCTCAGGATGTCTCCTTCATCATTCACTGAGCAGGTTCCTCACTGACCAAAATGAGGTGTCCGATTTCACCTTCATGGCAGATGTTTTTTGTTTGTTTGTTTGTTTTTTATTGAATTCAATGATTTTTTTTTCTCTTTCTCTTTATTAAATTTAGTATTCAGAAAAGACACTGTTATCCTTCATGCTCAATGAGGACCAAAATGGCATCACTACTTTAGAGTCAAGATACAGTGTGTCCAACTGTGGCTGATCAAACCAGTCCAAGCTCCAAAGGCTCTACCACAGGTCAGGCACAAAGCGTCTACCTGAACATTTGGAGTGGAGATGTCTCTAAGTCTGCGCACCTCACATTATTTCCTTTGAGTGACTGCAATTCTGCTTTGCCCATACTGCATGCACAGTGCCTTTTTTGATGCAAGGATGCCATGCTGAGCAGTCCTGTGCCAGCATCCCCTATGTCACATAATCAATTCCAAAGTTCTTCAGAGAGTCCTCGAAAGCATCTTTGTATTGCTTCTTCTGACCTCCGTGTGAGTGCTTGCCTTGTGTGAGTTCTCCGTGTAAATAGTTTCATAGACAAATGTACATTTGCCATTTGAATAATGTGGCAAGCCCATCAGAGATGCCCTCTCTGTAGAAGAGTTTGACTGCTTGGCAGTTCAGCTCGAAAAAGGACTTCAGTGTCTGGTACTTTCTCCTGCCAGGTGATCTTCAGAATCTTCCTAAGACAATTCAAATGGAAGCGATTCAGTTTCCTGGCATGGCACTGGTATAATGTCCAGGTTTCACAGTCATACAACAATGAGGTCAGCACAACAGCTCTGCAGACAGTTTGGTAGGCAGCTTAATACCTCTTCTGTCTCACATTTCCCTTTGGAGCCTTCACAATACTGAGCTAGCTCTGGCAATGTCTGTCAACCTTTACATCTATGAGGGCATCCCTAGAAAGTATAATGCCAAGGTAAGTGAACTTATCCACAATATTCAAAGTTTCTCCATTTATGGTGACCAATGGTTCCATGTATAGACGGTGTGGTATTGGCTGGTGGAGAACCTCTGTTTTCTTGTTGACTGTCAGGCCAAAATTAGCACAAGCAGAGGAGAATCACCCCATACTCTGTTGCATCTCAGCCTCAGAGGCTGCACTGAGGTGTATGAGGCTGCATTGAGGATATAATCATCGGCAAACAAAAAGTCAAGCACCAACTCTCCCTCCATTTTAGTCTTGGCTTGTAGCCTTTTCAAGTCAAATAATGTACCACCAGTGTGGTAATTGACTCTGATGCCATTTGTGTCCTTGTTGAAGGTGTTCAACATTGCTGAAAGCATCACATTAAGAAGCACGCGAGCAAACACACAGCGCCGTTTCATGTGAAAGCTCAAGAACATCATCTGTTATCCAGTATCCATTGCAAGCATACCATCATGAAACTGACAGGCAATACTGAGGAGGTTCTCCAGGCACCTCTGATCTGCTCCTGGCATTACTCTTGGAGTTGTTGGGCAGCAGGCACCATACCAACTGTTCCCCAGTCCTTTCTGAAGCAACACTGGCTCTTAGATAGATGACCATCTTCCACGTGAAGGATCAACCTGGAAAGAAGCACTCTAGCAAGAATCTTGCTAGCAATGAGAGAGAGAGAGAGAGAGAGAGAGAGAGAGAGAGAGAGAGAGAGAGAGAGCAAGCGCTCTCTGTGATTGTCACAGGACAACCTATTTCCTTTTTCTTATACAGATGAACGATGGAGGCATCCTTGAACTCCTGGTGGATAATCTCCTTTTGCCATATAACCCGGAAAATTTCAGTTGGCTTTTGTGGACCTCCTTCCTTGTAAATCTCAGCTGAAACAGAATCAGCACCAAGTGCTTTGCCAGACAAGAGGAACAGAATGGCATTCAAAACCCCCTCTTCAGTTCGAAGTTTGGCCAGAGAGGGATTGACTTCAACCTGAGGCATGCAAGCCAATGGCTTCAGCAATGAATGATGATGGTCTGTTGAGAACACTATAGAAGTGTTCAGCTTCTCTCTCCAGGATCATATTCTCAAGGTGGCTCCATCAGCACCGAGTGGCTGAGATGTGCCATAAGTCTTTGGCCCATAAATAGCCTTCAGGGCATCGTAAAGGCACTTTGGATTATTACTATCAGTGTAACACTAAAAGTTCATCTGCCTTCTCACTAAGCCCATAATCCTGCATCTCTCTAAGCTTCACTTGTGCTTTACTTTTGATGGAGTTGAAAGATGCCTTCTTAGAGACAGATGTACTATCCCGCTGGTGAGTCCTATGCAGTTCTCTAGTAGCTTCTAAATTTCCCCAACATTTTCATCAAGCCAATCTTGATGTTTGCTAGTATTCTGGCCCAGATGAGTAAATGCTATGCTGTACACCAAATCTCTGAAAGTTGTTCACCCTTTTTCTGCTCCACCGTTGCCAACTCTGTGTTGGCTTAGTTTTCCCTCCAAATTAGAAACAAACTGTTCACACTGGGAGAAGCTCTCTAATAAACTGATATTAAGTCTCCCAGAAGTTGTCTTGCCTTGGGGCCACCATTTCTGTTGCATATGAATGTTTAGCTTGGAGCGGATAAGTCTATGATCAGTCCAGCACTCTGTGCCACATATCATCATTCTCACATCCTGTCTGTCTCTTTTCCTTAAATGCCAATGTCTGCTCTGAGGGTGCATCCACAAAGTTTTATTGCATTTAGGTAAAGGGAAGACAGTGTTGGTGATGGGAAGGTCATGAAACACACAAGTCTTCAGTAGTAAGTGATCTTGCTGTTGCTGTTTCTGATTCTATTCCTCCCAAGGATTCCCTGCCATGTCTGACAGTCTGTGCCTATGCTGGTAAAGACATCCACAGTTACAACCTTGTCCTTTTTCAGCACAGTGATGATGAGGGTCTCCAGGTCTTCAAAATTTTCTTTGACTTCATCAGGGTTTGTCATGGTGGAAGTACATGCACTTATGATGGTGGGGTGCTGCTTTTCTGAAAGTGGCAATCGCATTGTCATGAGCTTGTCATTCACTTCTTTTGGGAGGCATTGAAACTTGTTGACTAGATTAGTTTGGATTGTGAAACCTGCTCTGTGCCTCACAACACTCCCGATCACTGCAGCCACTCCAAAAAAATACATATCCATCACAGACTTCAAGAAGCTGGCCTTCATTTGTCAGCCTTCTTTCACTAAGGGCTGCTACTTGGATGCAATACCTGCTGAGGTCTCTCCCAACAAGAGTTGTATGTCTTTCAGGTCTACTGGATTTTATGTTGTCCATAAGTGTGCACACATTCTATACACCAGTGGTGAGGGGAATCATCTTCACAAAAGTTTCTGTATGTATTTTTGTATTTCAACTCCAAAGTAGGAGCCCCACTTGCCATGGTAAACAAGCTGGGGCTAGGTTTGGTGAAACAGATAATTGTTAGGGTACCTTTTCTAGCCCTTTCTCACATCGGAAGGCGAGCAGTACAATCCTTTAAAAAGGCTGCTTTTAGACACCCACGGGCTGCCCAACCCTACTGCTGCTTCAGTCCAATGAGAAGACAACTCTATGGCCAGGGCCGCCTGTGTGCAGGGTTGTGACTACAGCTCCAGGTGTATCTGCTGCCTTGTCAATTACCTGTTGCCACAGGACTCTGAGGTAGGTAAAAAATGCTATGGGTCATATCCTGACTTGCATATAAATTGGATTTAAGTGAGGCAAAGTTGCATGAAATTGTTGGCCTCACTCTCTTCTAAAGTGAGAAGTCCAGTGGCACTGAAGGCCAGTGGCAAGACAAAAGGTGGGGTAGCTAGGTGGCACAGTGAGTAGAGCACCAGCCCTGGAATCAGGAGGACCTGAGTTCAAATCCAGCCTCAGACACCTGACACACTTACTAGCTTGTGACCTTGGGCAAGTCACTTAATCCCAATTGCCCTGCCTTCTCCTCTCAAATAAAAAGACAAAAGGTAACACAACTGGCGATGGACCAGGACACAGTGCATCACCTTTGTGTCTTCGAGATCTGACCAAACTCCAAGAACTCCACAGCACCTGTTTCCACCACCTTCATGGCACATCCACCCTTTCCACCTGGGGAAGTCTTCACCCCCCCCCCCCACCACCAACTCACCAACAGGTTTGGCCTGTTGGTTGTTTACCCTCAATCTGGTTTAGCCTATCTACCAAGATGGTTTACCATGGTGTGGCTGAGGGACATGCTATAGTTTCTTGGAGTCACAACTAAGAGTTGGGTGGCAAGTGGACACCAAAGGTGGAAAAGAGCCTTGAAAAGGTCTCAGAAAGCCCTCGTACTACAGGTGCCAATCTTTCTTAAACACACATAGATCATGGCAGAATTTCAGGACTCTTCTAGGCCTTGTGATGTAATAGATAATGCCTGAGGCTGGGATGCAGGAAAAATAGGTTCTAATTTTGCCTTTGCCACTTAACCAGATGCAGGACATTGGGAAAATCACTTTATCTTTGTAGATCTCAGTTCCCTCCAGGGCAAAATGAGGTTGAACTTCATAATCTCAAGGGTCATTTGCAGTTCTAAAATATCATGACAGGAGGGAATGACCTGCCACCCTGAAGCGGGATGGTGGCTGAGAGAAGTTTCCAAGTCAGCACTGCTCCCATAATTTTTAATCAACTTCAATAAAATTGCGTATGCATCTGGTTAGAAGCCAAAGAGATGTGTGAGTATATATTCTAGAATCACCAGACTGTAAAATGAGGAGGACACTTAAATCAAAATGAGTGTAAGCCACGCTGGGGAAAACCCTGACATTCTCTGTAACGGACCAATAATATACAATAACAAGAATTTCCTGGCATTACTCCTCAACAGCAAAAGGAGAGGGTTAGAGTCAATAAATTCTGAGGTCCCTTCAAGCCTCTCAGCCTCTAAGCTGGGGTGTATGGGGTCTATCGGCAGGCAGAACTTAAGACTCACTGGCTCTGCAGGAGGCCCCTCCCCACTAAGTCCTCACCGGGGCTCCATCCGTCAGGGTGCAGCCAGAAAAGCGCTTGGCCAGGAGCCCTTCAAAGTTGGTTGTCCTCTGGATGGCAAACAGAAGCAGTTTTACTTCTATCTCCTTAGCTCGGGTACGCATGATCTTGGCAAGTTCCACCCTTGAAAAAAGAAAAAGCAACATGAAAATAGCCTGTCCCACGCCAGGTAAGAGCTAGCTTCTGTGAGGAAAAGGCAAATGGCTTTAGTGGACACTCAGAAAAACACGTGGAGGCATGTCCATCACTGAGACCAGTCCCTGCCTTAGTCTAGCTTCCGTCAAGTGGGCACCACAGCCTCAGGAAAAAATTTTAGAAGAAGCCTGTGGCACAAAATCAGGGACTGTGAGGTCAACTTTGATCACCCCTATGACTTACTGAAGTTAGTTATTTGCTTCTGCCTCTGCTGAAATTATTACACTAAGAACTATCAGGAATTACGAATCAGACAAAGGTTTCATAAATTGTCACCTTATAACAAAATCATAGCCTATTAAAAATAACTGTGCTGTATATAAAATCACTCCATGTTATACATGTAAATATGTTCTGCTGCTGTTGTTTGCTCAGACTTGTGCTTTCACTTGTATAAGGGATGTCCCAGGTGAGGAAAACCCCTTCCACCAACACTGATTCCAACAGCTCTGAAACTTATAGCCTGGGGCATGGAGAGGTTAATAAACATCTCAGGGGTAACAAAGCTATTATTTATTGAAGGGAAAGACTGGAATCCAGGGCTTCCTAACTCCTAAACTGGATTTAAATGCAACGCAAAAATGTTTAATGAAATAAACAGAAATGCAATACAGAACAGACAAGGGTAATTTATGGTTTTCTAAGTCGATATGTTGCGGGATCTGTTTCTATTTATGTTTGACACCATTGCAGTACACCACCCTGCCTCTCATATAAAGGATTTCCTAAGGCATTAATACCAAACTAGGAACAACCCCCTTAAAACTATTCTCAAACAACTGCCTCTCCAAGGGATAAAGGAAAAGGGCAAATTCACTATCAAAGGTGATAATTCATCTGTTTATGTGACCTCCATCAAAATTGACAGATGTGTTTGGTCACCAGATTCTATCTGGAACACAGGTCATGGGTAAGAGGCTTTATCAGTGTGGGACACTCCCAGGATGGAAACTCTCTCGACCATGCAGATGGCAAGCTCCCCTCGTCCCAGGGAGGACTTGAAGGAGGCTGGACTGGAACCCAAGGCTTGCTGACTCTACCAAGCACCCCCTTGGCTCCTGCTTCCTAAGTGCTAACCTGCTTTCACCTTCCCTTGAGGGCTAAATGACAAACCTCAAAACCAAGAGGTTGAGAGTTTATTTGAGAATGTGTAATCTGTGGGGCCTTTTCGCCAGCTTTCTAACAACTGAAGTTTGGCAGGAACCGTGGCTTTAAGTGAAGAACAAAAGCAGGTTGGGAAGTTTAGAAGACCTTGTTGGTAGGGCCATAGCTGTAGCCTCTCCGAGACTCTGCTTGTCAGTCAGCCTATGAGAGAAGGAGAAGCAGCTCCTGACCTCTTTGAGAATCAAAGTTTGAGAGGGAAGTTAACACCCACATTAACCATGTACTGATATCTAAATTCACAGGAGCCTATTGTTTTTCAAGAAAGGAAGGAAACAAGTATTTATTAAGTCCCTACTATGTGCCAGATACTGTGCTAAGTGCTATAAAAATATGTCATTTGATCCTCACAGCAAAACTGAGAAGTAGGTGCTATTATTCTCATTTGACAGCTAAGGAAACAGAGGCCAGGAGAGGCCGGATGACTTGCCCAGGCTCACACAGTTAGTGAGTATCTGAGGCAAGATCTGAACGCCAGTCTTCCTGACTCCAGGCCCAGAGCTCTACCCACTGAGCCACCTAGCTGCCCCCACAACAACCAATCTAATAGCCCTTTTACTATAAAAGTTCCCAACAAGTTTTTTCAAACACATAGATGAATCCTACCCTGATCCAAAGAAAGACAGGAATTGATCTGAGTTGTTGGAGTATTTTGATTGCGTTTAGGTAATCATCAGCTTGTTGGCATCATCTTCACTCCCCCCTCCTCCCACCCCCTTCCAGAGAGCTAGGCTTTATAATAAGGTTTAACAAAAAGGAAGATACCACGGCCAGCAAAACCAGCCAACAGACTGAAAAAGTCTGACATTACAGGTAGTTTTCTGCATCCCTGGTCCCTCACCTCTCTCTGCAAAGTCATGGGGAAAAGTAAGACCTAGCTTTTTAATGGGTACTTAATTTACTTCATGAAGGGGTCACTGCTTTTTACTTTATCTGTACTAAATACTCGACTTAGTCAGTGTGCGTCTGAACAGGCACCATAAGACTGAGCCAAATGACTCAATTATTACTAATCCCACCTAATGACGACCAGTAGTCTGGCAGATTTGTTCTCGCCTTTGTCACTGATGTACTGACTTCAGTTTTGGGGGCTCTGGTCCTCCCACAGCTGGAGACTGTCCTGGCCATGGTCCATCTACTTGGAGGTCTTTCCTGACCTTTCCACCCTTCACCCCCCAAAACACACTGAAATGACTTGGCGTATATTTTATATTCACTTATGTATGTACATGTTGTTTCCCATCGATACAAGGTCACTTCCTTGACAGCAGGGGCCATTTCATGGCTCTCTGTACCCCCAGCACCTAGTGCAGTCCTTGGCAGGTGGGGAGGCTCTCCCAACAAATGCAATGAAGACAAATGATGTGGTATCTGTTAAATGCTTTGAGGTACTACCATCACCTGCCAATAACAATTAAGCATCAAAGGTCCACCTGACCTTACAGAGGAAACAAGAGGCTAAAACAACCTGATCCTTGAGGGGCTTCCTTATTTTTCTCCACTTACCTTCCTAGCAAATCCAAAACAGAAGTGCTACAGACTCAGATATTACAGCATAATGACCCAAGAACCCCTGGGGTAGAAGGCGACTTAGGGTCAATGCAAGGGGGTTTCTTAGAGAAATGTTTGTGAGCTAAGGGCTTAGTCGAGAAGTTTAGATGAGCACTAGCTAAGACTCGGCCCCTAAGCAGAGGCTCACAGAGAGGAGCACATGGGCAAGGGGTTCTGCCAGACTGCACCAGAGGATGAGGTATCAGGTTGAAGCCCACCCATCGACAGCAATCTGTACTTGGAGCCACTTTGGAGTGACAGACGTGAGAGTTACTCCTCTGAAGCACCAGACTCAAGACGCACCCGGTATTGATTTACCTGGTAACATGGCAGAACTCTACAGCAATCCTCTCGGTCATGGACCACTCGTGTGGAAACATACGCCCATATTTCTCTTCATAGTCCACGAGCTGGCGTTTTATCCAGGCATAGCGTCTGTCGATTTTGTCGAGCCAGGCAACCTGGTTAAGACAGGGAACAAAAATCACCTGGTGCCCACAGACAGCATCGACAGTCAGCTTAAAGAGAGAAAAAGAACACAGCTGCCCCCTTGGCCTCTCCCCAGTACTCCTAGGAGGCTGGGAAAAAACACTCGATGACCCCCACGCTGTTCATCTCAGTCACTCATACGTCACAGGTTAGCGTCACCAGTCGGCGGCGCTAAGGAATGACCAGGCCCAGAAGGGCTGAACACACAGACACAGGCTCTCTCCATCACCATCAGATCCAACCCAAAGGGAGCATCTGAGCAAATCTGGTCACTACTCACATCTTGGTTTTCTTGAAAGAGCACCAGGTACTCAGAGAGGTGCTGCTTAATAAACTTCTTGATGATTTCCTGTTTGATCCTGGGGTCCAACACATTAGCAACCAAACATGCATCCCGCAGGACATTGCTGGGGCCTCCAGGCCTCTGTTAAGACAAACAACAGGCAACAGTTCAACAGCTAGGGCAAAGCAACACAAAAGAGAAGCCTTTAAAAACTGCCTGGCCTTTGATGGCTTCTTTTTTTTTTTTTTACCTTTCTGTTGTTTCCTCTGCTTCCTTGACACTTGTTACTCCTACAGTGGATGGGTATTTTGTTTATCTGTTCCTCCATGAAAGACTCATCTCTCTCTCTCTCCCTCCCTCCCTCCCTCCCTTCCTTCTTCCCTCCAACCAACATAAAAGCTATTTTATGAATCAGAGAGGAAAAGATTGGGAAAGCAAACTAGGTCTGACTGGGGGGTGCCTGATGTTTTGGTCTGAAAACCAAAACAGAAGCCAGTCTGTTGAGGCCGTCTGAGCAGCATTCTTGAAAGAATAGAATAACCCTAGCTTCCCCCTAGGTAGAGCCCTTCCATTTGACTTGAACCTCTGGGATTCTCTAGTCTGAAATCACTATATCTGGGTCACACTGGAGGGAGAGGGGATGGTCTCTTAAACTCCGAAGGGGTGCCAAACCACAACACTAGTTTTGCTAATGGTGAACTGTCCACTGAGGCCCCCTAAGCTTTTAATGGGTCATAGAGAGGCACAATACATCAACATTGTATCCTGAGTGAAGGCTTCTCAGTAGGATGACCGAAGCAAGCTTCTAATCCATTGTAACTTTCACAAAAGTAATACATGGAAGGAAAAGCACCAGATCTGAAGTCAGGAGGCTTGAGTTCTAGTCTTGGTTTTGCAACTAGCTCTGGGACAAGTCCCTTCTGTCCTTTCCCCTCTTGAAACCTCAGTTTCCCCTCTGAGGCCTCTTCCAATTCAATCATTCTCTGTTAGTTCCAGCTGTTTAGATAGTGAGGTCAGAATACTTGGCAAATATTTACTAGAAAAGTGAATCTTTCGGTAACCCTTTAAGGTTGCAAAGTGTGGTCCATCTATTCTCTCATTGGACGTCATTATTTAGAAAAGGAGCCTGGGCTCCTAACCCAGCTCTGACACTCATGAGCTCTGTGACCACGAGGAAAGTCACTTCCCTTCTCTGAGCTCCAGTTTTATCATCTGTAAAATGGGAACCATACAACACCTACAGAGCACCTACCTTTTAGGATTCACATAAGATTCAAATGGGCTATAAAATGCCTTGTAAATTTTTACATATTACATAAATATGTCAACTTTTAAATACATTAAATATTTAATAAATATTAGATAGATTATCAAATATAAATGCCAACTATTTTTATTATTGTCATTCCTGTTTCAAAAACAGAAACTGAGTCACCAAACGGTCAAAGGATCTTTTCTAAGGAAGCAGAGGAAATTCATATACTACTAAAAATATGAATTGATCTTTTCTGTCTTCCAATGTTGTCACCTTCCCCTAAGTGTGCAGTTTCTTATAGAGGCCCAGCTGCAGAATTGCCCCAAGGTCATGCCTTCATCCCAAGGCAGGGCCACTACTCAGGCAGCAGGCCAACCTTTTGACTTCATCATTAGACTCCTTGCTTCCTAGTCTCACAAAAGCAGCATTTTGGTTGTGCATGTTTCTCAAGTGCCACAGTTCCACTGTTTTAAAGCCAGCCAATATGCTATTAAAAAAAAAATAAAAACAAAACTCGAAAAATAGCAGGGGGAAGAAAAATAGGCTAGGTTAAAGAAAATCATCCTCAATGCAACAAGCTGGTGGGCCGCCCATGAAGGCCAATTTTGTTATTTGGAAGAACTCAGCCTTCTGAGGCCTGTCGCTTGAGAAGCAAAGAACAGAGAAATGTCCATTGCTTCAGGTACAGGTTAGACAACAGAGCCTCTGAAGTCTCTCAGGATAGAAAGATGAGGATAAAAATCAAAGGATTTCAATCCTCTCCTTTCACCAACATGTCAAGTATTCTCAAGTAAATGACTCATCTATAGGGATAGCATTGTTTCCCTCTGGCAGGGATAATGTCAAGCCAAATCAGGCACTATCAGTGAGTAAAGCAGGAGGCCCCCAAAATGGAGCACCATATAAGTACAAAGCCCAATGTGGAAGGAATTCTCCACCAGAAAACGTCAGCAAGCTCAGAGGCAGTTACTCAACAGCTGCCCAAAGAAGGTGTAAGGCTGATCCTTCAAAGCTGGGCCAAACACCCACACCTGCATCCTAAATTACATCCATGGAGGACAAAGGCACATGATTAGGGAGTTTCCAGTTACGGAATATTAAACCAGATCCAGGAAACTTTTCCCTGGCTCAGTAAGTGAATCTGGGCTACCAATGCTGTGGTGAGGAAGGCTGCTTGCCAATGTTATTCTCACTCTGGCCTGAACAATGGTCTCCAGAAATATCTCAGATAAATGGAGGTTGATAATACCTCTAAGGGGTCTCCCTCCAACACCCATGATGCCATCTGCTGAAATTTAAGGGATCCCCTTCATAGAAGCTGCCACAGCATATTAATAGCCACAGCTAAGGATGCCTGCTATAGAAGAATAAGGCAGAAGCCCATGACTGGAGTACCAGAGGCTTCTTCTATTCAGGACACACACAAATGCATTACCAGAGACAGATCTCCAGCAGGGCAGTTGCAAAAAGGAGGGCTGTGATTACCCTGACAGTGTCTCATCACATGCTATCTACAACTGCTGACATTCTGTCTCAGAGTCTCTTACTCCTTTGGGGATAATCGGAGGTAGATGACTTTTCCGAAAGAAATTTTAGCCTGAGGTGAACCTTTCATGACTCCTTTTTTTAATATAGCCATGAGCAAAATGAATTTCAAGAGGAACAAGAATATTAGGATTTGACATACAACAGACTGGGCCAGTACAATTCTTCAGTTAGCAATTACAGGAATCAGTGCTGTTCTACATATAGCACAGACAAAAGACATCAGGCTTCTACAGGGTGTTCCTAAAGTCTCGACACATAGGCAAAATGCATATTTTCAAGAAATAAAATGACTGACATTTTCAACAATATTTAATTGGAATATTAACAAATAACATCTTCAATATTTCCATCATTCATGACACAAAGGTTGATGAGCTTTGCAAGATTCATGTGAACTCACTGCAATAACTCAATAACTTCACATTGCCATCAGTTTTAGCACATTCACTCTTGGAATATGAATATGAAATCATATGGTGTTATTTGAAGTTGAAGATGTTATTTGTTAATATTCCAATTAAATAAAATGTTGTTGAAAATTTCAATCATTTCATTTCTTGAAAATGTGCATTTTTGCCTATGTGTCCAGACTTTAGGAACACCCTGTAGATAGAAAGGAACATTTTAGGAACCCAGACCAATATCAGGCACACAAGAGATCAAAGGTGGCAAGCACAGGGGGAAAGTGTCCGAGTTTGTTTTGACACACCAAAAAGATGACATCCCAACATTAAGTTACCTTAGTTCCCTGGGAAGGAAAAGCTTCTTCAAAATCAGCCAGGATCTGCTGTCCTAGCTCAGTCTGGGCTGCCTTTACTCTGTGGAGGAAAGAAGACGTGTCATGGCCTGGCACCATTTATCATGACAAACTCTCAATTATCTACATGATGAATTAGATACGAAATCACAGAATTGGAGGGGCTCTTAAGAGGTCATTTAGTCCCACCCTCTGTTTTTACAGAGGAAATGAGCTAACAACTGACCGATTATGAGCAGTGACAGAGAGGGAAGAGATGAGGATGGCACCGAGGTGGTAGGCCTGGATGAGCAGAAGAAGGGAGGGGCCTTTAGCAGATATCTGGAAAAGGAGGAGGAGCGGACTGAAGGAGCACAAGGTCCATTTAGGGCAGGCTGAGTCTGAGATACTCTTGGGACAGGGAGAGGGAGAAAGTAAAGAGGCACCCTTCCAAAGGAGAGAGACTAGAGGGGCTAGGATCAAGGGCAGCACAGGCAGAGGGGATGGCCTTGGCCAGAAGAAAAGGAAGGCCACTTATTCCTCCAAGTCTGAAGCAAAAGAGGAAATGCTTGAAGAAAGCAGAAAGTTTAAAACAACCCCCATAGGGAGTATCACAGAGTATCAAATAGTGAAGAATAAAGATTTCTGTGCAGCAATTAAGGCTAAGTTGAGGTTTTTCATATAAATTTATAGTGGACCCAGTCAGCACATTGTGTTATTTCCTCCAACAGCATTTAGCAGCACACATATAGGAGCAGAGAAGACAGATGGTGGTGGGCTAAGCCAAGAATGAGGTTTGGCAAAGCATGAGAGGTAACAGGAGAAAGCAACAAGGGCTTTGAGGGTGGATGAAATGGTTAAATATAACGGGAAGATTCTGAAGGGAGGAAAGGAAATCCAGAGCAAGGGGGAAGGGACTGAGCAAGTGGGGAGGGTTGGAGCTACTGGGTATCTTTAGAGGAATAAAACACAGGGCCACGTGGAAGGACAGGAGTTTATGGTTAAGTAATGGTGAGATCAAGGGCATCCCTGTGGTTAGCTGAGGCTGAGAGAAAGTGGAAGTCCTAAGGACTGAGGAAGTTGGTGAATTCATAGCTCCTGGTAGTTGAAAACTGAAGCCCCCAAATACCATTAGGGTAGGAAAGGAAGTCATATATATCCTTTCACTAGAAACTAACAACAGAATCCTCTACTAGATAAAAATATGGGGTTTTGGAAAAATGATAAGAAAGACATCAACAAGGGTATACACGCATTATCTACAGGATGTAGACTGAGAGCTAGAAGAGATCCTGGAGGCCAACTCTTCAGACTCTCTCATTTTACAGATGAGGAAACTGTGGCCCAGGAATAGTAAGTGATTTGCCTGTAGTCACAAAGCTAGTAAATGCCAGAGGCAGGATTCGAACCTAGGTCTTCCTGACTCTAAGCCCAGCACTTTAACCATTAGAACACAGTATTTCTTGAGCATATTCACTTATGACTGAAACATCTTAGTGAATAATTAGCCACAGAGAACCAGGAGATCATGCCGTGATGGAAAATAAGGTTATACAAAAATACCAAATTAGTTTTCCTCAGTGACTTTTTAAAAATCTTCATTACAAGGGATGACTCATGAAGTAGCTGAGGTTAAAGAGGGGAGAGATGTATTTGGAAATGAATGAGACAGTAAGGTATTTAAGTGAATAGAACACTGGAGATCTGAAGTCAGGGAGACCTGAGTTCCAATCTGTCCTCAGACACTTAGTAGCTGTGTGACCTTAGGTAAGCCACCCTGTTGGCCTCAGTTTCCTCATCTGTAAAATGGGGATAATAATGATTCTCCCAGGGTTGTTCTGAAGCTCAAATAAGAAAATAGCTGTAGAGCTACTAGGTCTGTATACTAAAAGAGATTAAAAAAAACAAAACAAAAAGAAAAAAGGGTCCATCTGTACAAAAATACTTACAGTGGGTCTTTTCTGGCAACAAAGAACTGGAAATTGAGGGGATGCCCATCAAGTGGGCAATGGCTGAATAAGTTGTGGTATACGATTATGATGGAATACTACTGTGCTGTAAGAGATGACGAGCAGGATGCTCTCAGAAAAGCCTGCAAAGACTTACATGAACAGATGCAAAGTGAAATGTACTGTGTACAAAGTAAGAGCAAGATTGTAAGATGATCAGCTGTGAATGTCTTAGCCATTCTCATCAATATAATGGTACAAGACATCTCTGAAGGACTTAAGATGAAAATTGCTATCCATACCCAGACGAACTGATGGTGTCTGAATACAGATTGAAGCACTTTTTTTACTTTATTTTTCTTGTGCGATTTTTTTGGGGGTCTGTGTTTTCTTTCACAACATGACTGTAAGGGATATGTTTTGCATGACAACACATGTACAACCTATATCAAATTGCTTGAAGGGGATGGAGAGGGAGGAAGGGAGAGAATTTGGAACTCAAAGTTTTATTTTTTTTAATTTAATTTCATTAATTAATTTATTTGTTTTGAGACTCAACATTTTAACAAGAAATGTTAAAAATTGTTTTTACTGTGAGGAAAAATATACTAAATGATATTTTTTTTAAAAGAGAAAAAAGAAAATAGCTTTAAAACACTTAGCATAGTGCATGGCACATAGTAAGTACTACATAAATGTTAGTTATTATTACTATGATATAAAAACAAAAGACATCAATAAAACTGTTTTGAAAAGAACAGAATATCTAGGGGAAAAGTAGTAGGAGCACCCAAAAGGAGACATCCCAAAGGGGTTGAACAAAGCATTTCTCTTTCCTCCTCCACCAGCACCCCATTCTAATCGACCACAACAAGGACTGAAGGTCTGTTTACTATATAGGATTCTCTGAATCACAGCTCAAATGGCTCTTAATGACTGTCTAGTCTAACCCTCTCATCTTACCAAGAAGGAAACTGAGGCCTATAGAAGTGATGTGATTTGCCCAAGGCCACCCAGATATTCTGTAGTAGGTCTGGGATTTAAACCCAGGAACTCAGACTCCCATTTCAGGGCCCTCTCTATGATATAATACTGACTCAACCTCATAAACCATAATTACAACACTATATAAACATGAATTGTTACCACACTAAACTTCAATGGAACAAAAGGGAAGAAAAGGCCTAGAGACTGATGGCTGTCTCCCAACACAGAATGAAATCTCCATGTATCTAAGGTCAGTTTCTCCATACACATCATAAAAAAGTCTGCTCCCTTTCTTTATCTCCACTTTTTTTTTCTGCATTAACTTCACTAAGTTTCAAATAGCAGCTAAGAACCTCAAACCACAATTTCTTTGGCCCAAACTATAAGACTGGCTGGGCCTGGCAACCTGAGATTTTTGGAGAAGGAAGGGGAGGGCGGCTGAAGCAGCCTGTTTTTCGTTGGTACAGTTATAATTATGTCTGATCCTAAATACTTTCCAGGGTTTTTCCACTATCTGCAAAACTTTTCAAACCACATTCATGGGTGGGTTTACTGACACTAATGACATCTTTACCGCTTTATCAAAAAGGACTAGAAATGACTTAAGATAAGGCTATTGCTAGCTAAATCTATGTAAGGAAAGCCTTCACAGGAACAGCAACTGGACAAAGTTTTTGCACAAGCAAAATCAATACAGAGAGAAATCAATATAGAGGAACTACTGAGTAGGGGGGGAAAGTCTGATAGTTAAGATCTAAAGGGTATCAATGCAAATAAAAGACCAAGAGCCATTCTTCAAAAAAGAATATGAATAATTTGCTAAAGAAGAAATGCAAACTATCAACTACTATGTGAAAAAATGCTCTAAATCATTAGTAATAAGAGAAGTATAAACTGAAACAACTTTGAAGTCTTATTTCACTCCTTCCAAAGTGGCAAAGATGATAAAGGATGGAAAAAGTCAGGTCTGGAACGGTTGGTAGAAAGACAGAAACACTAAATACCCTGTTGATGAAGCTATGACTTGATCTGGAATACAATGGAATTGTGTGAGAAAAGTCACTGTGGTATAACTGTACTTTCTCCCAAGAAGCTCTTGACATCGAGAAATGTAAAACCTGCCTCCTCTAAGTGTCTTCTGGAGGCACAACCACTCGGAAAGCCTGACAGCGAACTCCTCAGTGTCCCAGAGAGCCCGTACTTGCTGCCTGCCTCCATCACCAGACACTCTTTAGTGATGACCAGAGGAGATTAGGCATTACTGCAACCCTGTTTCCAAAGTCACCTGAAGCAGCTCTGAAATCTAATTTCATTCCTTCCAAAGTGGCAAAGATGATAAAGGATGATAAAGATGATAAAGTCAGAGCTGGAATAGTCAACGGAAAGACAGACATGCAAAAGTTCCTGTTGACAGAGCTGTGATTGACTTGTAATTATGTTCCAAATTCTATTCCTATTTTAGCAAGTCCATGAGAAGTGGGGACAATGTCCTCTGCACCAAGAAATGATGGCGGTCAAGGACCTTCAAGGGGGCCCCATTTATCTTCCAGGTGAAGATCAGGTTCCTATGTGATAAACTTGTCCAGTCAGGTTATCCCAGAAAGGAAATAAGCCCTGAAGGACAAACTTCTTAATCTGACACATTCTAACTCCCTCTTTAATAAAAATGAACGCATGGCCATTCATATAGAGAGCTCAAGATTTTATTAAGTGAAGGCTCGATCTGAACAAAGGTCCTCCAAACTCCAAGCCCAAGGCTCTACCCACTGGATACAGTATCTTACTTAGCATCAGAGAAACCTCAGCTGGAATCTGAAGTGAAATACTTGCTAAATAGACAGCCTTGGGCAAGTCATTCATCTCAGCCTCAGTTTTTTCATCCGTAAACTGCAGATAATAACAGCACCAATCTTGAGAGAATATCCATAAAGCTGTGTGCAGACATTAAAGTGCTGTGTAGATGCTAGCTATTAACCCAGCCACCTTATCCTGGCTGCAACAGAAACTATCCTATTACCAGCTCCAGGAAAAATAAATTAGATCTCCTCCAATAGTCAAATAGGTTTGGCATAATCAAGGGGTGTTAGCCAATGTTTTTCACACTTGAGAATGAAAGACTCACTGTGTGGTATGAAGGTTAAGGCTGAACAGTGGCCTCCTAGGCCTCCGAAGTGGGGGAGGAGCCAAATACAGATGTGGCCTCTCCTCTGCTGAAGGGCGACCTTCTCCCACGTAGGACGTCAGTTTCCAAAAGAAGGGGGAAGAATGAGAGAAGGGGGACAGGGTGGTAGAAAATTATGAAAATATGCTATTTAGACATTGGTGGAGAAAGTCAGGCTGCCCCTTTCGTTACCTTGTGAGTGGCTTCCCCCAAAAGCAGACAGCTGACAAAAGTTCACCAGTGAATAAATGAGCTTCCAAAATTCAAAGTGCTTATCTAGAGAGCAGAGCCATCCCTTCCGGTGCTACATGTTCTAACAGCCAGCTTCTATAAGAGTCTTAAGTCAAAGTCACAGATCCACAGAATCTTAGAGCTGGAAAGAACTTTTGAGACCATGGAGTCCACGCTCTTCACATGCAGAAGAGGAAATGGCGCCCCCTGAGGTTGAGGGGTCTACCCAGGATTATAGAGCCAGTGAGTCGGAGGGCCAGGCCTAGAATTCAGGTCTCCTGACTCTTCCCACCTAGACCTCCCCAAGTCTTCCCTCATTTTGGGTTTTAAAGAGCATCCTTAAGAAGTCTGCAGTTCCAAAGTATCTGTTTTCAGGAGATTACAGGGCTCTTTCTTTGAGTAACGCTGATTGATTCCCAGAAACATTTGGTTTCTTGGATATGCCTAAGCCACTAAGACTTGAAATGGAATGACAGAATTCAAAAAAGATTTCCTTCAATGCTATATTAAACATTTTCCAGCAGGAGAGTCCAAAGAAATCGCTAAACCCAAATCAAGGCCTGTCCACTTCCTCTTCCCAAGCCACAGTGAGCACAACAAACCATTACTTAGGATTTCTACAATTAAGGCAGCAGAGACTTAGTTACCCTAGAGAGTCGGGTCTAACGCCCCCCTCCTCCCCGACCCCAATGGCCATTTCTATCATTACCAGATGGTGTGACTAGCACTATGTAAACATACAAGGGGAAAAATTCAGCAGGGATGGTACTAAAAATAGGAAGCCAGGGATTCCCTTAAACTTCCAGGCGCTTCTAAAAAAGCAATAGTAGAGAAGATTGAAAAGCAGACCCCTCCCCCACTCCCTCCTTTCCTCCAAGGTCATTTTACATTCTTATTGACATTATTTAATTTCACATATTCTTCACTAGCAGAGAGGGATTTGTACTGGGGAAGGTTCCCATGAGAACCCAAAGCTTGTGTGTCTGCAAGAGCCACACATTGATAAGTGTTTGGAGCACTGACCTACAGACATACCCAGCTCAATTTACTTAACTGGCTCTGTGAAAAGACTACTTCAGTGAGCAAACCCAGGAAAACGACATACACAATGACTACAACAATGGAAAAGAAACCGAATGGTTCACAATAATAATGACCAAACCTGACAAGGTGAAAAAAATGGATCTCCCTCCCTTCTATGCAGAGGTGGGAGCCTAAGGGTGCAGAACACTGTATATGCACCCAATATTGTTTGGGTGGTGACTAGTTTTGCTGATTTGCCTTTTTTTTTCTCTTCTTTATCCTTTGCTACAAGAGATGGCTTGTTTGAAAGGGGAAGGGGCTTTCATACTCTCATTGGAAATGACAGCATTAACATTTTTTTAAAATTAAAACTTGAGGAAAAAGAGAAAATATAATAGTTCCAGCAAAACAGCATTGTAGAGTAGTTGGATCCAAAGGAACAAGGTTATAAATTTACAACTTACTTGGGGACGTCATACAGAGACTGGGGTGCAATGCATTAATATCAGAAAATGACCTTGAGAAGGACAATGTTGTTCAGAGTACACCTTTGCTTATCATTTTTTAAATTTTTATTGATATGTCTTGCTTTTTGCATCATCTTCATTTCCCAATATATCACTCCCACCCTTCCCCTACACAGAAGCTATCCCTTATAACAAAGAATAATAAAAGAGAGAAAAAGAGCAGATCGAGAGAACCAATCAAGTGACTGAGTGACTGGCAGTGTGTGTGCTCCTCTGCACCTGGAAGGAGGGAAGTCTGCTTTCACAACTCTGGGTCAGAGTCGAGTGGTCATTTGAAGGCCTCCATACTCAGTTCTGCTATCTCTTGTTCTTTCCACTAGATTACTGTGCTCACTATGGATGTGGTTTTCTAGGTTCTGCTTATTTTACTCCATCAGTTCATGTAAGTTTTCCCATGCTTCTCTGTGTTCTTCACAGAAAAATGCTTTGTTCCCTTCCAGAGAAGCAGTTCCATGCAGTGACAGCAGCCCCAACCTGGATCTACAACCTGATTTTGCTGCTTACCCCAATGTAATACTAGACCCCACACTTACCTTTAAAGGTATCAGTTTCCTCATCTGCATAATAAGGAGGCCCCTGAGGTCCCTTCCACCTCTAAACCTTATGACTTATGACAGGGAAGTGTCTCAACCAAAACCTACTGCCCCAAGGCCCTTCAAATAGAAACATCTCCTATGTGCTAGGGACATTCTAGGCCCTAGGGATATAAAAAAATCCCTGCCCTCAATGAGATAACATGTGGGAGAGCGATGTTAAGAACACAGATAAGTAAATAGAAGGTAATGTGAAGAAAGAGAGAGCAATAACCACCTGGGCAATCAGGGAAGACGCAGAGAAGTGTGACGCCACTGAGGAAAGTGCTCCACGTGGAAGCAGAGGACCCCAGTACAATCCATTAGTAGGTACTTACTAAGTACCTACTATGTGCCAGCCAATGTGACAGACCAGGACACACAAAGATAAAAATAGGAACAGCTTGTGCCCTGAGGATACAAATATCAAACAGACAACAGACATGGATGAGGACACTACAGGGCTCCCCTCTCACCCGCTGCCCTCTGGGCCCTGAGGCTGCCGCCCCTCTCTCAGACTTCCTACGGGTTTTCCTTCTGCCTTCTGCAGTTTAAAAAGCAGTTTTTGTTGACTCTCAGTCCCATTGCTAGCTTGGTCTGCTTGAGCTGGACAATAGCAACACCAATGGCTGGAGATTTGCCTAGCATTACTCAAATCCCAACTAGAGAGGCCTGCAGCAACCTGGCCTCACAGGAGAGAACATGGCCGACAATGAGTTTCACTGCTGGATGCCAAACCCCTGCTTTCTTCTTTACTGCAAAATGTGTTTTCATCTGCCTGTTAATTACAATTGTGTTTGCATTTTCATTTATGCGACAGGCATTAAAGCGAACAGAGAAAGAAATATTAAAGAGACAGACCTCCCTCTCCTCCACCCCTTTCTGAAAGTCTTAATCAAACCTCTTTCCAAGCCTCTCTCAAATTCATCTGCTGAAGCTGTGGCTGGGACAAGGGAAAAGCTGCCAAAGAGTGCTACTCATGTGTTGTACCACGTGTACTAAACATCCATTAACGGGAATAATTGAGAATCGGCTGCATGTCCAAGAAAACATCACCAACACCATGTGTGCCAGGCAATTTTCCAATCCTCCACCAGAAGCTTTCTCCAGTGCCCGCCTCACCACGGTGTGGACAGGACCCTCCTGCATTCACAAAGGCCGCGCCAACAGAGTGTGAGCTCTGACAGGTCCTAATGAGCAGGAAGGGCCAGCAGCAATCTCTCTTTCTGGGCTCTGGGATGGAGGGAGAAAGAATTGACTCTATAATAAACAAGCATTGCTCTCTTTCTGGGGACATGAGGTTCATCAGCAGAACATCTAGCTACCAAGAAATGGATGTGTCCAACCACAGCACCGCAGAAAGACCACTGACTAAAGAGTGGAAGGGTTGCGATCTGTGTTGGTGGAAAGTCCACACTGAGGAAATAAAGGATGCTTAAAGCATTTAAGGAATTTTCTAATGACAGCTGCCTCTGGCAATTACTTAAAGCCCTCTAGAGCTAGCTAAGTGGGAAGGATGTCCCCATCCTCCAACATAAATAACTGCCTGCCACCTCAAAAATCCCTATAAATAAGCCAGAAGAGACCAGATAGGCCACCTCAGAGAGTCTACAGAAAAGGCTGAATGCCTAATAACCACAGGAAAGAATGCTCTAAATCACTAATAATAAGAAAAATGCAAATGAAAACAACTCAGACATTTCAATACAGCAAAGTGGCAAAGATGCCAAAGATAGGAATAGTGGATGTTGAAGGGGCAGACAGGCACATTACTGCACTGCTGGCGGAACTGTGAAGTAATAGAACCATTTTGGAAAGCAATCTGGAATTGTACAAGTAAAGTGACTTAGAATGTGCATACTCTCTGACCCAGAGATTCTACTGGTGGGCAGAGTGCAAGGAAGTCATTGACAAAAAAAGGCTCTGTGTACACCAAAATCTTTATAATAGTTCCTTCCATGATAGCATTGGTTTGGAAACCAATAGATGCTCATAGATTGGGGAACGGATAAACAAATTAAGTACATGAATGTAATGGAATATGACCGTGCTACAAGAAATAAGAAGTGACAAATCCAGAGAAGTATGGAAAGATCATGACATTACTGATGCAAAGTGAAGTAAACAGAGCCAAGAAAACAACATATACAATGGCCGCAACAATGTAAGTAGAAATCTAGAGCCACCTCAACAATCCTTTAGCAGCTGAATGTTACTAAAGTATAAAGAAGAAACTCAGCGCTAGAGGCAAGAGGCAGCTAGAGAACACAGCTCCTTCCATTCCTTTACAAAGGTCCATGGGTATGATTTTTTCCTGATGTGCTGGTCAGTTTTACTAATTTTTTTTTTTTCTCAAAGACATCTCATTCTCTGTAAACTGTAGGGACCACAAAGGCCCCAATTTCTCCTGCCAGGAAGATGAGATCCTCCTGGAGATAACGAGGTGACTCCCAAGGAGCCCACTGGTGGTATTACTGGTGTGAACTATACACTGTAAAAATGTGGCAAGCCAGGCACTGCTTCGGCCCTCCTTTTGTGGCCCCATATACTGAGGGGGCCCAGAGGAAGAGTCCTACCATCTTCTCTTGCCTCAAATCCCCTCCTCTTCCAAACTTCTGTATTTCTGTGGAGGGGAGGGCACCACCATCAGAAGACTGCTCAGGGTCAGCCTTGTTTCCACCCTCTCACCTGACTGCCTGATCTTTTCTTTTCTCTCTCCACAAGGTCTCCTGCATATATACTCCCCTTCTCCACGAGTATGGCCACTACCCATCACCTCTCATCCAGACCTCTGCAATGGTGTCCCTGCCTCAAGTCCCTCCAATCCACTGCCAAAGTGACTTTCTAAAGCCCATGTCTGACCATGTCACTCCCATATTCAATAAACTCCAGTGGTTTCCTATCACACCTAGGATCAAATATAAACACTTCAGTTTGGCATTGAAGGTTCTTCACAACCTGACATCAATCTACCTTCTTAGCCTGACCCTACATTACTTCCCACTCCCCACAGCCAACAGTCCAGTCCGGCCTCATTGGCTTCTGGCTATTTCTCACACACAACATTCCATGCCCCATGTCCACCTTGTACTGGCCATCCCCTATGCCTGACATACACTTTCTCCTTGTCTCGGCTCCTTAAAATCCTTAGTTTCCTGAAAAACTAAGCTGACAGGCCACCTTCTGCCATTAAGTCTTTTCTGATCATTCCTTTGCCCCCCAGCCCCTGCCAAAAATTTTTTTACTTTGTATCTGTGCAATTTCTTTTGTATAAACTTATATATGTGCCTGATGTCTCTCACAATAAAATGGAAGCTCTTTGAGGGGACAGACTACCTCATGTTTGTCTTTGTATCCCCAATGCCTAGTCCAATGCCTGCCCATAGCAGGCTTTTTAATAAATTGACTGATCTGATTATCTAGATTATTTGGCAGTGCTTTTAAGGAAAAAAGATGTACTTGAAGGGTTGAAAAAGTATCAACCCATACAAAAGTTTAACATTCTCTCAATCTTAATAACAGCTAATTACTTTGGGGAATTTTAATCCTGAAGAATCAAGCCTATTAAAAATGTACTCTTTAGATCCATGCTGAGTGCAACCCGCAATAATCTAAAAATCAAAAAGGAAATTATAACACAGCAAGGTTTCTCATCTAGAAAAATTAATTTGGGAAAATAAGACTGGATTGATGAAAAACAAAGTTCTAATTACCTAGAAACTACATTTACTTAAATTTTTGTAATCAATAGAAATGAACAGAAAACAAATTATCTTCTGCTATCCAATCTGGACAACAACAAACTATATTAAGTACATTCACTGACTCATTAATTTAGACTATTTATTGATGCCTGCAATATGCAGTGCACTGGGAGACATTTTTCAATAAGAGACAGATGGTCCCTGCCTGCTGGGAGCTTCCAATCTCGTAGGGGTCTAAGACATGGCTAATAAACAATGGCTAACATAAGTGAATCAAGGAGTTCTAAACCAGTGCACTCGAAGGCTTCATGGATGAGGTAGCCTTTGAGTTGAACTCAAAAGGATACACAGGAAGTCCAAAGGCCAGGAGGAGAAAGAGGCTATCCCAGCAATAGGGATCAAAAGGAGCAAGGGCAGAGAGGAAGTAAAGCCTAGCGAATGGCCCAAGGTCAAAGTCCATGAGATTGAGAATGGTAGTGCCAGAAGGCCAAGGGCCCAAATGCCAGGTAAAGGAGGCAATGAAGAGTTTTAAGAAAGAACCGATGTGACCAAATCCATATATAAAGAAGCTTATTTTGACAGTAGCATGGCCTGGAGGGAGATGAGAATGGAAGTGGGAAGACCTGGTAGGCAGCAACAGGCCTAAGATGGAGAGGGAGGGTGGTAGGAAGAGTAGAGAGTGGGGAAGGGACATCTGAGATGTCGCAGGGGTAGAATCAATGAAAAGGATAGGAAAGGCAAGGAAGAAAGGAGTCAGAAGAACCTCGACCTTTCAAACACGGCTGACTGAGCAAATGGAGGAGCCACCAAGAGATTAGGAGGGAGAGCTGGTTTAAGAGGCAAGACACTAGTTTGGATTTAGACAAGTTGAGCCTCAAGTGCATACAAGCAGACATGTCCTGGAGGCATCTGGAGGCTGTCTCTAATTACAAAAAAGCCAAGAAAAGAGGCCAGATAGACACTTGGGAGTCATTGGCGTGGAGGTGGAAGCTGAAGCCATGGGAGAGAATGAGATGCCAAAGGAAGAGTGTAGACACAAGAGAAGCACGCCAAGGACAGACCCATGCGGAACATCTAAGACTTTATGCTACTGGAAAAGTTAATTGTTGTAACATATCTCCTAAGTGCCTTTCCCTATGGGAGGAAAATTCCCTCCAATGGTATTTTACCTCTCTGAAAGTTGCCGAATCTGTGGAATCCCCATGTACTTGTGAAAGTGTTCCAAGACGTTCACTACGCCCTGTAGAAGGTTGGCAACTTCTCCATACTGTCGCCGCCTTGTCATGGCTCTGCAAGGAAAATCAGAGATTAAGAGGTCCAGGATATCACCAACAGCGGAAAGCCTGTTCTGGTCTTTAATTATGAGAAGTATTTTCTAGGTTGTATCAAAAGCTACTGACATTCATTTACACTCTACACCAAGACTGTACATTTAGTCAACATTCCTTGCCAAGAGAGATTATCTTTTTTCTAAGGTGACTACTGAGTTGAACTGAGCCAATGTCAACAAAAGAGTGTTCACGAAATCAACGGTAAAACTTGGCAAGGAGGCATAAATGATCAGTTTCCAAAACCTTCACTAAGTCTTCATTTCCAACCATAGGTTCATGGTTTACTAGTCCCTGTAGGAGGCACTTAACAGAGCAGTATCAAGTTCGAGCTGAGGTGTCAAGTTCATATTGCTTGAACCAATTCAACTGGATGAAAAACACTGAGTTTTCTGGGAAGAAACTGAAGAATAATCCCTACAAGAAGCCAATGGGGTCTCCCAAGCCTCCCCCCAGTTATCAATTAAACCAAACACAAAAGGATGAGCCAGGGAGCCAATAGGGCATACCTCTTCCTCCCTCTTCCTAAGGCAGGTAGAGTCGCTAGATTTCCTTTATGCTATACTGAGGCACCAGAAACACGGCTAACTTAAAAGACAGTCAACAGTGCAACAGACAAGAAAATGGCAATGTCAAAATCTTGCTGAGGCAGTTTGAATTTTTTAATATGGTTAACAGATTTTGTTGGAATCATTTATGAGAAAATCAACTTAGAATCAGCTCATCCTTTTCCTGCTGTTTCCAGGGGTCCCACAAATCAGGCTCCAGAGTCACAACCCAGGAGCACTGTCTTTGCAATCCTGGGTTGAAAAACACAAAATGAACAACACAAATGGCTCTTCAGCTCTGCTGGGCATGCGTGGAAAAACGTGCTGCAGCGGGTGCAGCCAGTGTGAGATCACGCATCTGCACGGCCACTTCTACCTGTGGAACACTAGTCCGCTGCGGACAAAGGAGCTGGATGTGACAAGGATGGTGCCAAAGGGGCACTCGATCAAAAGGACGAGTGGATGGATGATATCCACCCGACAGAGGAAGGAAGGAAGGCGCCGTGAAGCAGCTGAGGCCTACGCAACCTTGCTGTGTGGTTCCCAGAACACTGAGCATTCCCTGAATGGAAAAAGCTGGAGGCTCAAGCGACTTACTCAAGGGAATCCACACCTCCTGCCAACATGTGAAGGTGGTTCAGTGTGGTTATGGAAGTAGTCAGGTGGCGTTTGGCGTGGTCTAGCTGTTTAATGTCCCGCGTGATTTCCTTAACCTAAATGGTGAAAAACAAAATGAGAATGAATCAGAGAGCACAGAAGAGAGGCCTCATCTCAGCACAAAAGCAGCCACCCTTGAAAAAGGATTCAAACTGACAAGGGCTGGGCCAGGCCAGGCCAAAGGAAGACTACCCAATAAACCCATCTGGCAGACGATGGAGCTCTTCCAAATTGAAAAAAAAAAACTCCTCAAAGATGTTTTTGTTATTTCCCTTGTGCTGACTGACAAAATACCCTGTAAACATATACTGACTTCACTCTAGAAAGACAGTAGGATGTATTAAAAAGAACATAGGAACTGGAGTGAATCTGGGTTCAAATCTACACTCTATGTGATCATAGGCAAACTGCTTGTCAGTCACTCAACAGGCCTTTGCTGAATAACTACTATGTGCCAGGAACTGTGCTAAGCCCTGGGGACTTAAGAATGGGGTATCTAAATAACTGAGTACATACAAGACAGAGGGAGCAGATGGAGAGTTATCTCAGGGAAGATTTTATTTTACTTCGCTGGCTCAGTTTTCCCATCTATAAAATTAGATTACTCATACTTCTTAGGGATGGTGTAAACCAAGTGCTTTGGCCCAGAGCTGGTAGGATAATTGAGCAGCATTGTGGCCATCCTTCTGACATACGTGCTGGGAAAGTTCTCAGAACAGCCCTTCCTAGTTCATGACGCCACCTCTTTCCCGTTGGGATTAAAAAGAACCCATGGCACAGAACCCATGGCACGGGACAATGTTTTGGGTGAAATAACTTGGCCTAGGTTAGAACTTGTTGTAACCATTTTTTTACTGAGAGTCTTCCTCCCCTCAAAAAAGTCAAGAGGGAGCCTTTCACTCATACCAAGCTCAAAGGAGGAGTCAGACAGAAGTAAGGATAACTGGAAGAGAGTTCCACACTGGTAGATGTGGTTGTGAGGACGGATGGTATTTTCCCTCAGGGGCGTCTCTGCTCCACTGGCTTGTCAGCTTGTTGAGTAAGCTGCCGTTGACTTGGCCCTTGGCAGACCAACCTTCGCTAAACCAGCAGACATAAGATTATTTTGTCAAAGAGAATGAATCATAGAACCCTTGTCTCAGAGCTCTAGCACTGAGGGCCTCAGAGGTCAACTCTCTCATTTTACACTTAAGAGGAAACTGAGGTCCAAGGAGATAAAGCAACTTGCCCAAAGTTACACTTGGAATAAGTATCAGGCAAATTATTAATTCCTTTGAGCACTGTCAATCTGGGAAAGAGCCTGACTCTAGACTAAAGGGCACTGCTCTCCCCCGAAAAGAGTGAAGAGCAAGTGCTTCTCAGTAAATAAGCTCTCAGAGTTGGGTCTGCTTTAAAAACAGCCTGTTCAGAGTCAGAGCACTCCCACCTCAGCCAGAACACTGACAGGAACAACAAATTGAAATCAGAAGGTTGATGAGACAGAAGCTAAGAAAAGAGCCCTTGGTGGTGCTGGCATGATTCAAAGAGCAGCTTGGCCATGGAAAGGCCTGACAGGGCCAGTGCCCAACCACAGTGCCAGGGATCCAACACCTTCTGGAAGGGCACTGACAGCATTTCACAGTCTCCATCTTCATTTTCAGCTGAGACAAAACTTCTGGGTCCTCTTGTTCCTGGAGAACATTCTGTTTCTTAATCTTTTCTTCTTACTGACTGCCTACAACTATCATTCAGTGGTTGCTTACCTCTGGGGGAAAATATTTATGCTCTTCCGTCCCTCCTCTTTTTGACCTTTCCTGTGGTTCAGTTACTAACAGCCCCTCACATTGCCCAGAGAACAAGTCATAGGAAGAGTTCATCCTTCGAAGGGATGAAAGAGAAAGTTCTCACAGAATCAAATCATTGTAGAGCTGGACAGACCTTTTCCAGAGGTTAACTAATCTAGGATTGGAGCATCATGGCTTTAGAGCTAGAAGGAAGCCCACAGGCCCTCCAGTCTGTCTCCTTTTGCTAAGGCCCAGAGAGATGAAGTCACTTCATGAGGTCACCCAGGCTATAAAAGGGCACAGAGAGGCTTCACAGCCAGGTTCTCTCACTCCAAACCTGGCACCATGTGCACCACACCCTGCTGTCTCAATCTCCTCATTTCACACAGTAAGATTCAATGATGTGTCCAAGGCTACAGAGCTGGTTAGGAGAAGAGTTGTGACAAGAAATCAGGTCTCTTGACCCCCCAACCACTGGTGCTGCCTCCTGAGACCTTTCAGAACATAAAAGAATCCTCTTTCAGGATGACACATGGGAAAGCATCTGTTTGAATACTTCCCATGACAGGTGGCTCATTCAATTTTGGGAAAACAACTTCAGAGCTTCCAGAATAAAGAGGTGGTCATTCCTCTGAACTACGGCCTGTTAATACCATATCTGGACTGTGTTCACCCTGGTGTAGGAGAGTTTAGGAAGGATGCTGATAAACTGGAAAGCAGCCACGGCAACCAGGATGCTGAAGGACCTTGAGCCCATGTGTGGTGGCAACAGCATCTGTTTTAGTGGCCCAGCTGATCTCCCTTTAAGGGGGCAGAGAAGCAGGGAGGCTATCCTTAGGATTTGGTCAGTTCAGGGTACTAAAGTTTGAACCATCGGCATGGCTTCTGTGTCACCTGAGCCATAAAAAGGGAAGCTGGTGCTCCTGAGGTCTGGTGGCATTGCAAATGTCATGAGGCCATCTTTCGGCTCAGCAATCACACTGTGGCAAATGGAAGTGTGGAAACAGAAACAAAAAAGTGTCTGTTCACCTCAATTAACACTGTATCCTTACTGATTCTTTTTCTGGTTGAGTAAACGTCTCTGTTAAATGTTTCATAGCCTGCAGTCTGTCTCACTACATTCCAATCCCAAGCCTGAACCACTGGCCCAGTCTGAATTAGGCCTGGCCCTGAATGTTTATAGTTATTCTGAAGGACTGAATCAGAATTGCCATAGGGCTGATCTTGCGGCTGAAGTGGGAGAAGGCTGATTTGGAGGCAAGGGAGCATTGACTGGGTGAGTAGGTGGCCAGATATGGGAGTCTGGCACCTCGTGGCAAAAGTAGGGGTTTTGTTTTTCTTGTCTTTTTGATTGAGAGGCTGAGGGTGAGGGTGGGAGGGAAAAATTCCAGATCTGAAGATAAAATAAAACTTATTTGTTTTTTAAAAGGGAAGAAAGGAAAAGCCCTGTCCTGTATACAGATAAGTAATTATGTGACAATCTGAGGAAGAAAGGGCAAGGTGGAACAACTAAGGAGAAATCAGGCTAGGATGGCCCACGAGCAGAGCCTTGAATGGGGCCAGGGATTCTCTCTAGAAAGTGGAGGGGAGGAGGGAGTGCATTCCAGGTATGGGGAGCAGCCCATGGAAAGGCATGGAGATGGAAGGCCAAATTTGGGGACTGGCAAGCAGGCCAGTCTGGCTGCAAGGCAGAGAGTGAAGGGAAGTACCATGGAAGAAACCTGGCAAGGGAGTCTGGGGCCAGACTGTAAAGGGCTGAGACATCTTAATTATAATCAGTCAGCTGAGAAATATGTAAA
>CM053627.1:29804006-29815775 GCA_028646595.1 Phalanger gymnotis
GTGGAGGGTGGTAACTGTGGCAGACAGGAAGTTGTGGAGGAGGTCCATTAAGGAGCGAGGCTGAACTGGAGGCAGCCAGCCTCTACTGATAAAAAAAAAAAAAGTAGGAGGACCACCACACTCACCATTTGCTCGGATTTTTCTGCTTTGTCTTTGATATCCTTAATTTTGCCGAAGAGCTGCTGGATGGCTTTTTGAGCCTCTTCCAGTGCCTAAAATAAAAGGAATCCATGAATGGGCAGGAAAAAAACAGGAAACTCAAAGCAGCACCAACTACCCAGTCCAGTCTTTTTCTGCCTGGAGGGAAAATTGCCTTTGCTCCATCCCTTGCATCTTATCAGACAATTACATGGTAACTCTGTGATACTGAATGCCAACAGTGCTTAGGCCTTTCAGGGTGCCATCCATTCAAATGGCTGAGGCTTCATTCCTTCTTCCTCTAAGAAAAGAGGCAGGAGATTTCTGGGACAGAATCTTGTGTACATTCTCAGATCATGGTCACAGCCTTAGGTGTTTCATGCTCAACAGCTTTTCTTTGTTAAAGGGAGAGGGTACAATTGAGAGAATATTTCCAGAAATGACTGTGATATAATAAGACAAGGTACCAATAAAACTTATTTCAAAATAAAAAGGCCCCATTACTTTTGTACAGTGAGAGCAACAAGCCACAGCCGGGGTAGAGCAGCCCCTTAAGGTGCCCCCTTCAAATACAGCAGAGAGGGAACAAGGACGGGGAAAGAAGGAAGAGGAGAAGAGAAGAGGCTTCTGCATGTTGGCAGATCCAGGATGTAACCTCTTTACAACACCAGGAAGGGGTGGGCACTGATCGGGCTGTGGTGCTCCTTCATCCATTCTGCCCCATCTGGGAGCCACTGCATGGGCTGTACAATACCAGAGGGGCCCCACTCGAGCCAGCCAAAGGTTTCCAGGAAAACGGAAGGCTTACAAAAATGGATACCACACCTTACAAAGGATGATCCACAGCAGCTCACCCAAGTGGAAAAACCAGTGTGGGAAATGTGTGGGACTAAAGGAACACACATGGAGAATGTGTATGGTTCTGATGGAAGATATCAGCCAGACAAAGAAACTGCAACATCATTTTGACCAAAGTACACTGTTTACTTTGGATTGAGGAGCAGAGCTTCTGAAACCACCCTGGCAAGCCCTTTGTAAACACAACGAATATGATCACAAATGTAGAATGTGGATAACAAAGTGCTCTAAAGGGCATCAAATATGAAATCTCTTCAATGGTAGCACAGTTTAATTTATAGTCTTAAAAGAAAAAAGATAAAAAGGCCACCAGGGAATGCACTGAACCTGGATTTGAAGGATCTGGATTCAAGCTGAGTTCAGGCAAGCTTGGTGACTTCTAAAGACATCTGTAAAATGAAGAGGTTGGCCAAGGCGACCTTCTAGGCTCTTTCCAGCTCTGAATCTGTGACTGTCCTTTTCTCACACCATGGTCCTATCTCCAGGAATTCATAACATGAACTATACCAGGAATAGCAAGCGTGGGGTGAAGACAATGACTTCAGTTCTAGATATAGTGGGTTTGACGTAACACTGCCTCTCCTCTCTTCTAACCCCCTCCAAACTGACCTCAACATTCAACTGAAACTGATTTCTCCAAAGTCACCGATGATCTCCTAATTACCAAATATGGTCTGTTCTCAGTCTTAAGTCTTCTCAATCTATTGGCTGCATTTGACACTGGTGATCACCCCTTTTCCTGAATAGTCTCTCCTCCCTAGGTTTTCATGACATTACTCTTTCTTGCTGCTCTTCAGTCTTCTGGATGTACCATAGGCATCTCCAAACTCAACATATTAAAAACAGAATTCGTTACTTTTCCCCAAAACCATTCCCTTTTAAAATTTCCCGTTACTGTCGAAGGCACCTCCTGGTCACTCAGGTTTGAAATTTTGATGTCATCCTCAACTCCTCATGCTCATCCACCCTCAACTCCAAGCTGGTGCCAAATCTTGTCTTTTCTAGCTCTCACAGCTTCCCCTTTGGTACTCCCACAGCCACCACCCGAGGCCCTAATCCCCTTTGGCCTAGCTCCCTGCCTCCCTCCACACAGCTGCCAAGCATGGTTTTGGTCATGTCGCTCCCTCCTCTCAATAAAGGCTAGCAGCTCCCTATTTCCTTCAGGATCTAATATAAAACCTTCTGAAACAGCTTCACAATCTGGCTCCTTCCCACATTTCCTAATCTTGTACTCAATTTCCTTCTGTGTACTTTACAAAAGAGCTATATTGGCCAGCTTACCTTTCCTCAGATATGACACTTTCATCATGGAAGTCTCCGTGCCTTTGCACTGGCTGTCCCCCCACCCCTCATGCCTGCAATGCTCCAGTCCCTCACCTATACATCTTAGAAGCACATATACCTCCTTTTGCAGGAGACCTTTCCCAGCTCCCAGGGCCTTCCTCCTAAAGCTGCTTTCCATCTACTCTATGTATATCTTGTAAATATCTATTTATTTATATTTTGTTTCTCCCACTAGAATGGATGCTCCTTGAGGGCTTGTTTTTGCCTGTCTTTGTATTCCTAGTGCTTGGCACATAGTAGGAACTTAAATACTTGTCAGACTTACAGGAGCTCTGGAGAAGGGTTCCAGCTAGAGATACAAGTCTGAGCATCTACAAAGAAGTGATAACTGAAGTCATGGAAATGGATGAAGCACCCAAGTGAATAAAGAAAGGGGAAAAGAAATCGCTCTCCTAGTTTACAAGTGGCTAGGGTCTGCTGAAATTCCCAGGTTGTAAGGACTCCTCATGCATGCTAGACGTTAAGTAGCCTCGTTCTTCCACTCTGGGGAGTTACCCGACACCATTAATGGGGCGTGTGTCTCTTTCTGCCTTTCTATCCCATCTCATATCCCATATCAAATCTCATACTCGAAAACAAGGATTTCCATGCTATTCCATATTCCTTGGTTTTTATGCCAGAAATGAGGCCATCTTGTCGTTACTGTAACCTGGGCACTGGGATATATTTAGTCTCTAATAGAAAAGCAGTTTGGCCCTTGGTTTTGAAGCAACAGCATACTGCCTATAGATTCCCACATTCATAATCAAGAAAAAATCTTGCCAAAAAAAAATCAGAGAAAAATCCCAAAACGCAGTGGGGAAGAATTAAATGACACTTGTCACTCACGCTTAAACAACACTCCTTCCTACTCCCTATCTAATCCTTTACTGGAGGAGGACAGCAGGGGGCAGAAGAATAACAGAGACAATTGAGAAATCATTCCTGTTTGGGTTTTGGATACATAACATAACGAGAGGTCCGCCTGCAGAGGTTACTACGAGCGTTATCTGGCATTTCCCTAACATACACCAGCTCAGCGGGAAGGAAATAAACCAGAGGGATGTTTAGGTGGCAAGGAACTGAGTCTGAGATTAGACAGAAGAGCCAGGTTTTGGCTCCATCACCAACGCGCTATGCTGATCTTGAACAAATTCACAACATCAGCCCCACCCCACCCCACCCCCACCAGACTTCAACTTCCTCACCTGAAAAATGAATGGGTAGGGATCAGCGAGCTTCTGGGGCAAGAACTCACTATGCAACAAAAAATGCTGTGGGCAAACTGGAAAGCGGTCTGGCAGAAACCAGGCACAGACCAAATACCATATATGAAGATATGATCAAAATGGATTTTTTAATAGTATTTTATTTTTTTCCAATTACATGTATAGACAATTTTTAACATTCATTTAAAAGAATATTTTTGAGTTCCAAATTCCCTAAGAGGGTAAGCAATTTGATATAGGTTATGTATGTGCAATCATGTAAAACATATTTCTATTTTAGTCATGTTGTAAAGGAAGAAACAGGTCAAAAGAACCATGAAAAAAAAAAGTAAGTAAAAATAATATGCTTCGATATGCATTCTCTAGATAGTACTTGTCATCATAAGTCCTCTGGAATTGTCCTAGATCACTGTATTGCCCAGAAGAACTAAGTCATTCACAGGTGATCATGACACAATGTTGCTGATACAATGTGTGCAATGTTCTCCTGAACTTCACTCTGAACCAGTTCATGGAAGCCTTTTCCAGGTTTCTCTGAAATCTACCTGTTTGTCATTTCTTAAAGTGCAATAGTATTCCATTCTAATGATACACTACAACTTGTTCGGCTTAACTGATGAGCATCCCCTCATCCAATTCTTTGCCACCAAAAAAAGAATTGCCACATTTTTGTATATGTAGGTCCTTTTCCCTTTTTTGTGATCTCTTTGGGATACAAAACTAGTGGGGCTATTATAGCTGGAGCAAAGGATATGCACAGTTTGATTGCACTTTTGGGCAAAATTCCAAATTGCTCTCCAGAACTGCTGGATCAGTTTACAACTCCATCAACAATGCATGATTATACAGGCAACTGATTCAGACATAAGAGGTGACATTATAAGCAAAGTAGGGGAACAGGGGGAAAAAAATTACCTATCAGATCTGTGGATAAGGGAAAAATTTATGGCCAAACAAGAGAGAGGATCACAGGATGTAAAATGGATAATTTTGATTACATGAAATTAAAACTTTTTTGACAAGCAAAACTAATGCTGCTAAAATTAGAAGGAACGCAGGAAACTGGGAAAAAACTTACATTTCTCTGATAAAGGACTTATTTCTCAAATACGTGGGCAACTGAGCCAAATTTATAAAAATTTATAAGTTACAAAGATATAATTATAAATATAAGAACCATTCCCAAATTAATAAATGGCCAAAAGATATGAATAGGCAGTTTTTTAGAAGAAGAAATCAAAGCTATCAATAGTTATATAAAAATGCTCTAAATCACTAATAAAGAAATGCAAATTGAAACAACTATGAGGCACCACTGCATACCTACCAGATTGGCTAACATGACAGAAAAGGCAAATGATAAATGATGGTGGAGATCTGAAAAAAATAAGGACACTAATGCACTGTTGGTGGAACTGGGCCAACCATTCTGAAAAACAATTTGAACTCTACCCAATGGACTATAAAACTGTACACCATTTGACCCAGCAATACCACTATGAGATTTCTATCCCAAAGAGTTCAAAGAAAACAGGAAAGGATCTATATGTACGAAAACATCTACAGCAACTCTTTTTGTGGTAGCAAAGAACTGGAAATTTAGAGGAAACCCATTAGATGGGGAATGGCTGAACAAGCTCTGGTATATGATTGTGATGGTATACTATTGTGCTATAAGAAATGACAAGAGGGATAGTTTCAGAAAAACATGGGAATACTTACATGAACATCAATTCATATAAGCAAAATAAAGTGAGCAGAAGCAGGAGGACATTCTACACAGCAACAGTAATTTTGTAATGATGATCAACAATAAAAGAGTTAGCTACTCTGTTCAACACAATGATCTATGACAATTCTAAAGGACTCGTGACAGAAAACGCTAAAAAAAAAAAATGCTATCACCTCCAGAGAGAGAAATGATGGGCTTCTGAGTGCAGACTAAAGCATATTTTTTTTCAATTTATTTTTCTTGCTTTTTTTTTTTGCAAGATGCCTAATCTGGAAATGTGTTTTGCATGACTTCTCATATATAATGAATATCATATTGCTTGCCTTCTCAATGGGTGGGGGAGAGACTGGAAAGAGGGAAAGAATCTGGAACTCAAAAATGAATGTTAAAAAAGTTTTTTTAAAGAAAAAAAATAAAAATAAAGTTTGCAAATATAAAAAATTAATGGGGAGGAATCTCAATTTGTAAGAGGGCTCCATGGAATAACAGAAAGAGCCCTGGTTTGGGGGCCTGAAGTGCCAAGTTCAAGTGACTCTGACTTCCTCAGATTAAGTAGTCATGTCTCTGTAGGCATCAGTTTCCTCATCTGTAAAAATGGGAGGAAAGGATATAGATGGTATTGGAGAAGATCATGACCAAAGTCCCTTGCAGTTCTAAGTAATATCCCATGACTCCATAAGACTCCAGTGCATTTACAATAGCCTCCTAGCTGAATGTACCCCCTAACATATGTGGAATTCAACTGTGAAGGACTCAAAGGTCAAGTCCTATACATCTTTAAGTTAAGGTCGTAAGCCAGCTTTCCAAACTCCTTCCTCAAGAGAAGGTAAATGCACCCATTTCTCTCTCTCCTACTGTCAAGTTGGTTTCTTCCACTGAGGTTACTGCATTCCTCTTCAAACAAACAATTAAGACTCATACAATCTTCTGTTTCCCAGACCAAAATAACGATAAATTATCTGCCAGATTTTTCCTGGAATATCTGTACTTGTTAGAATAATGTGCCTTAGTTGGAAAACTTTGGTATAATTCATTTTCCAGAGTCAAAAGTAGCCTGAAACATACTCCCAATCACACCCATTCTTGATACCTACTCTAATATTTAATATTTAACTTCTTGCATCCAATTACAATCTTTAAAAAGGCATTTTGTCAATGAAACTCAATTTCCGGACATGCAGACACTTAAGATTTCATATGAATAGCAGTACAGTGCTTTTTATTATCTGGCTAATCAGAAAATGTGCTAAAATAGAGACTCTGGCACCATCCCTAGACACGCTTTAAAATAAAATGTGGCCATATATTCCACTCCAAGCTGTATGTGGATTAAAAGCAGAACTAATTGCCCACATAAGTCTGTTTCCAATTTTACTTAGCCAGAGTCTCTGAACTGAGCACCGGAGCGTGACTCCAGCTGGTGTGCAAGGGCATTATTAAGAGGTAGTTACTGAAGCAGTCCGTAATTCCCACAAAGTCTGCAATCTGAAGATGCTAGACAACTTTGGAGGAATAACCTAAAGTGTTCAGTGGCAGCCAACTGCTCCATCTGGGCCTTTTTCTGTGTGGCATGGACTAAAATGTCCCTCTCCACACCCGCCTGAGGAAGAGGTTTTGAGAGGCACCACCAAAGCTATACATAGGTACCACAAAGGAAGCAGAAGAAACTCCCTGAGCCCTGCTATGACCTCTATTTCTTTTTTTTTCTTCCTTCTGTAGAACTGGGTAAAGCTGCCAGCCACCTGGGTAGTAGACAGAGAGAATCTAAATCTAATTCCACTTCAATGTCTCCCAGCAACAAGAACGTCCCCTCTGGCCCCTCACCTTCACACTTGGCATCTCACATGCAGCTCGATGATAGAGGGACTTCAGGGGCCTTCATCCTGTGTGGGGCCACATGCATCCACTGAAGTCAAAGAACCAGGTGGTCTTTGTCTCAAGATCTTCACTGTGGCTCTAGACAAGGGTCAATCAATCAAAGTACAACCATCCTAGAAAGCATCACTATGTCTTTGTGGTCTCTCCTGTTAGAACTGTAACCCCTCACATAGTACCTAAGGCAGAACAAGCTCTTATTCAATGTCTATTGACTGGTCAGTTGACCTACAATGACAATTCTGCTAGTCTCAACACTCTTTACCCTTTGGCTCTTGGTTCTGTGGCAGAGGAAAGAATCACTTTCACAAAGGTCTGGTCTTTTGTGGGCCAAAAACTTCATTCTGAGGGTTATGAAACACAAAATTGAATTCTTCTATCATGTTCGAAACAAGTAGTCAACCCAGATCATGGCCCATGGCTGTGGTGTTCTGGAACCATGTCATGGAACAAGACATTTTGCAGTTTTTTCCTGGCTGGGAAGCAGGAAGATAAAAAAAAAAAAACAACTTAAGTTTAATAAACTAGGGCCATCATAACTAGAAGTCAAAAGATATCTTCAACTAGTAATGACGATTAGTATCTTTACAGAAAAGGTGGTCTTTGTCACTACCAGTTTCCCTCAGTCACTACCAGGCCACTCTTGTATGCTGAAATGAATGAAGGGTATTCTGGGGTGTGGCACAAATGGGAAGTCAAGAGCAATGCCAAGTTTCCCATCAGCCATGGCACCAAGGAAAAGATGGCTTTTGTAAAGGCACCTCTTAGAAATAAATGCTCCCAAGTGCTGAGGACTTATGGACACCAGATCTTAGTCTGTCAGATGCCAGGCTTCCTTCTTGGAGAAGAGCAGAGTCAATATACCATTAACTTCTCTACAGAAAACTTGGAAACTTGGAGTACAAAGAGGGCTTTATTTAAAACACAAATTTCTTTCCAGTTTTTTTTTTAACCAAAAGAATGCAAAGGGCAAAAGGGCGTTTCTTGCCATGCTTGTTAAAATGCTCCGTTCCACGTAAGTGACTTTTATTTACAACTTGTGCAGACCGCATCTACTGAAAACGTGAACTAAAAGCCTAACTTTTTATAACTTTGAGGAGATGGGCCAGTAGTTCAAATCACAAGACAAAGCCTGGACACAAACTCAACATCCAGCAAGATGAAACCATCACAGCTTCCAGTTTTGCCTATGTCTGTTATCACCCATATCTAAAAAAAAAATCATCACCATGGAAATGACTGGGAGTAGTGATTGTGTTTAAAGAAACAGAAGTAACCTTCCATTCACAAGAAGTAACCTTCAAAAAGGCTTTTATTCTAAGCAACATCCTCCAACGGGAGAAGAGGAGAAAAAGCCTTTAACCAAGTCTTACTATACCCATTTGTAAGGGGTTGGGGGGGGGTGTGTGAAGAAATTTAATAATCTAGGAAACATATAAAGGACCATTACTGCCCTTTAACCAACTTCAACCCCCACTGCTCCCTACACATAGCTACAAGTTCTTCCATCTCAAATCTAAGGTCTTCTTGATCCTAACACTACTTTATTGTTCAGATGTTTCTATATTCATCAGGTACTCCACAATTATCTTTCCAACTTAGCTTCTAAGGAGCTATCATCCCCCATGCCTAGGATACTCCACCATCCCCCATGTCTAGGATACTCTGCCATGCCCCATGCCTAAAATACCCTTCCAATCCCCATATCTAGGATACTCCGCCATGCCTCCTGCCTAGAATACCCCTCCATCCCCCACATCTGGAATATCGTCCCTCTCAACTCTGTCTCCCAGGGTTCCTTTCTCCCTTCAAGTCCCAGCTCAAGCGTCACCTTCTGCATGAAGCCTTTCCTCTCAAGCTACCTTGTGTGTCCTTTATATTTAGTGACTCGGTATTTTTTTCTGCACATCCTTATCTATGTCTTGGCTGTTTTCCCCATTAGAATGTGAGTTCCTTGTGACGCGGGCTTGTTTCATTCTTTGTGTTTCCATTCCTAGCACCGAACAGGCATTTAGCATTTAATGCCCTCCTCCACCTTCCTGGCTACTCACTCAGAAGCATTTCTCCATACTTTCTGACTGAACACACTGCCTTGCGTATTATGCTACATGACCTCCATCTAGGTTTCCTTCTAGCTCTAACATTAAATGCTCTTTCAGGGCTCTGTTCTAGACCATTTGTTCTCCTCTTAGACCTGTCTGCAGAGGGAAGTCAGTCACGGTTTTCAGTGCTCTATGTGGCTGGCCCCCAACTCTGGCTCTTCATTCTCCATCTCTCCTGAGCCCAATTCCACTTCTGGATGACCAAGCCCAGAGTATCACTCTGAGGCCAGGGTCATGGACTTGGTCTAATATAAGCAGGGAACTCTACTGCATGACCAGAGGACATTCCCAATGCAGCCACCCTGAAAATGTAGGTCATTCCAAGCTTGATCCCAAAAAAGAGATATGAGGAGAAGCCTCACCCATCCTTGGCAGAAGTGAAGTGTAGAATGCTATAAACAATGTCAGGCTTTTTTGATGAGTTAGTTTGGCTGAACTATTTTTTTATTCTTTCTTTTTTCTTCTCTATTATAAGGGAAGGGGAGGTGGCAAATTTGGAAAACCACGAAAACGAGACAGCCAAAAAAAATTAGAGGCAAAGAGCATGGAGACTGGATCTGTGATTTCACTGACAGAGGGAATTTCTAGCAAGGAACTTCCTTCTGCCAAAAGAAAGGAGCCACTACTCTGCAATCTCATGTTTAAGAGAACTGCCCACAGCAAGGCTGCAAAACTCCTGAGTGCCAGTGAAGCAGATTAAGTTGTAATTGCAAAATGTTTAACAACAACAAAAATAAGAATCCAATCTAGATAGTGTTCATTTGTGGTTTTCTAAGTCAACGTACATCCTGCAAGGATCCATTTCTAGCTGAGTTTGACACCACTGATCCAGAGTCCCACACACTAAAGTGTCCAGCAGGGTCACATGGTCAGTATTTGCCCAGGGCATGCCTCGAACCCAGGTCAGCATGGCTTTGAGGGCAGTTCACTAGGCCATGCTGCCTCTCATCAATAAAAAATGATATTTTTATTTAAAAAGGAAATACACATCATTTCTCATACTATAGAGATGGGGAAGTAACCTAAGGCACTGGGGAGAAGGCTGAATGCCAGTCCAACATGTAGTCCAAATGTCTGTTCAGCAACATGCCCAGGGTCACACAATGGCCTGGAATCTGTAAGGTCAGCCATCGTTCATGTGGCATAAAAATGAGAATAAAATCTGACTGAATAGGAAAATCTGGCCCTTCAGCCATTTGATTCCTTCTTCTACTACCTTCTTTGGCTGGATCCAAACAAGACTGTGAAATACATAGATGTATTTAATGAGAGTTCTCTTCTCCAGGCAGGTTAGTCACATTCTGGAGGTTATTCCACTTTGGAGCTACTGGATTATTAGTAAAAAGCAAAAGCATTTTCCCCATGGTCATAACGTCTCCTCCAATAACAGCACCAGATGACAAATGAGGATGGGGTAGATGGCTACTGCTGAGAAGGGGATAAGGAGAAACTACACTACTACACTGGCAAACAGATCATACCTCTACCCTTGGCAGCCAACTGGCAATGAGTGCCACTGAGGGACGGAGGTTCTCACTGCCCATTGCCCTTACTCAGGAAGGAAAAGACAATTTCATGGCTTACTGAAGGTGGGACGTCTTGGTATGAACACAGGGTATACATGCTGTGTACGCTGACAGTACACCAGTTACTTAGTTGTTGAAATCTTTTGGGGCAGGGGAAAGGGGAGAGAAGAAGTAGAGGAGAATAAGGTTCAGCATTTTCAAAACGGAAAATATCTTCATTACTACTAATGAAAAATTGGAAACAACCTCTATATCCAACAAACGGCAAATGGCTAGTGACCTGTGGTATATGAACAAATGAAATATTTCTGACCCATTAAAAATGACGATTCCAAGAAATATGAAGAAATATGATGACATATGAAGTAATACAAAGAAAACAGAATCTGAACACAGAACGCACTGAGAGAATTGTTTTTTGCGATTTTTTGAATTCCATATTTATTATTGAATATTTTTTAGTTTTCAGCATTGATTTCCACAAAATTTTGAGTTACAAATTTGCTCCCCATTTCTACCCTCCCCCCCACTCCAAGGTGGCATATATTCTGATTGCCCCTTTCCCCAGTCAGCCCTCCTTTCTGTCACCCCACTCCCACTCCCCCACATCCCCCTTTCCCTTACTTTCTTGTAGGGCAAGATAGATTTCTATGCCCCATTGCCTGTATATCTTATTTCCCAGTTGCATGCAAAAACAACTTTTTTTTTGAGCATCCGCTTTTGAAACTTTGAGTTCCAAATTCTCTCCCCTCTTTCTACCCCACCCACACTCCCTAAGAAGGCAAGCAATTCAATATAGGTCACTCATGTATCATTATGCAACACACTCCCATACACAGTCATGTTGTGAAAGACTAACTATATTTCCCTCCATCCTATCCTGTCCCCCTTTATTCAATTTTCTCTCTTGACCCTGTCCCTTTTCAAAAGTGTCTGCTTTTGATTACCTTCTCCCCCATCTGCCCTCCCTTCTGTCACCCCCCCCC
>CM053627.1:29816275-29845399 GCA_028646595.1 Phalanger gymnotis
GGGGGGGGGTGACAGAAGGGAGGGCAGATGGGGGAGAAGGTAATCAAAAGCAGACACTTTTGAAAAGGGACAGGGTCAAGAGAGAAA
Organism: Phalanger gymnotis; assembly: GCA_028646595.1. NCBI lineage: Eukaryota > Metazoa > Chordata > Mammalia > Diprotodontia > Phalangeridae > Phalanger > Phalanger gymnotis. Next base: position 29,816,363 of record CM053627.1, read on the forward strand.
ATTGAATAAAGGGGGACAGGATAGGATGGAGGGAAATATAGTTAGTCTTTCACAACATGACTGTGTATGGGAGTGTTTTGCATAATGATACATGAGTGACCTATATTGAATTGCTGGCCTTCTTAGGGAGTGTGGGTGGGGTAGAAAGAGGGGAGAGAATTTGGAACTCAAAAGTTTTAAAAGCAGATGCTCAAAAAAAAAGTTGTTTTTGCATGCAACTGGGAAATAAGATATACAGGCAATGGGGCATAGAAATCTATCTTGCCCTACAAGAAAGTAAGGGAAAAGGGGATGTGGGGGAGTGGGAGTGGGGTGACAGAAGGGAAGGCTGACTGGGGAAAGGGGCAATCAGAATATATGCCACCTTGGAGTGGCAGGGAGGGTAGAAATGGGGAACAAATTTGTAACTCAAAATTTTGTGGAAATCAATGCTGGAAACTAAAAATATTAAATAAATAATTTAAAAAAAAGATTCTAGCCAATTAAGCTAACTGCTGATAAACTCATTAAAAACAAATTGATAATACCTAGAAGTAAAGAGTTACCTTTACAGTGACAGATGGTGGAGATAACAGAAGTCACAGGAAAGGTCCATTTCAGAAAGTCTTAGGCCAGAAGGAATCCATTACTTTTCTAATTAGTCAAGGAACACATCAAGGAAGAGGAATGATTTTATAACCTGAATGAAGAAAGAAGCCTTGGCAAGTTAGTGGTGTGCAAATGATTCCAGGCCTGGATTCAGGCAGGGCTTGGAGGGAAGTGCGGGAAGAACACAGGAGCCTGAGGCAAGAGGAGGGAGCAGGTTAGGACCTGAGAGGAAACAAAGGAAGTGAGGTGGCTTCAACTGGTGTGCACTGGGCTTTGAGAGCATAAGGATCCTGGTGTGGAAGAGGGGAGCAACAGTATGTTTTATCGGTCAGAGTATTAAAAGCATTCAATTCCGATACTTTGTTCCACGTCCACAGAAAGATTGGATGAAATGGGCTCTATCACTACTGAAAAAACCACTGCCATGTGTCCTGCTGTCTCTAAGTAGAGCCCTTCCCAAAGGCCACTGCACTGAAAGTGAGCTAGAGACAAGGCAGATGGAGTCAAGACAGCCTGGGCCTAGTCTAAGAATGGAAAGGAAAGGAAGTGAAAAGAAAAAATTCACAGATTCTGGCCACACAACAACCAACGATATCACATTCATGAAGATGGTCCATGACCACTTTTTTAAGACAACTCAAATGCGGAGCTCTTTGTCTGCACAAAGGAAGAGGAAGGCTTGTCCCTCTTTCCCTTCCTTAGGGACCGACTGTCTACACAGTAGGAGTCTACAAGGATGGGCAGTGGAGTAGAGCTTTTCGGCAGTGTAACAACACATAAGTAATAAGCAGGATGAGATATGAAGATGAAATGAAATCATTACTGTGCTTAAATCAACCAGTAATGGAAGTTCCATCATCCTTGTCTTGGTTGCAATCGAGACAGTGCTCTAGGAGGTGATAAGCAACAAAGGTTCACTTGGACATAACTCAGTAGGCAAAGGCTGGCCGGCAGAGGCAGCTTCTGTGCTAGAAAAATCCCCTGGAGGGAAAGCAATGCCCGAACCCAAAGCCCGGGCCTTGGGCCTCTCCAGCGAAAGCATCAGAAGTGACGGATGTCTGAGGTTCCCGAGGAAAGCGAGGCTCTGTCTTGTGGCGGGACAGCCCACCCTGTGCAGTTATGTTTATCTACAAAAGAAGCTGTTGGGAGATCCTTTCTCCTGTTTGCAGGATTGGCTTCAGACATTCTGACAAAACATCGTTCCAGAAAGGGAGAACAAACAGGCCTGCTTGGGAGAAATTTCGAGACTGCTCTTTGAAAAGGATTTAGTTTGTTAAAGCAAGAGGAGACACTAGAAAAATGCCCATTTTTCACATTGTATAAGCTATTGTTTTTGTGTTATCACATTTCTATCCGTAAAAATCAGAATGCTTCTTTAGCTAAAGAATTACCAATCTTCTGAAAATACAGTTCTCCTCAGAAAGAAATGAGATGGGATCAATTTAAAAGGACGTGAGAAAAAGGCCGAACATATGCTCGCAAGGACTACTAACCAGAGGACTGTGAATGTGTCATCTTGGTTTAGTAATGATAGTAGCTAGCATTGAGAGGGCACTTTACAAATATTATCTCTTTGATGCTCACAACAACCCTGGGAGGTAGGTGCTATTATTATCCCCATTTTACAGATGGGGAAAGGAAGGTAGACAGAGGTTAAGTGACTTGCCCAGGGTCACACAGCTAGTAAGCACTTGTACTCAGGTCTTTCTGACTCTAAGTCCAGCACTCCATGCACCTGGATGCCCTCCCTCGAATATCCTTGGATACATTCAAGCTGTCAAATACCTATTTACACCCAACTCTCAATCTGGATAAAGACATCAAAGCTGTGTAGCTTGGAACACATTTCTTTCTGGATTTAAAAAAAAAAAACTTTTTTTTTTGCCTGTATGCTTGAAGTATGTGATGTCCTAATTCCAAAGATGAAAAGTACACCTCCCTTTTGCCCCGGAGGGTAACATGCTTCTCCAGGGAATCTTCATGAGAGAGCCGGGGTTAGCAGGCCTCTTTACCAGTGGAAAATGAAAGAGACTTTAAGCAGCATATCCTTGGAAACAATGTGCATCAATGGCAAAGGCCAGAACAAAGCCATGGCCTTTGGTTCCCAGCTCAGGGCTCTGTGTTAAGGCTGTGATCAAGGGCAGAGCCAGAGCCCAGGAGACTTCACTCTCACAAAAGCTGAGCCCCTCGGCTGCGCTTCAGCAGCCCGGGAACCGGACAAACGTTGGCGGCTCTTGGAGTTAATGATGACAATAGTGATGACGACGATGATGATCAGTCAGCCATAACACACCAAATATCACTGTCACTGACATTAATAACTCACAGGGATGTGTCAAGCTTTACAAAGCGCTTTCCTCAGAACCCTAGCAGGTAGGCACCACACAGAGGACTGAGGCTTAGGGAGGACAAGCGGCTCACGAGGGATTACACAGCTACACCCTGGTACATGAGAGCCTCAGCCCCAACGCCAACCTTCCATTCCAGTGCTTTCCCCTACGCCTCACTAATGGAGGTCTACTTCTATGGAGTCACAAGCTCTGGGTGTGAATCCTGACTCTGCCACTTACTACCTGTGTGATTTGGGGCAATTCACTGTATCTCGACCTCTCTGAGACTCAATTCCTCCTTTGGAAAAGGAGGAGATAGGAACAGGAGACCTTTAAACAGGAGACCTCCTTCTGGCTCAGCATCTATGATCCTATAGTCGTAACTGCTATTTACTCAATGAGTGACCTCAGGCAAGTCACTGAACTTCTCCAGGCTTCAGTTCCCCCTTCTATAAAATGAAGAGAAGAGTCTTCACAGTTGTCTTTCACACAGGGTTATTGTGAGCATCAAATGAAATACTGGATGAAAAGTTATCTATTATCTATAAAATACCACAAAAATATGGCATGTTGCTAACATTGCTATGATATCAGTAGTACAATATTAAGTAGCTAATTGTAATAATAATTATTATTATCATACTCAATCTAAATCAACAAAAGGTCAATATGTTCAACCGAATGCCAAGTGAGTACGACTATTTCATAAACGTCAAGTGAACCCTAAAGGACCTAACTCACTATGACATCATTAAAAAAATGCAATAAAACAAAACCCAGAGCCTTCCAGAGAAGAGACACTCCAAGGGGCCCCTTCAGAGGACAGTGTGCTGGGCTCTAGGGCCTTACCAAGCACCTCCCCAATCACAGGTCCTGGGAGCCACAGAAAGGAGTAGGTAGATAAATTCTAGCTAAGGACTAAAGTGGGTGAGGCTAGTCCTGGCACACCATTCCACAGGATGGCTATGTAACTGCCAGGCTGCATATATCTGCCATAGTCAAAGGGTTTTAGGTTGTTTATAAAAGGTGGCAGCTGGTCAGTTAACAATCATCCTTTGACAATTTATGTGTCTTAACAGGAACACTCAAGAAACAGGAAACACTGTCTCTACAGGTCTTGAAGGAAGATATTTAAAAAACTGGTCTGCCCAGGCCCAAACAAAACCAAGTCCCTTCTCAAGGTTCCCTTTAGAAAAACCTCTTTCCCCTTCTTCCCATTAAGGCCTCCACTTTGATTTGGGGATGCACCTCAAATGCTCATGAAATAAATCACTCCTGTAGGAGTTCTGACAGTGAACTTTCTTCTGTTCAAGGGAGAGGGAAATACAGGGCCTCTCACCCTATAAAACATCCCACTTTGGAGCAGTCCTAATTCTACCAAGTATGTGTTAGTCAAACAAAGCCTCCCTTCAGCAGACCAACAGACAGCCGATGCATAAGAGTAAGGCTCTCGCCCCCACGAGCTGACAAGAACTCCATCCAAAAGTTCCCTTAAAACAGGTTTTAACTTCAGCTTGCATCACACGAGCGACTGGAAAAAGATGGACGGAGGCGATCAGAGGAAAAGCAATTACTTTTCCTGGGCTTCCTCTGTCTGGATTCTAAGGAGATGAAGAGACAATTCCATCGCAGACTGAAATGCTATTTAAATATTCTTGAAAATTTGGTCTTGCTCTCTGAAAGAAGAACTGTCTACTGGAGCATTCTGTGACCTGGGAGTACTGGAGGGGGTGGCGGTGGGAGGGGAACACCAACATGCCTGCCCTGCCACTGTATAATTTTCAGACCAGATCTCCAAGAACTGTGAGTGTGTGTGTATGCGTGTGTGTGTGATCCGGAGGTTAAACATAAACATCTACCTGCTCTGTATCTACAAAGCATGACACGATGTAAAAGCCTGATGAATCACCCAGTTTCTTTTTCATGTATTTAGAAACAAAGTACCAGAGACTCTCCCCAGTATGTTTAAGTTTCCAGCAGACTGGTGGTTAACAGGGACTGGCTGAGTGACAGCAAGCAGCAGAGTTCCCTTTCCAAACAGTAGTAAAGGGAGCAGCCTGGGAACACCCAGTCCCCAATCCAGTGCTAAGCCACTTCAAAGAAGCGTCATCCTTCACATGTATCCAGATCCGGTGCTTATTCTAAAGGATTTCCATTCTTTCATAGCTGAATTCATGGGCCCAGCATGGGACCCAATTGCTGCAAGCACTGTGCCCATTCCATTCCTCCAAAGGTCACATTGGCATGGGCCCCATCCATGCCCCTAGCTCCAATGGTGGTTCTTCAGGGAGTGTAATTACTCAAACCAAAAATAAAAGCAATTAGGACTAGGAAGCAAGCAAACAGTTTAAGAAGCTGAAATGGGACACAACCCTAAGAAGATGCCTCTAAAAAGCACTCGGTCTACCTACCTGGGAAAAAGGTTAAAAAATAAATGGAAGAATCTCATTACTGTCAGACTGGAATGGAAAAGACAGAAGTATAAATAAAACTGTAAATGCAAGACCCTCATCACCACCCGATTACTGGAATCCTCAGAGCAAGAAGCCGTTTTCTGAGAGCAACTAGAAATGTAAAGGGAAACCTAAGAGAGCAGGAAGTCCTTTAATCACATGTGGAGAACTGTGCTGAGTGCCCAAGTACCAAATGGACCAGTCTCTACCCGAAAGGAACATACAGTCTACTGGCTACATTAAAAGGAGGAGGGCAGAAGTTACGACGACCTAAGGAAGTGATCAATGTATTAAAACATTATGGGACGGACACAGTAAATCTGTATTTTTTTAAATAAGAAAGTATCAACTAAAGAAAGTCAAAGAAAATACACAACAGAAATGGGACTATTGGAAGAGGAAGTAATTCTAAAGGGAATCGAGAACTTTTCATTCATTCCTTCAACAAACATTTAATAAATGCTTGTGTGTCAGATACTGTGCTAGTTGTAGAGATAGCCAAGCCAACAGCAAAATAATCCCAGCCCTCGAGGAACTTAATGGCTACAGAGGGAAGGAGTAGAGGAGAAATAATGAAGTTCGTGGATATTCTGCTATGACCACGATTCCTAAAAGAAAATTTTTTTGTTTCAGATTTGTGATTGATTTCCTTTGTGAAGGGAATTCCCAGTGAGGAAAGTGGCTCCACTGATGCAGACTGATTTATAATCTCTGAGAGCCATTTGGCCCAAGTGGCCCTGAGAGGCGACTTGGTCAGGGCCACTCAGCCAACGAGTGCCAGGGGCACACAGACCTTGACTTTAGGGAGTCTTTGAGACTCCAAGGCCAAGCATCTACCCTGAATGTTAATATGCATAAAATAAAATCTGACTACACAGGAAATCATTCATAGATTATCACCTGGCCCTTCTGTCATCTGATTCGCCGCCCCCTCTCCCCACCACATACACACTCTTTTGCTGTCCTCCTGGGCTGCGAAATTTGTGGATTCATCCAGTGTGAGCTCTCACCTCCTGGGTCAGGTAGCATGAGAACCGGAGGCTGGAACACATTTCAGAGATATCAGGAAAGATCTCAACCACTTACTCTGCGGTCAAAGGGTCTCGTCCAGCAGTAGCACAGAGAACAAGCGAGGGCAGAGGAGGTGTGTGATGCTAGGGACAGTGAGCTAGAGGAGTTCAGGCCATACCACCACAGCCACAGACTATCCATACCTTTTGTCCTTGGAAACCACCTTGCCATGGGTGTCAATAATGCAAAGATATCAAGGAGGCTCACTACAAGCCATCCCTCCTACTGGAGACTCAAGCCATAGCCACAGCTTCCTGACTGGGACAGCTTAGCACCAAAAGTATTCCTTAAGAAGGCAGCCCAGCCTATTGGTCATTTACGGGCTAAAGCCTCTGGGGGCAAGGGAGAAGAAGGAAGAATCCAAGGCTGAGAGCCGGGCAGGGGGACAGACTACTTACGTGCCTTCCATCCTGCCCCACGTTAGTCTGGCCTCTCACTACTGTTCGAATGTTGTCATCCAGCCTCCTGGCAGAAAACGAAAATGGTACAATTCAACAAAACAATCTCCATCTTGGGCAGACTGGAGTCAGAAGTATTCTATAATTTATTGCATAGCTTCTCCTCTGCAGATTCCATGCTGCCATTCCCCACCTCCACCCCACCCCCCAAAAAACCCAAAGAATTTAAAAAAAAAGAAATAAGCACAAAGGACTGAGGGAGGTCCAGGCCATGGCAGTGACAGCCTGGAGGCCAGGAGCCCACCGTAGCCCACTGGAAACCATGACCATCTTGTCTTGTTTGTTTAAAAATGCTACATGTGCTTCAGATTCAAACACGAATGAACAAAAACCAAAGGCCCAGTTCCTATTCTTTCCCACATGGGCCAGTCTGCTGAGAGCTAAGAAGAAATATGAAAGACAATGGCATTTTACGGCAAGAAGACACATGATTTAAACAATTTGAGAGAAAAACTGGTCCTGAGGAGTTTGGCTAGCACAACAGCTTGAAGGAGGCTGAGACAGCCCAGAATCGACTGTTAATCATCCGGGCCCCAGGAATCCAGTGTGGATCTTTACAGTTAAGGCTTCCTCCCTGCTGTCGCTCAATGTCAGCCCTTCCTTCCACCGCATCTCACTGAGTAACTATACTTCTCATATGAAGAACCAATAAGTTATGGAGCAGGGGAGAGAGAAGGCATGAAGGGGATCATCAAAGGCTCCCCTGTGTCTCTGAACACCTGCAGTGTGGTCTCCACTAATAATCTGCTGCCATAAGTCTGTGACACCCAACACCCCTGTGCAGGGGTGCTCTGGCATGCAGGAAAGAGTACTGAACTTGGAGGCAAGGGAAGCCTGGGTTCAAGTGCCACTCCTAACACTTACTAGCTGGGAGACTTTGAGCAAGTCACAATCTATGTGCCAACTTCTCCACCTGTAAACTGGGAATAATATTACCCACAAAAGAGTTCTTGCAAGCAACAAATGAGATAATGTTCACAAAGTGTTTTGTAAACCTTAAAATACTGAATAAAAGTCAGCTTTTGTTATTATTGAGAACCTACTCAAACTTACTAGTAGCATGGGTTACAAAGGCCCAGAGGCAGATAAGGGGGAAAAAAATCATCCCCTAGACTCAAAATGAACACTGCCTTCATCGAAAATGTAAGTAAGCCGAGAATGGGAGGCCCAGTGCTGACCTCATCAGCTAGGTCACTTCCTGGGCAGGAAGAAGGGCAAGGCCAGTCAGTTCTCTCCAGCCATTTGGCCTAGAAATTCCATGGCTACTGCTAGGCACATACCCCAAGGAGGTCAATAATCAAAAGAAAGGTCTCATACATAACAAAATAGTGAGAGTAGCCCTTTTTGTAGTGGCAAAGATCTGGAAGAAGGCACATACTCATCAATGGGGAATGGCTAAACCAACTGTGGCACACCACAGGGGAGAGGTCTGTGATTTCACTGCTGTAAGCAACTCCTGATGAACAAACTGCCATCGCCAATGCAGCCGAGGAGCAACTTCTCTGTAATTTATAACCTTGGAGAGCTGTCAAACTCCATTATGGAGCAGCAGATTAAAATGAAATTCGGCAATGTTTAACAAAATAAGTTAAAATACAACATAGATAAAGCCAACATGCGGTTTTCTAAATCAATATGCAGCCCCCAGTTTTTGTTTCGGTTTGATATCACCAACCTAAGCCCTGGGAAGTTACATAGCCTGTCCAGGGTCACAAGGCCAGGATGTATCAAAGATAAGACTCAAAACCAAGTCTTCCTGACTCCAAAGCCCCCTTTTTTCACTACATTACACTGCCTCTCGTGGCGCATGTGTATAATGAAATCCATGATACTATATAGCATAATGAAATGATGCTGTGATGAACACAGAGAAGATTGAGACAACTTATATGAATTGGTGCAGGGTGAAGAAAGCAGAACTCAGAAAAAAGATACACAATGACTACAGTAATGGAAACGAAAATAACATCAAAATGAACAAAACTGGATGCTGAGAAATTAAAAAGATTAAGCTTGGTCTCAAAGAAAGACATGAGAATGTACTGCCCTTCCTTCTTTGGAGAGGTGTGGGGCGGGGGTGAGGGATTAGAAGTGGAATGACTGGGCTGGGGTGGGGGGGCCAACCATGAGTGTGGAATATTGCCCAGAAAGCCCAATTTAGTTGGTGAGTTGATTAGTTTTGCTGAACTTTTTTTTTACTCTTTGGTAGAAGGAACAGCTCTCTGGGAGAGGAAAAGGGGAAGGAAACATCAGGAAACAAACAATGTAAAAACAATGATGTCCAAGAAATCTGATTTTTAATAAAATTAAAATAATTCGTAATACTAAGTTGGTTTCCCCTTGCTGCCTCCCTGGTGAGTTCCAAAGCCCACATTCCCCAATGTCATCTGGCGTACATGTTAGGGCCCAAGCACAGCTCTATTTTACTTAGTCTAAAGACAGCCCAGTGCAGGTTGGTCTGCTCACAGGAAAAAAAAAAGCTATATCGTTTATTACAAAATCCAGCAGAATTGCTTTTGCTTTTCTTTTGTTATCCGTGTTTGGGGCTAGCCTTGCTACTGCTCCCTCCTCCTTGCATGACTAATTGAGAGCTGACCCTAGGGCTAACTTATCTGGCACAAGAATCTACAGATGAAAGTGAGGTGTTTAAAAAAACAATCCAGATAAAACTTGAGATTTCCGGCTAAGCGCTATCTAGAAGATAACGGCTGAACCAACACAGGCTTTGGCCTGCGTGCAACTTATGGAGACAATGCAAATGCTGGTTACATACCTTATTTTCAATCGAATTTTGTTCACGACTTCATCTATGTTTGCCAGAGACTAAAGAGGGAAAAAAGAGAGAGAGTCAGTCTAGCTGTTATTCAGTTAATAGAATTTCCTTTCCTTGGAAAATCGCAGGCCGCATTTGTGAGCCCTTTAAATGAAGACTAACAGTACTGACTACTTTAGAAATGAAACAGGTCCCTTCTTTCAGCCTCGGGTACTATAGATGACAGAAAATTTGAGGAAATGCTGCCCTCTCGTGGAAAAAGTTGAAATCTCAATGTTACAGTGCGGAAGAAAATACAGAAAGAGGTGAAGGAAATCATCAAAAGCTCCTGACCTAATGACTTTCTGAAATCCACAGGCAGCTTTAGTCAAGAACATATAATGCAATGAGATGAACTCCTCTTATTGGTGAGGCCAAAGTTATTGTACTTCAGCAGAAATACATATCAAATATTACCCCTGGGGGTCAGGAGACCTGGCCCTAGTTCCATCATTTACTTAACTCCGGGCAGGTATTTCACTGCTCTGAGCCTCAGTGCCCTCATCTGTCAAATGAAGCAGGTTAAAGGGGAAAGAATGCCTAGTACAGTGTCTGGGGACCACTTAACAAATGCCCTGCTAGAGGGCATTGCTGCCCAAACTCAGGTCAAGAACCAAACTGCTGACACATGGGCTCTCCAGAGAGATCTTGAAGGATTCTAAATTCTGCATCAAAATATTCAGAGGGACTGAACACACTTGTCAATTTCTTCGTCCAAGACATACCTGGTAGAGAGAGAGAGAAGAGATTCCTGTTCAGGTAGGACTGGACTCAATGACCTCTGAAATCCTCGCACTTCTGTGGTTCTGTGATTCCTTCCTGAACCTTCCCATTGCCAGTACCTTGACTCGGGCCAACTTCGACTCTTCCCCAGGTTACTACAAAGGCCTACAAACCAGTAACCCTGCCTGAATTCTCTTCACTTCCTGTCCATCTTATGCATTCTTGCTCAACTGGTTCCTCTGAAAGACAGGTATGACACCATCCCACAATGACTAAGAGTCCTCAGTGGTTCCCCACAGGGTCATGCCCAAACTCCTTACAAGACATGCTGTTTTAGGGCCCTCCATAAGCCGAGGGTTGAAGGATCAGATTTAGAGCCAGAAAGGACATCACAGGTCAACCTTACTGAAAGCCTCCAAAAGTCCCCAGTAAGGTGCAAGCAAGCACACCACTGACTGTGGCAGTAAATGAGTGAAAACCTCAGCCACAACCTTGAGCCTGAAATACCAGGCACTACCCTGAACCGTTGAGGCACTGTGGTGGCCTGGCCCCTGGCATCTGTGAAGCCTTGATCATTTTTCCTTCCCCCTATATCTGCAGCACTTTATCAGTGGTGAAATGAAAACATAGGAACATTAGGCAACTTCTCCAAGGTCACAACTGGGAACACAGTCAGGATTTAACTCTCCAAGGTCATGATCAAGATTAAAACCAACCAGCCCTACTTCTGATCCTCCATCCACTGCAGCCTGCATCACAAACTCATTAGGAGCTTCAAAGGCCATTAGCCAGCATCTAGGGATCAGAGGAGCTAAGTGTTGCCAGTTCACTTTTGAAAACTTCTAGAACGTTCTACATTCTCCTTGGTACTTATCTGCAGAGTTTAAAAAGAAAAAAAACTCTTGCTTATATTGGAAAAGCAGCAAGTGCAGGGGGCCTAGTGCTGGCTTTGGAGTTCAAGGATTTGAATCCTGACTTTGTCTCTCTTAGAGCTGCCTGGTTAACCTTGAACAAGCAATGTCATCTCTCTTCAAATAACCCTTTTAAAGAATTACCAGGTAGGAAAGGCTCCTCCTTACTCCAGCTCACACCTCTTTCTTCAAACAGGTTCCATTCTTTATTCAAGTCAGATGCTCCCTAAATTCTCCCAGGCAGGTAAGATCCTGCCATTCATTTTTTTTAAAGCACCTTCCTCTCCCCATAATACACTCTCACTCTTCCAATGTTACTAAATCACACCTCAACCTACTCTCTTTCCAGTTCAAAACCCTCTAGCTCACAGCCAAGGAATATCTGTATGCCCTGGGGAACACACAACAGCTCCAGTTTCCAAACTTTGCCTGCGAAGCTTCTAACAACAAACGCTGACCCGAAAAGAAGCTGAGCAAGCCATGGCACTGTTTAGTCTGTTCTTTCTTCATCAAGGTTTCCTGGAAATTGATGTTAACAGTGACCTTCGGGCACATCATCTATGCCACTAGAGTGCTGGGGCTAGCTGGAAGAGACACCCCTCCTCACCGCGGGAGCTTCTGAATGACACAGAGGATCACCTATTCCCACAGGTATGATCAGATGTGATCCTAGTGTTACTAACGGCACCTCGGGAGGTTCTACTGTATCCACCTCTAGTTGACACAGACCCGTGCACCTTGGGTCAATAGGTTAGAGAGCAGAGAAAAGGGGGCATGGAATGCGTGGTCAGTATCAGGCTCTATCTCCAGTTCTAAGTTCTTTTTTGGTTTGGGCTGGGTGTGGAGATACTGACTCCCAAACCTCTCTAACAGAATCAGACCAAAGCACTGACTCCTACCAGGAGCATCTTCTCTTAGTTTCCAAGTCCAACAGCCTCCTCTCACCATCCCTGACCTTTCTGCAGCTACAGACACTGAAGACTCCGCCTCCCTTCAGAAGCCTTTGTCCTTCAGTGCCTATAACAGCTCTTCTCAGGCTCCTTTATGGGATTCTCTGCCATGATCTGGCCCCTTGGCACGTGCGTACCAGGGGCCCCTCTCCTCTTCTTTCCACACATTTTCTCATCTGCTCCCATGGGTACTGATACCAGAAGACTGTCAAGCTACATGGCCAGGCCACACCTCTCTCCTAAGCCTCAACAACCACCAGTTGCCCATCACCATATGTACAGCCCATTGGCATCTCAGACAAGCCCAAAATGGAATTTGTTTTCTTTCAGCCCAAACCCACCCCTCCTCCTAACTTCTCTGCTGTTAGACACCAAGAACAAAGTTCTCAGGGCAAGAAGGCCTAGTTTGGAATCCTGCTCAGGATATCTGATGCTGGGTGAGGCTGAGTAAGTCACAACTTCTCTGGGTCCTGATCTGTAAACTGAGAACCAGGATCATTGGGGTGATCTCTGCACTCATAAACCTTGAAGAACTATAGAGATGTCAGGAACTGTTTTTATTGCTGTTAAAGGCACCACCATTCTCTTAGTCACTCAGGTTACACCCCTAGAATCAATCTTTACTCTTTCCTGCCTCTCCCCATAATCAATCAGTGATTAAGTCTTGTCAATTCTCCCCCTGCAGTATCTCTTACATCCTTTCCTTTCTCTCCCAGAGGTTCCCAAAGTGGGCGACTGCCCCCTGGGGGGTACTGGAAGGATCCAGGTGCTAGTAGTGCCAGGTGCAATTGGGGAGTGTTGAAAAATAAGGAGGCACTGGAAGCATAAGAAAACAGAATTTTGAAAAACCATTTGTACAAGCTTCTTCCGTTGTGTAACAGAGTTAAAGTTGTAGCAATTACATTGTTTTCCAAACAAACCCACAAAATGCAAGTTATAACCAATCAGTGGTCAAGTCTACTGACAGGAAGACTTGCTTAACAGGCAAGTGTTGGCAGGCAAGCATGTTGTGAATCATCAGGAAGTCCAGAATGCATTCGCAGGAATATGTGTGTGTAATGACTCATTTACAACGATTACTATACAATTACATGATGTGATATTGCATCATATATATTTCAATGCAGGAAAAACACCACAAATTTATAATAAATTGTTAAATTTAAGATGCGTCATTTAAAAAAACTGTTTTTGAAATGATGCAAATTTTTTTTTAAAAAGTTAAAGGGTTAAAGAAAGCAGATTCCCAGGAGGGTGCTGAATATTTTTTTTTAAAGGGGCAGTAGACCACATAAGTTTGGGAACCTCTGGCCATACCACCCTAGTTCAGGCCCTCTTCACCTCCAGTGTCCCTGCCTCTAATTTCTTCCCTCTCCAATTCATCCTCCACAGTTCTACCATTGTCATTCCACTGCTCAAGAATACTCAGTGGCTCCCTATTGCCTATAGGATAAAATACAAAAGATGTTATTTGACACCTAAAACTCTCCCCAAAATGGCTTACTTCTCCATAACAGCTTCGAATTACTCTCCCATTATCCCTCCTTTTGTGTTCCACATTCCTGACAAACTGGCCTTGCTTCCTTTAAGGTTCAGCTCAGAGGCCAGATCTTACCCCAAGGCCTTTCTTTAGTGCCCTCACTTATCAGTGCTCTTCCCTATCTTCCCCCCCTCCACCTCCCCTCCCCACCATATTATGGAACCTTGACTTCTCTGTGTACATTTTATATCCACTTGATAAAACATGTTTTTTTTCTGTATGTCCTTCATGCCCAGTATACTGCCTAGAGAAGGGTTTTAAAAAATGCCTGCTGATCTGAGGTACTGCCTCATACCTATCAGATTGACTAATAGAAAAGGAAAATGACAAATGCTGGAAAGGATGTGGGAAAATTGACACTAATGTACTGTTGGCAGAGTTGTGAACTGATTCAACTACTACATAGAACAACTGGGAACTCTGCCTAAAGGGCTATAAAACCATGCACACCCTCTGACCCAGCAATACCACTACTAGGTCTACATCCCAAAAGAGATAAAAAATACAAAAAGGAAAAGGACCTATATGTACAAAAATATATGTAGCAGCTCTTTTTGTGGTGGCAAAGAATTGGAAATTCAGGGGATGTCCATCAATTGGGGAATGGCTGAACAAACTATGTTATATGACTGGGATGGAATACTGTTGTGCTGTAAGAAATGGTGAGCTGGATGCTCTCAGGAAAACCTGGAAAGACTTACATGAACTGATGCAAAGAGAAATGAGCAGAACCAGGACAACACTGTACACAGTAACAGCAATACTGTAAGATGATCAGCTGTGAATGACTGTGCTATTCTCAGCAGTACACCTATCCAAGACAACTCTGAAGGACCTGTGATGAAAAAATGCTATCCATCCCCAGAGAAAGAACTGATAGAGTCTAACTACAGATCTAAAGCATAATTTTTTAAACTTGATTTTTCTTGTTTTTTTTTTATTTTGGTCTGTTTTCTTTTACAATATGACTAATATGGAAATACATTTTGCATGACTACACACGCATAACCTATACACGAATGTTGAAAATTGTTTTTAACATGTAATTGAGGGAAAATAAAATACCAAATAAAAAAATTAATTTAAAAAATGCCTGTTGCATGATGGTGACTAGTACAATGTCAAAAGCCAGTGGGCTTCCATTCAGAGCCACTAGAGCAATAAGGCCCTAAATGAGAGGGCACTTGGTGCCTAATGATCTTTGTATCTCCCTCGACTCCAAGCACCATCCAAAACATGAGAGACCCTTCAGCCTCTGGTGAATGAGTGTTAAGCAAATCCAGGCTGAGGCCAGACAAAGCATCAGACAGGAGGCTGCCCCTACCAGGCAGGGCCACAGGAGAAATGCCCCACCTTCCCCTGGATTAGGCCACCGGCCTAAGCCCCAGACTCCAGCATTCATGTGCCAACTAGATATCAGAGAGGCTAATGGGAGAAAAACAGAGGCCTGTGCTCTTTGGTCCCTCCCCTCTGATATCACTTAATAGGCACTCCTGTCCACATTAGGCTTTGAAATTTAGAGAGTTTCCTACAACAACCCTGGAGGGCAGGGAACAGAAGAGCTATCATTCCTTACATTTTATGGACAAGGTACTGGGGCTCAGAGGCCCCAAGGGTCCCCCAGCTAGGAAGCATCAGAGCCAGGCTCTGAGCCCCGAGAACCTCATCCTTACCCTCATTACACGAGTTTTCCAGCAGAGCACACTGGGAGATGCCAAGATGAAAAGGCCATGGTGCCTGCAATTCTCTAGGAGGTCCTTACTCTCTTGGAGCATTGAAGGCATATGGGAGGAGGGAGGATGAGCTCCCTGTCACTGAAGGTCTTCTGGCAAAAGCTAGATAACTAAGGACCGCTCGGTACAATTCTTTTTTAGACTGAGTGGCCTCTGAGGTCCCTGCCACAGATGACATTTTGGGAAATGTGTTGTTTCCATGGGCAAACACTACAGGCTTCCAGGCTCCCAGATCTAGAGTAGGAAGGGCTAATTCATGGGCAAAGGGACCTGTCAAGACCACACAGGCATTACATGGAGAATTGGTCTAGACTGCAGGTGGCGGGGAGAGAACCTGTGGCCCTCTAGGTCTTCAAGTGTGGCCCCCTCTGACTAAATCCAAACTTCACAGAACAGATCCCCTTAATAAAAGGATTTGTTCTATAAAACTTGACGATTCCTCTGACCTTCTGCTGGGCCAATGCTCAGTCCCGGGCCACCACTTCCAGGTGACTTGTCTGCCAAATGACGGCGACCTTCTAGTCTGCTGTTCTTAAGCTGGTCTCTCACGACAGCTTGGCAAAACGAGGAAGACAAACTGGCAAAGCAGAAAGAACAGGAGGCTTGGAAGACAGATCCAGGTCACAGCTGTGTGACCTTGGAGAGGTCACCTCATTTCTGTGGGCCTCGGCTTCCTCATCAGAACAATGGGAATAATAATGGCATTGCCCATGGTGCTGGGTGAGTGTGAGAATTGAGAGGCGATGACAGGTATGGATAAAATACTATGTGTAAATATTATTTTTGTTAATCTTACGAAGTGTCCAGATTGCTCTGCTTTCCTGGGCTATGGTGTATCTACTGAAGACTCAGAAAACCCTAAGAGGAAGTTAAAGAAAAACAGAGTTCATTTCACCTTCCACTAAGCCCACACCCAACAGGACCCTGTCGAGTGTCTACTTTCTTAAAGGAGATGTGGGAAAGGCCAAGAGAGAATGGGCCTAGAAATCAGGAAAATCTGGGATTAAGGCCTGTTTAGACTGCTGCACCTGGAGCCAGGTACACCCAATTTCAAATCCTGCCTCAAATGTTTACTAGCTGTGTGACCCTGGCCAAGTCATTTAACCTTGCCTGCCTCAGTTTCCTCACCTCAAAATGAGGATAACAACAGCACTTACCTCCCAGAGTTGTGAGGATCAAATGACATATTTGTAAAGCACTCTGCAGACCTAGAAGCTTGATAAAGCTAGCTATTATTACTATTACCATGATTATCATTAAAAGCGATAGATTCTTCAGTAAATTATTTAATCTCTCAGTGACCTGTGATACTTTCTAAGGCTCTAAGGTGCACAACAGCTGCTGCTATCTTTCAGTGGAAGGAGTTTCTTCATTAGGAGTTCTTTGCGCCGATGAAATCCTGGGTATGGTTAAAAACCAGCACCACTACCCAGGCACTAAACCCAGGTAAGCACCCAGCACAAATAGGCAGAGGGAAGAGACCTCCGGCTGGTTAGGAAGGGAGCAGGGACAGGCCGAAGTAAGAATTTTGTGAAATCAGAAAGCCAGAAAGTTCTCTCACACTGACTCATCCCAGACAACTAAGGCCGTATTCTGTTGTTTAAATGCCTCTAGGAAAGGAGTTACATCCCAACTTCCAAATCGTCCCTTGACCTAGGAAATTCTACCTTGTGTCTCACCTAATGCTCAATGCCCCCGCTCTTGTCCCCTGACCCCAGTGCTCGTTTCCCTTGATCAACAATTAGCTGAACTCCCTGCCCCCAACTTGCCATGAATGACCCCAGCAATTCATTAATCGACAGTGCAGATCTCAGTGCAGGGGATATGATTTCAGAGAAGATGTCTATGTAATAAAAATATTTCCATGTTCCAGAATAAGGTAACCATCTAGGCACAACTACGAATTCCCTACAATCAACAGCATCACACTGCAACATTTTCCCTGGTTCCTGTTACATTACCAGGATGGAAATGTCTCTTGCTAGGGCATCTGCCCAGCAGATGAGAAGCAGGTGGGGAAGGGGAAGCAGAGCAAGCCTATGGCCAGACTTTCTAAGCAAGTGCCATTCACCTGCCCTCGAGTCAAGTCAGCAAGCTTTTATTAAGGGCTCAGTGCTAAGGCCTGGGGATGCAAAGAAGAAGATGCATGGCAGATAAACTGGATTTTGCAAACTGACTGCATCAATCCATAATCACAGAGAGAAGGCAATAAGGAAGACCAGGAAAGGCAGTAGGTCGTTTTTGATTCTGCCTCCCACTCCATCCCCATCACATCTGCAAGAAAGCCTACCTTCCTACCAAACCAGTCTACAAAATAAAGCATACCAAGAAAGAACGGAAGTTTGGAGGAAAAAGGGGAGGGACACTGGAACATGGCACCTCCTTCCTCACTTTCACTCACATATACCTTTGCACTTCACAAATTCACCGCTGAGTCTAGTTGATTCTTTTTTTTTTTTGAGTCTAGTTGATTCTTAAAGTCTAGTCACTGTGATTTCAAGCAATTTGTTTGTTAGAACAAAATTCTACAGCAATACAGCAAATCTGTGGCTGTTCTACAAAGCTGATAATAATGGGTTTGACCTGCATTTAATTCTCATTCGTGAATCACCCTTCCTAGTCCAAGGGGTCACCACAGTAGCTAAGGAGAAAGCAGATCACAAACCTTTGTATGGGAAGGCAATCTACTGCCACAAATGAAATTTAAAAAACTAAACTTACTTGTTCTGTTGGGAAAAGGGTATTGATGTATTCCACAGCATTGAAATCTGCTCGGTCCAGAGGATCCTGGCTTGGAAACACCTAAGTAAAAAAGTGGGGTAGAAGAGGGAGGGAGAAAGAGAGAGAGATTCTCATTAATCACCATTTATGGTTTCAAAAATCAGAGCATATAGGAGCTGTTCTGATGGAACCAGGAATGCTGCCTGTTGAAAGTTTCGTATAAACATGCAAAAGGTCTTGGGAACACGTTCTGGCAATACCTTAATAAACTATGAAGTCCAGCCATGGCATCAGCACCATCGTGCCCAAGGTTCCCTGGTGGCATTACTGATTCTATCCTTTCCAGTGGTGTCAGCCCCAGCTCCAGCATGGGGAGCCAGTGGGAGAGTCCAGTTTCGAGACAGCAGCTGCAGTCCCACTATAGGAGATAAATCCTGCTGTCTCAGCACTTTTGTCCTGTGGGATCTGCTTTCCCCACAGGGCTCTCTTGGTTGTCCCTGGTTGCCTTGTGGCTTTTCTCTAAATCAGGAATTCTTAACCATTTTTGCATCATGGATGTCTTTGGTGATCTGGTGAAGTCTATAGCCCTTTTCTCAGTCTATGTTTTTAAATGCATAAAAAAAATTAGAGCGCACAACTAATAGGAGGTACCAGATCCAATGGCCTTGTTATGCCAGTAGTCCCTAAACACATTATGGTGTCTGACCCTGTGGACAGGGCCTCCTAATACCACATCCTCTCTTGGTTTCCAAAAACCCTTCTCCTACTTTTCTTCCTGCATCCCTCTCTCTCTTTCTCTGCTCCTTCACTAGGATCTTTTGTTTCATTCTGTATCCCTAGCACTCAGCTCAGTGCTTGGCACATGGTGGGCACTTAAGAAATGTTTCTTGTTTGACTAGCTCATCACTCTCTTCCAGACCCCTGCCAATGGGGGTTCCCCAAGGTCTCACCCTTACCTCTCTTCTCTCCACAATTGTCCCTTGGCCATTTCATTCAATTCTGACCTTAGACTACTAGCGCTAATCAAATGGCCCCCAAACCTATCTCCCCCACCTGAGTTTCCAGCTCTACATCCACATCTCTAATTACATACAAGATACTTATTTACAACTGCATGTGCCTGCAGAACCTCCAACTCATCATATTAAACTGAGCATGTCATCTTCTGCCCTAAATTTCTCCCTTTTGCCATTGTATCTGCCAGGGGCACCAACATTCATCCCATCTTCCAAGTTGGAAAAGTGACTTTCCTTCTCTGCCCTTACATTCAGTCAGTTACCAAATATCATCAAGTCTACTTCCACGATCCAAGAAGGCACCAGCCCTTCCCTTGCAAAGGTGGGGGCCTCTGAGTGGGACATGCTGCATATTCAGGCTCTTTTGATGTGTTGGTTAGTTGGGTCAAACTTTTCCTTTTTTATTCTTTGCTATAAAGGATGGCCCTCTAGGGGAAGAGGGAATGGAGAATCCACTAGGAGACAGAGGTGATACAATAACAAAAAGGTAGCAACAAAATTTTATTTTTAAAGGCAACCTCTACAATTCCTCATGTTCCTTGCCGTCCTCTTTATTTCCACGGCATCACCCAAGTACAAATCTCCATTACCATCTACCTGGACTACTGCAAGGGCAGCTTTTCTGAGCTCCATCCTCCCCCCGCTCCCTTCATCCATCCTTCTCACATCTTCCAGGCTAGCCTTCCCAGGCCACAGATCTGATCACATCATCCTTCTGCTCAATACCCTTTGGAACAAAGTTTCCATGTTTTTAGCCTGGCATTTAAGGGCCTCCACAATCTGACCTTTCTCATGTTCTCTCATGCTAAATCCCCCCCCCCCCAATCTGGCTCCAGCCCAACTGCTCCTGGTGCACACCCTGCCCTGCCCTACTTTTCTGTCTCTGGTCACACTGTTCCCTAGTCCAGAATGCCTTCCTCTCCCCACCTGCTAAATCTCTCACTATTCTTTGAAGTCCCACGGAATGTCACTACCTCCACAAAGCCTTTCCTAACTCCCACTGATCAATAACAAGCTTGTGTGTGTGTTCCTCTTATACATTCATCAGGTATTATTTAGTATCAGTTATCTGAGTATAAGTCAGCCCGCCCCAGAGACTCTATTCTAAAACTCAATGCTCAACCAGAACCTAGGACAGTGCTCTGCACACAGGAGATATTTGGTGAATGTTTACTGAAAGTGAATCTGAAAAATGAGAGATCCACAAATTTTAGCGTCAGTCTCATGCTAAGCCAGAGCTTGGTGATAATCATCCGAATAAGTATATAGTCTTCTAATAGCAGTGTGTGTATGTGTGTATAGATAGACAAATAATAGATTGGCAGATAAATAGGTAATCTGAGCAAGAGCATAATTTACCCTATCTTATGTATTTGTAACAGTTCTTAAATGATTTCTGCTCTTCTGAACTTGTCTAGAAATCAAGAGATGACATTCAGACAGCGTCCTGTTAAAAAACAGTAAGGCGCCCTGGTGAAAAACACCACTGCCTCATGTGACTGTAGAATATGTCAAATGATGGATTAAGAAAACAGTCAGCTGTTCCCCTGGGTTAACTACATTTTACCACTGTGACTTGAAATCCAGAGATCTAAGCATAGGGAGTACACAGTCACCCCCGAGCAACCTCCCTTAGCATTTCTGGTGCCAAAAAATCCAATCTGTCTTCTGAGAGATGAAACATCCAAAGGCATTTGGAAGCTCTTAGGGATCAAATTTTGTTTTGTTTTTAGAGTAAGACTGGCACAAATGTTATTTCTTGTTGTTAACTGTATAGCTTTCTGACCTATAATTACAAGCTATTAATTCCCCATTCCTTCTCACATATGTCTCTTCCCTAAAACAACACAAACCACTAAGCGAATCTTTCCAATATATCACTGCAGTCATGACTTGAGAAATGCCATCCTTGCTGCATGGGGCAAGAACATGCCCCAAGTCATCTTGATTTCAGGACGCGTGCCTATTTAAACACACAATGAACTTATGTCTGACATTTCGATTTGTTCCCAAGAAAGAGTAAAATGCACTTTCCTGAAAATTCTCTCATTTACAAGACTATCTATCAAACAGTTACTAAAGGAACGGCTTTATTTCTTCCTTTCCAGCCTATGGGAGAGGTCCAGCCCTTTCAGAAAGGCATTGATGATATAATAAATAAAGTTCTAGCTAACATAGAACTGAGAAGAATAACTAACAATTCAGAAGTGAGTCAAACCCAATAAGATGAATTTTAATAGAGATATGTAAAGTGGTAACTTGGGCTCCAAAATTCACCTCAAAAGTACAAGACAGATGAGGCAATAGTGAGAGAGCAGCATGTATCAGAGAGGCGGTATGATCCGGGGGAGAAGCACTAGCTCTGGAGTGTGAGGACTTGGGTTCAAATCCTACATGTGCTACTTACTTACTAAGTAATCTTGAACAAGTCATTTAATTTCTCTGGGCCTCAGTTTCCCTCATCAGCAAAATATGGGGGTTAGACCACATGGCATTCCAGCTCTAGATCTATGATTCTACATATTAGAAGGAACTGGATGCTTACATGAATAAAATAGAGAAAGAAGAGATCAATGAATTGGGCATGCAATCAAAAAAGCTAGAAAAAGAATAAATTAAAAATTCCCAATACCAAATTAGAAATTCTGAAAACCAAAGGAGAGATTAATTAAATTGATATTAAGAAAACTATTGAGCTAATAAATAAAACTAAGGGCTGGTTTTATGAAAAAACCAATAAAATAGATAAATCGTTGGTTAATCTGATTCTAAAAAAAGAAAGAAGAAAACCAAATTACCAGCAACAAAAATGAAAAGGGTAAATTCATTATCAATAAAGAGGAAACCAAAACAATGATTAGGAGCTATTTTGCCCAACTGTATGTCAATAAATTTGACAATCTTAGAGAAATGGATGAATATTTACAAAAACATAAATTGCCCAGATTAAGGGAAGAAATAAAATCCTTAAATAATTCTCTTTCAGAAAAAGAAATCAAACAAACCATCAATGAATTCCCTAAGAAAAAATCTCCAGGGCCAGAAAGATTCAGAATTGAATTCTATCAAACATTTAAAGAGCAATTAATTGCAATACTATATAAACTATTTGGGAAAATAAGCAAAGAAAGAGTCCTACCAAATTCTTTTTATGATAGAAATATGGTGCCGATACCTAAACCAGGAAGAGCCAAAACAGAGAAAGAAAATTATAGACCAATTTCCCTAATGACTACAGATGCAAAAATTGTAAATAAAATATTAGCAAAGAGATTACATCAACTTATCTCTAGGATAATAAACTATGACCAGGTAGGATTTATACCAGGAATGCAGAGCTGGTTCAATATTAGGAAAACTATCAGCATAACTGACCATCTCAACAACAAAACTAACAGAAGTCATACTATTATCTCAATAGACGCATTAAAAAAGCATTTGACAAAATACAACATCCATTCCTATTAAAAACACTAGAGAGCATAGGAATAAATGGAGTCTTCCTTAAAATGATAGGTACATCTATCTAAAATCATCAGCAAGGATTACAAGTAATAGGGATAAACTAGAAGCATTTCCAATAAGATGGGGGAGGAGGGAAGGTGTGAAACAAGGTTAACCATTATCACCATTGTTATTCAATATTGTACTAGAAACATTAGCTTTAGCAATAAGAGAAGAAAAAGAAATTGAAGGAATTAGAATAAGCAAAGAAACAAAGCTATCACTCTTTGCAGATGATATAATGGTATACTTAATCATAGAGAATCAAGTAAAAAATTACTTGAAATAACACAAATTTATCAAAGTTGCAGGATATGAAATAAACCCACACAAATCATCAGCATTTCTAGATATTACTAACAAAGCCCAACAGCAAGAGATAAAAAGAGAAATTCCATTTAAAGTTACTGTAAACATCATAAAATATTTGGGAGTCTACCTGTGAAAACAAACCCAGGAACTATATGAACACAATTACAAAACACTTTCCACACAAATAAAGTCAGATCTAAATAACTGGAAAAATATCAGTAGTTCACGGGTAGGCAGAGCTAATATAATAAAAATTACAATTTTACCAAAATTAAATTACTTATTCAGTGCCATACCAATCAAACTACCAAAAATTATTTTATAGAGCTAGAAAAAACAATAACAAAATTCACCTGAAAGAACAAAAGGTCCAGAATATCAAGGGAATTAATGAAAAAATTACAAGGGAAGGTGGCCTAGCCATGCCACATATTAAACTGTATTATAAAGCAGCAATCATCAAAACTACTTAGTATGGGCTAAGATATAGAGTGGTGAATCAGTGGAAGAGGTAAGTTACACAAGACACAGTAGTCAATGACTATAGTAATCTACTATTTGATAAATCCAAAGACTTCTGGGATAAGAACTCACTATTTAACAAAAACTGCTAGGAAAATTGAAAAACAGTATGGCAGAAACTAGGCAAAGACCAATATCTTATACCCTATATCAAAATATAGTCAAAATAGGTACATGATTTAGATATAAAGGCTGATACTGTAAGCAAACTAGTAGAGCAAGGAATAGTTTACCTGTCAGATGTATGGAGAAGGGAAGAATTTATGACCAAACAAGAGATAGAGAACATTATGAACCGCAAAATGGATGATTTTGATTACATTAAATTGAAAAGTTTTTGCACAAAGCCAGTCAATGCAACCAAGATTAGAAGGGAAGCAGAAAGCTGGGAAACAATTTTTATAGCCAGTATCTCTGATAAAGGCCTCATTTCTAAAATATAGAGAGAGAACTGAGTTGAATTTACAGGAATACAAGTTATTCCCCAACTGATAAATGGTCAAAGGTTATGAGCACGTACTTTTCAGAGGAAGAAATTAAAGCTATCTATAGTCATATGAAAAAATGCTCTAAAATAACTCTTAGTTGGTAAAATAACCAACTGTGTTGGTTGAAGTGCCCTTGAAGAGTTTGGCTTTTGTTTCCTTTGATTAATTCGGTGCATTTCATTGAGTCTTACTAGGTGCTAAGCCCCTGGCCCAAACCCCTATTAGGTGCTAAGCCTATGTGGGTGTGAAGCTCCCAGGGTACTAAGGGGAGGGGCTAACTCAAGAGCCAATCATAGGAGCCTAAGTTCTGGTCATTCAGATGACATTTGACGATGTCTGAAACGGTATAAAAAGAGAAGACAGCCATTTGCGCAGGTCTCTCACTCTTGGTGAGGAGACTCCAGGCAGCTATAGCTAAGAACCCTCCAGCTCGTAGACCTGGATGCTGAGACTTTGTTAAACTCTGGTAACTATGTATTGGGATTTGAATCAGACAAGGTCTGCCTGTCGATGTTTGTACTTTGTTTGTATTTTGCTCTGAAGTTCAGGGTGCTGGCTTTTTCCCCTGAATTAAGTGATATGTGTATGCTGGATTAAAATAAACTTGTCAACCCCTTAACATTGCTTTCCTTAGTAAAGATCAAAAGAACCTGGGCTTTTGCAGCGTGCTGGCAGTGTTCTTGTTGTTGGGTTTGTGTTGGTCTTTCACCTCCCCCAAAATAGCTGCTAGCCGGATTGTTGAAACAGTATCATATCCCACCTATCAGACTGGCTCACACGACAAAATGGAAAAATGATAAATGCTATGGAAGATGTGGAAAAATTGGAATACTAATTCACTCTTGGTGGAGATGTGAACTGATCCAACCATTCTGGAGAGCAATTTGGAACTATGCCCAAAGGCTATCAAAATGTGCATACCCTTTGATCCAGCAATGAGAAATAATGAAAGTGATGCTTCCAGAGAAGCCTAGGAAGATCTGTATGAACTCATGTAGAGTGAAATGAGCAGAACCAAGAGAACAGTTTATACATTAAGAACAATGCTGTACAAACAAAACAACTGTGAAAGCCTTAGAAACTCTGATCCCTTCAATAACCAAGCACAACTCCAGAGGACTTCTGATAAAACATGCTGCTCACTGACTCAAAGCATAGAATTGAAACATGGTTCTTGGACTTGGTCAATATGGAAATTTATTGTGTTTGACACTATTTATCTGTTACAAGAGCTTTGTTTTTAATTTTTCTTTTTTCTTTTTAATGGTGGAAGAAATGGGAAAGAAAATTGTGTTAATTGAAAAAAATATGATTTAATCATTTAAAAAAATTAGAATTGCTTGATAGGTGGAAGCTGAAAAGAGGGAAATACAGCCCTCTTCTAATTTTTTTAAAGGTGTGACCTTTAATATTCAGTTTATACAACCATTTTGAGACCATTTTGGCATATGGTGTAAGATCTAAAGCTAATTTCTACCAAGCCGCTTTCCAGTTTTCCCAGCAGTTGCTGTCAAATAGGGAGGTCTTCCCCAAGCAATGTATGGTCTATACTACACTGAACACTGGCTTACTGAATCACTTGCTTCTGATTTTTCCTTATCTACCCAGTTCCCTTGCTCAACACCAAAGTTTACTTTTAAAAAAAAAATTTCCCTTGAGACTCTAGACCTTTTTCTGCCAACAAATGACCTATGATTAGTTTCTCTAGCACAATAAAATATCCCATGAGTAGAGTGACATAACACTATATCAGTAATTTGGGTAGCATAGATGTTACACTGCATAGAGTTGTTTGTTTACTGTCTCCCCAATTAGACAGTGAACTCCTTGAGGGCAGAGACTGCCTTTTGCCTCTTTTTGTATTCCCAGCACTTAGCATAGTGCCTGGCACACAGCAGGTACTCAACACATTTTTACTGACTGAGCATTATAATTTTTATTATGCTAGCATGACCCAGCCACAAGCACCAAATAGTCAGCCCTCGGTTATATGTTAACAAAAGTTATGTAAATCATTTTACTTCATTTTGTAATTGTATCTACACAGGTCATTGAGCATGTCTTGGCAGGTTAACAGCCAGCTATGCATTTTCTAGTTATTTTGAATGGCACTTCCCTTTTGATTATTTGCTCCTGAATTTTGTTATTGCTCAATAGAAATGCTATGAATTTTTGTAGATTTGTTTCATATCTTGCCTACTTTAATGAAGCTACTGTCTCAACTACTTTTTCTAGGAGTCCCCAACAGCACTGTCAGCAGCAAATACTGATAATTTTGTCTCCGCTTAGTTTCTTTCTTTAGACAAAGCATCAAAGGAACATAAATTTAATGCATGATGAAAGGGGCCCTAGGCCACTGAATCTCACCCTCTCCTTTTAAAGATGAGGAAACTGAAACATGGACAAGTGAAGTGATTTGCCCAGGGTCAAAGACAGTTAAGGCAGAATCTAAACCCAGCTCTTCCTCGACTAGTAGAGTCAAACTTAAATGGAAATGGGGCCACTAACTGGTACATAAGGATCTATGCAGGCAGCATAGTGACTCAGTTTTAAAATGTGGTGTTTCCTCTGTTTTACTGGATTTTTATTTATTTTGTTAAATTTTTCCCAATTACATTTTAAGCAAGGAAGTTTGACACTCCTGCCCTACATTCCTCTGCCTCTCAATCTTAATGCTATCCCTAGCGTTTCTAGACCTAAGTCAAATAACATCACGGAAAGGAACAAGCCTTATTTTAATCCTGTATTTATGAGAGTTTCTAGGGTTTCTCCATTGTACATAATATTAGCCTTCAGTTTAAATACATACTGTCTTATTACAAAATGACCCTATGGTTTATAGGCTTTCTAGCAAAAGTAAATGTTGTACTTTGTAAAAGAATTTTAAGTTTTGGATGTTGTTTTTAATTAAATTAACTCTGTTAATTGGTTTCCTAATGTTGAACCATCCTTGCAACCCTGGTATAAATCCAACTTGATCATTATAAACAATTTTTTGGATAAACTGCTTTAGCATTTTTGCCACCTAAAATTTTTATTTGACATTCATTAAATCCCTCCCTCATCTACCTCAAACATCTCCCACTTGGATATCCCACTTGGATATGTCAAACTCAGCATGTCCAAAACAGAACTAATTTCCCCCCAAAACCCATCCCTTCTCCAAACTTCCCAGTTTCTACTGAGGATGCCACTATCCTTCTACAACCCTGGAGTCACCCTTGACCTGCTCCTCCTTTGCTCAGCTGCCAACACACAAGGCAGTAGAAAAAGAACTCATTCTGGAATCAAAGGACCTGGCTTCAAATCCCACCTGTACAAACTTGGATAAATTGATTCACCTGCCCAGGCCTTGGTTTCCTCATCTGTAAAACAAGTGGCCTCTGAGGTACCTTCCAACTAAAGACTGAAGAGCCTCTAGATAGACCTCCTCTATGTGTATCACACCAGACACTTCTACCCATCTCAACACTAACTCAGGCTCCCATTACTCTGGCCTGGACTATCACAACAACCTCCTCACTGGTCACCCAGACCCCAGTGTTCCCTCCTAGTCTATTTGCCACACAGCTACTAAATTCGTATTCCATCTGACCCTATAAAAAAAAAAGACCCTTTCTCAAAAAAAAAAATTATCGGGGTCCCCTGTGGCCTCTAGGGTGCGATACAAGCCTCACTGCCAGTGTTTAAAGGCCTTCACAATGCCTTCCCTTTTCAGTCTTATTGCATGATTCTCCTTCCTGAACCCTCCATTGGGACCAAGCTGCACTCTAAGTGTTCTCTAAACACAACATTCCACCTTCTGTGCCTTCAGTCTATGGTCCCCCAGGTCTGCCTTCCCACCCCTTCACACTGCCACCTCCTGGCATCCTGAGCCTCCTTCAAAAAACAGCTCAGGGAATCAACTCAAAGGTGAAAAGTTGCAGGATATGAAATAAACCCAGAGAAACCAGAAGCATTTTAATACAGTTAATCCTCAAGCACCTCTTAGAAGGTGCTGACCCCTCCCTCCCCATTTATCAGTGCCCTCAGACTTACTATCTCTAACTTTAATAATGGGTTGCTGTAGAACACCCCCAGAATGAAAACTCCTTAAGAATACTTGCCTTTGGGGGCAGAGCCAAGATGGCTGCAGGACTAGTGTGAGCTCCCCGCCAAATCCCTCCAAAAACCTATAAAAAATGGCTCTGAACCAATTCTAGAACTGCGGAATGCACAAATTAGCATAGGGAAGCAGAGTTCTAGCCCAGGGCAGCCTGGACGGTCTCTGGGTAAGGTCTATCCCGCACGGAACTGGGAGCTGAACAGAGCCCAGCGTGGGCGGCACAGACCAACCAGACTAGGAGCCAGGGGGAGCATGCCCTAGCGCCCTGAATCAGTGAGCTGCGGCAGTTACCAGACTTCTCAACCTACAAACACCAAAGACAACAGAGAAGGTTAGTGGGAAAAGCTGAAGGTTCAGCTACCGCCCCAGGGGCAGTGGAGGTGGGGCAGCTACAGAACTACAGCTGCAGTTGCTTCCTACCCCACACCCACCTGGTGGGAGGAATTAAGTGGCGGATCAGAGCAGGAGTACAGAGCCTGCTGAAGATTTAAGTCTAGTCCAGGTTGGGGGTTCTTGGGGAAGGAGGAGTCCTGATGTGGCAGAGCTGGCGTATCCCCCCAAGCTTGGAACATAGTTCTCTTAACTCTACAAGCAGTCATACCCCGCTGAAAAACTCAAGCGTCAAGTAAGTTGGCTGGGAATATGGCCAGGCAGCGAAAACGCACCCAGATTCAGTCTCAGACTTTGGAATCTTTCTTTGGTGACAAAGAAGACCAAAACACACAACCAGAAGAAGTCAAAAAAGTCAAAGAGCCTACAACAAAAGCCTCCAAGAAAAACATGAACTGGTCTCAGGCCAT
>CM053627.1:29845899-29891337 GCA_028646595.1 Phalanger gymnotis
GGCTGACTGGGGAACAGGGCAACCAGAATATACGCCATCTTGGAGGGGGGGGGTAGAAATGGGGAGAAAATTTGTAATTCAAACTGTTGTGAAAATCAATGCTGAAAACTAAATATATTAAATTTAAAAAAATAAAGAATGAAAAAAAATAAGAATACTTGTCTTTGTGACTCTAGAGCTAAGCCCACAGCCTTGCATCTAGTAGGGAATACCTACACTCTGTTAAATTATTTCCTATTTATCTTACATACAATTATACACAATTCACTTAGTATATATTTGTTTGCATGTTGTCTCCCCCATTAGACTGTAAGCTTCTTGCAGGCAGGGACTGTCATTATGGCAGGTCACCAAAGGGTGCCCTTTCAACAGAAGGAAAGGATCGATAGCAGGGCCTGTTACAAACTGCTCCGCTGCCTGGTACCTAGGAACTGACCCATTCATTCTTTAGGTCTTCTAGACATGGCATCGTGAGCGACATCCTGCCTCCTCCAAATTCTTTCCCAACATTCAGCCTTCTCAGGCAATTTTTCTTTAGTTGGTGGGTCAGGGGTCAGGCTAAATCAGCAGCCAGGGACAGAGACAGAAATCATTAGTCAATGTAAACACCATAACCTTTCACTTTCCTCAATCTCAACCAACAAAGGAGATACCTGAAGAGGTTTAGCACCTTTTCTGAGAGAAAGTCTTCCCATTTAACTCACTCAAGCCTGGGTGGACAATTACCAGAATTCTCAATCTTATCAGATATAAAAATCCCCTAACCATTTCTTCCTGTCCAACTTAATCTGAAGTAAAAACCAACACAGTCCAGGGCAGAGGCCAGAAGTTCTTTTGACTATCCAAAGAGGAACGGGGATGGGGGAGGGGGGTTATGGCTAGAGATGCAGGGAGTGGGGCCTGGGGCAGCATTAGGAACAGAAAGGAGAAGCCCAGTTAATAAAAGCACAGGGACAGACATAGTTCCCTCTCTCAGTTGGGGCCAAGCCCTCAGGGCAGCAGTCCTCTCCAGGAAGCCCCACCCCAAGAAAAGCCCCTTCACTCAAATGCTCTACCCATAACCCCCAAAGCTGACAAACCAGCTGCCCCTCAAACTCTTAGCATCGACCCTCTCTGCAGCCCTACGATAACGCAACGTGGAAGCCCCGAGTTCCCATCCCCTGACGAATCTAGGGCAGCCTGACTTGTGGAAGTCCTGAACTGCCATCCCAAACCAGAGGCCTGGACCCTGCCTCAGCCCTCCAAAACCCCTGGGCACCCCACTCCGGGTAGCTTTCTGACAAGCCAACCTGGCCTCCCCCACACCACTCAACCTGGAGGCCTGGAACACCTGGGCACCTGAGCCAAAGTGGCAGCTGCGCCAACTTGGAGGCCCTGAGCTCCCCCTCGTGGGGGGGAGGGGGCTCTCTTGGGACCCCAAGCATCCCCAGGCCACTCTCGCCTCAAAGCCCCGCCGCCCCCATTCATTTCCAGAAAGCTCAGAGGACACAACCTGGTGGCCCAGAGAGACAATGCTCTGACAGCTCCCCCAGTCCCAAACCCAGGCCCCTCCCCATCTGGCTCCTCTCCCTGAGGCACTTTAAAGTTTGATCCAGGAGGTATTATTGTCCCCATTCTACAGATGAGGAAACTGAGGTTAAGTGACTTGCCCAGGGTTACACACCTAGGAAGTGCCTGAGATTGGATTTGAACGCAAGTCTTCCTGACTCCAGGCCCAGCGCTCTATCCACTGCACCACCCAGCCTAGGGCCTCTTCCCCTCTTTCGCCTCTCTCACTTTCCCTCCTACAACCTAGAGCCCCCTACCTTCTCCCACCCCAACAAGCAGCTCTTCTATACCGTCCCCCCACCCCAGGGGCAAGGCCCCTCCTCCTTCCCTTCCCTGGGGGCGTGGTCTCTTCCTCTTCCCCCACCCCAAAGGTGGGACTCCCGCCCCATCCCCCTCGGGTGCTGGGCCTCCTCTTCTCCCCCCCACCCCAGGAGTAGGGCCCCTCCTCCTCCTTCCTTCCCCCATCCCCCGAGGAGTCAGGGCCCCTCCTCCTTCCCTCCCCGGGGGCGGGGCCTCCCTCCCCTCCCCCACCTCGGGGGCGGGACCTCCCGCCCCCCCCTCACCTGCTCAATGGCTAGCTGCACCTCCGGAGTAAGCTGCAGCACGGCTTCCAGCTCCTCCACAAATTCGAGCTCCTCTTCCTCCATCATCCCGCTCCAGCCTTGCCTTAGCCTCAGGCCCGCGGCGGCGGCGGCGATGCCCGCCCCCCCGCGCCGCCCCCCAGTGCCCCCGTTTGCACCGGCTCGGTCAAGCAACCAGATACTTCCGGAAGCCACGGCACTTCCGGGAGCCGGGGCACTCTGGGATGGTGGAGGACTTTCCCTGGAGCCGAAGCCGAGAGGGGAGGAGGAGGAGAGAAGAGGAGTTGTGATCACGTGGGGTCCTGAAGCCCCGCCCCTCCCGCCTACTTCGACTAAAGGCATCCTGCTCTAACCGTAGATCTCCGAAGCCCTTCACCTCGGATCTGTAGCCCGAGAACATGGGTTGGAGTCCGGACCCTGTGCTTTTTCCTGCGTGACTTTGAACCCAGTCTTTATTTCCCTCTGTAAAATCAAGGGGCAGAATGAGGCTTAGATAGTCCTGGAGTCGGGAAGAGTGGAGTTCAAATCCAGTCTCAGACAAGTCTTATTTGTGTAACCTGTCTGCCTCAGTTTCTGCATCTGTAAAATGAGGATCAGAATAGCCCCTACCTCCCCAGGCTACACGAAGAGTTATGGCAAATGCTCATAGGACTTTCCACACCACTCGTGAACCTCATTATTTTCTTATTTACAGTCTGTGAAATGAGGGACTATGCCCCGATGACTTCTGAGGTCCTAACTTTCTAAAGTCTAAGCGGGTGGACAGATGTGCCCAGATAAATCATGTGAGTCAGAACGTGCTAAGTGCAGACCAGTCAGCTTGCAGTGTGTTGGGTTGGATGGAGAAGGGGACAGTCTGACACTCGGCGGCTTTGTCCCTCTGGGAAAGGCTTCTCAGCGCCTCAGACGCTCCCCAAGACTGAGGATCTCAGGTCAGTCACTGCCCTCCGTCTGTAGAGAGAGGCTCTGCTCCAGGAGAGCCACTCAGATGGACTTGGGAGCTCATCAATTCTAGCCTTCTTCTAAAGATGCAGCTCACAGCACAGCATCCATGCAACGCCAATCGATAGAGAAAAGTCCCCCTCACCCCCACGTTGGGTAGACTACCTGTGGTTCGGTTGTGTCTGACTCTCCATGACCCCATTTGGAGTTCTGTTTTGTTTTTTTTGGCAAAGATACTGGAGTGGTTTCGCCATTTCCTTCTTGTTTTACAGATGAGGAAACTGAGGTAAGGGAAGGGAAGTAATTGCCCAGTATCACACCTGTAGTCAGTTTCAGTGGTGGGATTCAAACCCCAGATCTTTGGATTCCAGATCCACATACTCTTTCACACTGCCTCTCTAATAGTAATATTTCTATGGCATTATAGCATTGATAAAGCACAACAACCCTATAGTATATCATTGATTCCATTGTATAGATGATGGAGTCTAAGAAGAAAAAACTTACCCAGGGTCACACAGCTAACAAGTCCTAAGACAGGGCTTAAACTCAGGCTATCTGTCTTCAAGGCAAGAACTGCCTCCCTAAGGAAGAGTGGAATTGGCTATCTATAAAATCTATCTGGACTGTCACCGGTCCGTGGACTTTTGAATAAGGAAAACCTTTTGTTCCCTTGTTATAATGGAGGGTTTTTTCTCCTCTGTCTCTGCCCCCTCAAAATGAGGGTGTCTATCCATACCTGGCTTTCCTTTAATCATGAATCCCAAGAAGGAACGGTCACTACCTTTAAAGGTCTCAGCATTCCTATCCCAAAGAACCAGCTGGCCAGAATCACATCCAGGTTAGAACTCTCCCTTCTTACTTCCTCTAGCTTCTAATGCTGATTTTGACTTTAGAAAAAGATGAATAGAGCCTTCTTAATTAGGCATACCACCAGTCTTCAAGGATTTGAAGCACTGTCATGTAGAAGGATGATCAGGCATGTTCCATCTGGCCCTAGAGGGCAGAATCAGAAGCCAGGGGTGGAGGTTACAAAGAAACTGATTTCACTTTGATGTTAGGAAAAAAAAAAAATCTTTCTAATCATGAGAACTGTCTAAGTTGGAAGGGACTGTTCTGAAAGGTAGTGAGCTCCCCATCATAGGAGGTCTTTGAGCAAAGGCTGGATGGCCACTGGTCAGAATAAGTATGTTGTATCAGGGGATTTTTTTTTCCAGCTAGTGCTTGGAACGGCCAGCCTCTGAAGCCCCTTCCAGCTCTGAGATTCTGTGACCTGTGGCCCAATGATCAGAGACAAAATCCATTTTTTTTTTCACATCTGGGAAGACATGACTACTTTATAAAGGTGATCTCTCCTCTCCATATCAAGCCTTACCCTTTGAATAGACACATGACTTTCCCATTGTGTAGCTGGTAACCTGTTAGTTAACCTATCCAAAACAGAACCCATTATCTTTCACCCCAGATTATCCTCTCTTCCCTAATTTCATTATGGCTGTAGAGTGTATGACTATCCTCCTAGACACCCAGGCTTACAACCTGACTCTTCTCTCTCTCTCTCCTACACACACACACACACACTCACACACACATACCACCACCACCACCACACCACCACCACACATATCCCAGCCCTATATTCAATCTGTTGCCAAAGCCGGTCCAGTCTACCTTGGAAACATCTCTCATGTATGTTCCTTCTCTCCTCGGATACTGAAACCATCCTGGTGCGGGTTCTCACCTCCTCCCACCTGGATTACAAGAGCTGCTGGCTGCCCTTCCTTCCTCAAGTCTCTCCCCATCTAGTCCATCCTCCACTCAGCTATGAAATTGATTTCCCTGAAGTTCCAATCTGACCATATCACTCCCCTAGTCAATAAACTCCCCAGCATCTCCAGGATCAACTAGAAATGCCTCTGTTTTGACATTCAGACCCATTACGACCTGCCCCTCCCCTACCTTTCTAGTCTCCTTCTTCCTTCATCCACTTTCATTCTGATCCATACT
The DNA here is from genome assembly GCA_028646595.1 of Phalanger gymnotis. NCBI lineage: Eukaryota > Metazoa > Chordata > Mammalia > Diprotodontia > Phalangeridae > Phalanger > Phalanger gymnotis. The sequence goes on from CM053627.1 coordinate 29,850,978, forward strand.
GGCCTCTTTTGCTGTTTCTTGCACAAGATAATATCCATCTCCCAAATCTGTCCCTGGCTGTCCTCCAGGACTGGTGTTCTCTCCCTCCTCACCTCCACCTCTCAGCTTCCTTAAAGTCTTCCCTGAAGTCCGGCCTTGTGCAAGGAGATTTTCCTGGTCCTCCTTAATGTTTGTTCTTTCCCTCTGACTCCAGTACATCCTCTCTGTATTGTTGTTTGCAACATAATTGTTTGCATGGCATGTCTCCCTTCTTTAGATTGTATGCTCCCTAAGGGAAAAATTGGGGCGTTTGCCTTTTTTTGTTTCCTCAATGCTTTGTGCAGTGCTTAGCACATAGTAGGTACTTAATAAATACTTGATTTGAAGAGACAAGGTAGGAAGCTTTTAAAATAACTTAGGGCCCAATGAATTGTCGAGGTAACTAGAATAAAGTACCTTGAGATGGACCAAGAAGTGGAGAATGCTTGACAGAAAGATGAATTCAAAACCCCTTCTAACCGTTGCTGGCCAGATCGCCATTTGAAATCAATTAAGCATGTATCGAATGTCGACTTTGTGTCAGGCTCTGTGCTATTACCTGGAAACACGAATATAATGAGTTCAATACAGTAATCTCTTCTCACAAGGTGCTTCCATTCTAAGAGGAAAGACAGACGACAAGGACACATGATTATATATGGAATATATACGAAGAGAATAAATACCAGGCAATCACTAGCAGCTGGGGGATCAGGAAAAGCTTCATGGAGAACTGGTTGGATTTGAAGTTTGAAGAGATAGAGGGGATACTACAAGGCAGAAGTGAGGAGGGTGTGCATTCTACGCATGGTCTGGGGGTGGGGAGATAAAGAGATGGGAGATGGATACATATGTACACATATGTATAATATACGTGTGCAGTGTGGTCAGAAAGGTCATTTGGGGCAAGGCTGTGAAGGGCTTTGAAAGCTAAGCAGAAGCATTCATATTTTATCCTAGAGGTAATTGGGAGCCATTGGAGTTCATGGGGTGGGGGTGGGGGGGGTGGCAATCTCGTGGTCAGATTCATGTTTAAGACAATGACTTTGGCAGCTTTCTAAAGGATGGCTTGAAGTAGAGACAAGGCAGGGAGACCAATCAGGAAACCTATGCAATAATCCAGGAGAAAGTTGACAAGATCTGAAATAAGTTGGAGGTCATGGGAGTACAGAGAGGGTGTGTGAGAGAAGTCAGGGAAATCAAAACAGCAAGTTTTGGCAATTGACTGGATGTGGGGAGTGCCAGAGAGTGAGGAAGTGAGGTACAAAACTGGGGGAAATAGGGACATTTGGAAGTCGAGTGGTAGGCACAGGCGTGTGGTCCGGCTGGTGGAAGAAGAGACAGTGACCTTGCCCTCTGGGGTTAACTTTATCTCTGTGTCTTTTTCCGCCGATGATTCGCCCACCTGTGTAGGAAAATGGAAAACTGGGGAACCACATAGCTCTTTGATTGCAATTAGGTCCTCCTATGGAGTCTAACTTTCAGTGACTAAAATCTGGAGATGAAGAAATGAACACTTATTTGAGAATTAGAATTAGGTCGCTAGAGGAGATCCGCATCTAATATCTGTAAGATTAAAACAAAGGACAAGCCTCGAAGAGGCCAGCTACTTAGCTAGAGGTTTCCTAGCTCTTTGTTCCAAAGAGCTTGGGATCAGGGGCTAAGAATTTTCTCTGGAAGATGAGGTCTCCTAGCCAAGACTGTGAATGAATAAGAAACTCTTCTATAAGGGGACAGAAGAAGAGTAAGGCCATGAAGGGCTTTTCCAGAGTCCCCCACTCAATAAACTCCCGGGGCTCCCTGTTACCTCCAAGATCAAGTATAAAATCTTCTGCTTAGCTTTTAAAGCACTTCACAGCCTGGCCCCCTCCTACCTTTCCAGGCTTCTTAGACTTTAATCTCCTCCACAGTCTATGATCCAGCCACACTGGCCTTCAGGCTGTTCCTTTGTGTCATCAAGAGCAATAAACATTTATTAAGCTATCAACTCAGTGCCTGCCAATCCATCCATCAATCAATATTTAATTAAGTTCTTCCTCTATGTCAGGCACTGTGCTAAACAGGGAAAGGTAGCTCCTGCCCGGGATGCTCTCAGAAAAACCTGTGAAGTCTGACATGAACAGATGCAAAGTGAAATGAGCAGGACTGGGAGAATATTGTTCACGGTATGAGCAGCATTGTATGATGATCGACGTCAGTGACTTGGCTATTCTCAGCAACGCAATGATCCAAGACAATTCTTAAAGATTTATGATTAAAAATGCTATCCATCTGGAGCAGCTAGGTGGCACAGTAAGTAGAGTACGGGCCCTGGAGTCAGGAGGACTTGAGTTCAAATCCGACTTCAGACACTTGACACACTTACTATCTGTGTGACCTTGGGCAAGTCACTTAACCCCAATTGCCCTGTCTTCTCCCCTCCAAAAAGAAAAAAAATGCTGTCCATCTCCAGAGAAAGAATTGATGGAGTTTGAATGCAGATCAAAGCATACTTTTTCTTTACTTTTATTTTTTGTGTTTTTGTCTGTTTTCTTTTACAATGTGACTAACGTGGAAATAAACTTTTTAAAAAGATAACTCCTGTCCTCCAAGAGCTTCCAATCTAATGGGGGAGGCATCATGCAAACAAATATATACAAACAAGCTATAAACAGGATAGATAGGAAATAATTAACAGAAGAAAGGCTTCCTGTATTAGATGAGATTTTGGGTAGGACTGAAAGGAAGTCAGGGAAGTCAGCAGCTGAGTTGAGGAGGAAAAGTGTTTCGGGAGACAATCCGAGAAAATGCCTGGAGGAGAAAGATGGAATGACTTTTCTGGAACTGCCAGGAGGCCAGCGTTACTGGATGGAAAAGTATGTGTTGGGGAGTAAGGTGCGAGAAGACGGGACAGGTGGGAGGGCTTGTAATGCCACCTCCTGGCTCCCGTCCTCCTCACTGGCCACTCCCCATGTGTGGCAGGCTCTCGCTCTTCCCCCTGGCTCAGCTTCCTTCCGGACTCAGATCAATCCCAGCTTCTGCCTGAAGTCTCTCCTGCTCCTCCTCTCCCACCCCCACACCATGATCTCCCCTTGAGATCACCTTCCTTTTTCACCAGATGTGTCCTGTATGTGCTAGACATTTATTCAATGTCTCCTCCATTAAAATGGGAGCTTCCTGAGGGCAGGTACCGTGTTTTGCCTTTCTTTGAGAGCTCCAGTGCTTAGGACAGAGCCTGACACAAAATAAACATTTGATAAATGCCTGTTGACAGACAAGAGAAGACAGGAGGAAGAGGACAATGGAGCCCACACACCTGGCATACCGCATCCTTTTCCCCCACCTCAGCAACTCAACTTCAGTTGTCATGACAATCTCCATCCATGTGCAGCTGCACCCTCTGCACCAGACAATGCCCTGGTGGATTTAACCCTTTCTGCTCTAGAGCTTGCTGGCTCTGGAGTTAGAGGCCCTGGGTTCAAATCCTACCTCCAATGCTTATTACTTGGGCCTCAGTTTCCTCATCTGTAAAATGAGGGGGCCAGACCAGATGGCTTCACGGGTCTCTTCCAGCTTTAGAGCCAGGATCCTATGTCCCCACCCTGGTAACTATGCTCTCCTGGACAGTGAGTGTGTCACATGGCCCACTATATCTGCCTAGTCCCAGCCACGCTTTACACTTCACCTTCTATCTTCTGGCTCCATCACCTCATAGGCACCTTATTTTCTGCTCTGAAACTCTAATCAAATCAATACTGCCTGCTTCTGTCAATAAACTTCCCTATTGACTCCACCCAACATCTTGTGACTTCCCAAACCAAAACCTTCCTCTCTGGCCAGCACTCTCCTAGATCCGTTCTTTCTTCCTATTTGAATATGTGGTCCTTGAGGACAAGACCTGTGTGTTAAAATTGTACCTTGTTCTGGTCCTCGGACTCCCCACTCCCAGTCAGTATAGTAAGTTTTCTGAGGAGCCAGTCAAGGGAACATAATTTACAAATTGTATCATATATTAACTAAAATTCACATCCTGGGAATATGTGCTGAATCAGCAGAAGCCACTTAGGGCTACTTGTCAATGTGGTTGTCCTGTGATACGTAAATCCCAGACAAAATCCAGACCTCTATGGCTCCAGACCAACAGAACATCAAAAACAAATGTGCTGATGACTTTGAGGTAATAAATTTGAAGTGTTACTGACAACTTTGAGATGATTTGGAAATGGTAATGAAGCAACCCCAAGGTGGCTCAAATAGGAGTTGGTCTATTTCCTCCTGTGTGGGATGAAAGACCCTCACCAATTAAAAGTTAATTTATAATAAGGAGCCATCTCAGGGTGGGAACAGAAATAAATTTTATTCTATTCTCGAGAACAGGGCATCCCCCGCTAGCACAAAGTGGAACCAGCAAAGGAGGTGCTTTACAAGAGGCAAAGCACCAATAATTATACCTAACACAAGAGAATTCCCGCCCACCTCTGACCCTTCTCACCATTGGCTGGGAGTCAGGCTTACAATCTGAGCACGAAAGCTAGACAAAGAACCGGGAAATTGAGGCACAGAAACTCCAATTCCCATTCCCTTAGTTAATGATTACAACTGAGGTGACATCTATAAATCCAAAGAAGAAGAATAGGATAAGGGGAGGGGGAGACCCTCTCCATTCTTCTACAGTACTTTTACAGTAAAGGAAAGCAGGTCATAGTGACCCTAGTCTTACTGAGCAAATCTTTAAATCAGAGCCATAAGAAAGAACAAAAAGTTTCAGGGTAAACTTTCCCAGAGGCTGAGCCATCATACTGTCACGGCCTCAGAATTTTTCCTATTTCCCTATTTCTTGATTTTTAAACATTTGTCAGTATAGATATAGATATATATTTATACATATCTTCCCTGTGAAATCTTCACATTTTATTTACCTCACACACTCTGCACCAAAAAGACCGTATAAAAGTCAGACCTCAAACACCTGCCCTCCTATCTCCTTCACGTCCTTGCTGCCTGCTGCTCCCAACTCCAATCTATGGCTATGGAAGTGATATTCTCTGCCTCTTCCCTCCCATTCTCTTCCTCATGCTGTCTTCCTTTCCCATCCCATTCAATGTCCCCAGGAGGCTGTCTGCCTCTGTATCCCTGTCAATTGAAGACATTCCTATCGAGTATGCAACAGTCCCGTTTCGTACATCAATCACCAATTCAACCTCTCTTGCTTTTGTACTTGTATCCTGACCCTTAATACATTAAGCAGCACATAGTAAGAATTTAACAGATGCTCTTTCATTCATTCATTATAGCTAAAGGGATCTGTGGGACACAGTACAGAAAAAAAAAAAAAAGAAATGAAAACAAATAGCCAAAAAGCCATTGTCTCTTTTCTCTGCGTTCCGGTGAATTCAATTATTCTCTATTGAGGCAAACAGAGTTAAGTGACTTGCCCAGGGTCACACAGCTAGTAAGTGTCTGGATCCAGATTTGAACTTTAGAGTCTTTCTGACTCTAAGTCCAACACTCTAGCCCCTGTGCCACCTCATTGATCCTGATTTATTTCAGCTACCACTGGACTGGGGTCCTGAAGGTGACTTCCAAAGGTCACTCCTCAGTCCTTGAGACATTCACGTTCAATGCGAACCTTAATTCTGGAACACCTGGGTGTTGAAGAGCCTTCTGAACCTTTCAGACTTATAAGGACAAACGGTCTACTCCCATCATTTGGGACACAGCAAATTTTCCCAAGAGCACTTGGACAAAGAAGAGGTGGCTTTTCTGAATTGCCTCCACAGCCAATCAAAAAGCCTCCCTTTCAACAGGTGGTTTGCAGGTTGGTGCCAGTTATAGAATGTCTATGTATGCTCCAGTGTCTCTCTGCATCAGCCAAGCAAGCTGAGAAGCCTGTGCGGTATCAGACCCTGGTTACAAGAGGTTCATAGGTTTGGAGCTGGCAGAGATCTGGTCCAATCTTTTCATGTTACAGATGAGCAACTGAGCCCAAGATGGGTTAAGTTACTTACCCAGGGTCACCTAGCTAGGAATGTCTGAGGTGAGATTTGTTGTCATTGGACTCACCCCCTGTAGCCAATCAATTGCTAAATCTTATCCATCGCCAACATCTCTTGCACTCCTAGGCTTCCTTCCACTCTTTTCCCCTCCCCTAGCTGGGGTCCCTGTCTCCACTCTCTCCCGTTTCTCCTTTCTTCTTGCAGCTGTCAAAAGAATCTCCCTAAATCATAGCCCTGACCACGTAACTCCCCTGTACCAGATTCTTCTGTGAGTCCTTTTCAGTTCTGAGATAAGACACACAATTCTCAGCCTGGCTTTTAAAGCCTCCACTGGCTTTCTGGCCATTTCCTATTTCTGGCTTATTTCCTACAACTCTGTCCACTCCTCTTTGTTGCCCCAAATCGGCAGTCCATCTGCTACGCAATACTGCCCCCCATGCCAAGAACGAGTGCCCTCTTTACCTCGGTCTCTCAGAAATTAGAATGTCATTCAAAGCCTCTCTCAATGTGAAGCCTTCGCCAGTCTCTCCAGTTGTCTGTGCTTTTTCCCTTTTGAAATTACCTTGCATTTACTTATTTGTTTATGTGTATTCTCTGTCCCCCTGTAAGCTTCTTGGGGGCAGAGTTTGCTTTTGTTTTTTTCATTTTGTCTTTAGTAGATAGAGTGCTGGCCTTGGACTCAGGAATCCCTAAATCTGGCCTCAGACTCTTATTAACCATATGACTCTGGGTTCTATAACCTCTCTTTGCCAGTTTCTTCCTGTCTAAGATGGCAATAACAATATCACCTACCTCACAGCTTTGTTGGGAGGATCAAGCCAGATAATATTTGCACAGTGCTTAGTAAACCCTGAAGTACTACGTCACCGATAGCCATTATTCAGTGATAACCTACTGCACGGAGCACTGAACTTGGAGGCAGAAAGACCCGAGTTCAAATCCAGCTTCAGAGGCTTATCAGCTTTGCGACTCTGGGTAAGTCACTTAACCACTCTGAGACTCACTTTACCCATATGTAAAATAGGGATGAAAATAATACCTACCTCTTGGGATTGTAATGAGGATCAGATGAGATGCCATCTGGAAAGTGCTTTGCCAACCTTAAAGTGCTGTATAAATGCTAGTAAATGTTAATATAAATATAATATAATATGTATAACATATAATGTGTTATATAATATAATAAACATGAATTCTAACAAAGCACTATACATGCTAATAAACAATATTACCATTATGGGCATTTAGGTGGCCCAGTGGATAGAGCACCAGGCTTGGAGTCAGGAAGACTTGTATTTCTGAGTTCAAATCTGCCCTCGGACACTTACTACCTGTGTGACCCTGGGTAAGTCACTTCACCCTGGTCTGTTGGTCTCAGTTTCCTCATCTGTAAAATGAGCTGAAGAAGGAAATGGCAAACCACTCCAGTATCTCTGTCAAGAAAACCCCAAAATGGGGTCACAAAGAGCCAGACGTGACTGAAATGACTGAACAACAATGAAAAGTATTATTATTAATATATCCCCATCATTATCAATAATCCCTGTACATTATTAATATATAATCATCATCCCTAGTGCCTTGCACATAGCAGGCATTTAATAATGCTTGTTGAATTTAATTAGATTTAATTAAGCCATTGAATTTCTTCCTGTGACTGGTATGCTTATGGCTTGTCTGCTAAATAAATTTAGCCTCTGCCCCAAATGAGGAGAGTGATCCTAGAGTCTGGGAAAGTTGAACAAGTTATCTGGAAGTCTGTAGCAACATGAAATGAGTTGGGCAGAACCCATTAGATAGTGATTTCATTTTGCGTGCTTGTGTTCCTGACTTGCCTTAATGATAATTTCATTTCCCTTCAAAAAATAGCAGAGGCTATAAAGGAAAATTGCTATTCTGAACCTGATTCCAATTACAAGGAGGAAATAGTTGCTCAAATAGAAACAACAGGAATTCTGGGGGCAAGTGCCGACTCAGTCCATCGAAGAGTTTTGGAATAAAGAAGAAGAAAGTCAGATGTTGTCTGGCATGTGCTTAGTTCTGGGGAGATCTTATTTCAAAGGGGCAGAGAAAAGAGAGGTAGGAGCCATGGACCTCATCATTTTCAGAGGAAATTGGCAAAAAAAAGGAAGTTCACAAGAATTAAATTCTAAAAACAGTCGTAAAAATTCTATCAATGAAGAGTGGAAAGGGAGGTGGACAAAGAACCGGGAGAATTGTTTAAAAGATGGAAACCAGAGCAAGTACTAAAGGAAATAACAATGCACACAAAAGGAGAGTGTGCCTGCCAGGGGCATTGGAGCCCATGAGAACCTGAAGCTTAGAATGAATTCTAATTGTGTTCACATAGTTCCTGTGTGCATCTTGGCAGGTAGACTCCCAAGGATTTTATCTGTCCACAGAGGTTTTAAATGGAATTTCTGTCTCTTCCTGCTGGGTTTTTTTTTATTGGGGGGGAGGTGGGAATAAATAGAAATGCTGATGATTTATGTGGATTTATTTTACATCCTGCAACTTTGCTAAAGGTTTTAATTGATTTTTACCAGTGTTTTAGTTGACTCTAGGTATGCATGCCATCTAGGTATACCATCATGTTATCTGCAAAAAGTGATAGTGTTATTTCCTCGTTGCCTCTTCTTTATTTCTTCAATTTCTTTTTCTTGTCCTATTGCAATAATTAGCATTTCTAGCACAATATCGAATTACAGTGATAATAATGGACATCCTTGTCCCTGATCTCATTGCAAAGGCTTTTAGTCCCATTACAGTTAATACTTGCTTGTAGTCTTAGATAGATACCTCTCGACATTTTTAAAAAAAGCTCCAGTCATTCCTATTCTTTCTAGTATTTTTAATAGAAATCAGTGTTTTATTTTGTCAGAAGCTTTTTCTGCATCTATTGCTATAATCATATGATTGGCACTTTTTTTAGTTATTGATATGGTCAAGTATGTTGATAGCTTTCCTAATATTGAATTAGCCCTATATTCCTGGTCTAAATCCAACCTGATCATAGTGTATGGTCTTTGTGATACATTGCTGTAATCTCCTTTTTATTTAAATTTTATTTTATTTAAAATTTTTCATCTATAGTTTTCTTTCACTGTTTTTGCCCCTCCTAGTTTAGGTATCAGCATCATATTTGTGTCATAAAGGGAATTTGGTAGAACTCCTTTGTCTATTTTTCTAAATAATTTATATAGTATTGGAATTAATTATTCTTTAAATGTAAGGTAGAATTCACTTGTGAATCCATCTGGTCCTGCGAATTTTTTCTTAGGGAGTTCATAAATGGCTTGTTCAATTTCCTTTTCCATGATAGAGTTATTTAAGTACTCTATTTCTTTGGCCGTTAGTCTGTGCAATTTATATTTTTGTAAATATTCATCCATTTAACTTAGATTGTTAGATTTATTGGCATATGGTTGGACAAAGTAGCTTCTAATAATTCATTTAATTTCATCTTCATTGGTGAAATCAATCTTTATTTTTGAGACAGATAATTTGGTTTTCATCTTTCTTTTATCTAAAATCAAATTAACCAGTGATTTATCTATTTTATTGGGTTATTTTTCCCCACAAAACCAGCTCCTGGTTTTATTTATTAGTGAGTAGAATTTTTACTTTCAGTTTTATTCATCTCTCTTTTGATTTCCAGGATATCTATTTTGATTTTTAATTGGTCATTTTTAATATGTTCTTTTTCTAAGTTTTTTATTTATCCTAGGTTAATTTGTTGACCTACTCTTTTTTCTTTTATTGATATAAGCATTTAGAGACATAAATGTTCCCCTTAGCATTGCTTTGGCTGCATCCCACAAATTTGGGTATGTTTTCTCTTTGCTGCAATTATCTTTGATGAAATTCTTGGTTGTTTCTATAATTTGTTCTTTGATCCATTCATTCTTGGGGATCGGATTATTCAGTTTACAATTAATTTTTAATCTATGTTTCATTATGGAATGTAATTTTTATTGTATTATGGTCCCAAAAAGGCAAATTTAATATTTCTGCTTTTTTTTTGTATTCATGTAGGAGGTTTTTATGTCTTAATACAGGATCAGTTTTTGTGAAGGTACCATGTATACCTGAGAAAAAAGTATACTTCTCTCTATTCTTATTCATTATTCTCTGGAGGTCTATAATTTCTAAATTTTCTAAAATTCCATTCTTCAATATGTTTTGCATGATTGCACATGTATAACCTATATCAAATTGCTTACTATCTAGGGGGGAGGGAGGGAGAGAATTTGGAACTCAAGATTTTTTTTTTAAATGAATGTTAAAAATTATTTTTGCATGTAATTGGAAAAAATAAAATATTCCTCCATAAATAAAAAAATAAATTCCATTAATCTCAACTTCTTTCTTATTTACAGGCATACCACATTTTATTGCCCTTCGCAGATCTTGTGGTTTTTTTTTTTTTAATAACTTGGGGGTTTGTGGTGATCCTGCATCAAGCAAGTCGATTGGCCTCATTTTCCCAACATTCACTCACGTCATGTCCCTGTGTCACATCTTGGTCATTCTTACAATATTTCAAACTTTTTCACTATATCTGTTATTGTGATCTGTGATCAGTGATCAGCAATCTTTGATGTTTTAACTCCAGACCCTCTTCAAAAGTCTGTTTTGCTTCTTACCACTGCCTCCCTTACTCTATCTTCCTTCTTATCCCCACTCTTTGTATATGTGTTCCCTGTGTATATGTATGTATATGTATACGTTTATATACATATATGTATATGTGTGGATATGTATATATGTAATATGTATACATGCATGCATGTATGTATACATATCCACACATATATTTTAAAGCAGATAATCTATAGCTCTAGAGCCTGCATCTGTGTTTGGGATTGACTTTCTAAGTCACACCTCCCTACTTTCACAGCATTCAATTGACTTGCTTTGATCATATAATTTTAAACAGTACAAAAATACAAGGAATTACAAGGAAAATTTTTTGTTTTTGTTTTTTTGAGGGGGGAAGGCAGGGCAATTTGCTCGCGGTCACACGGCTAGTAAGTGTGTCAAGTGTGTGAGGTCTGATTTGAACTCAGGTCCAGCTGACGCCAGAGCCAGTGCTCTACTCACTGCGCCACCTAGCTGCCCCACAAGGAAAACTTTTAAGCACTCCTACATGAAGCCCTTTCCACAACCATCTCCTGTAGTCCTCCTGACTTATCTCCCTGGGGATAGGGAGTGCCTGGGGAAAGGTCCCAAAGAAACCACACCCACTGATCATAGAGAAACAGTAAGAAGCAATATGTGGGATGGAGGAGTTATGTATGAATACAGGGCCCCAACTCGGGTTCTCCAAATTATCAGAAATGCAAAGGTAACACAGTTCGCTGGGGTTGGCTTCTCTACTCTGTGACTCATCACCACCAGCCTTCATGGGAGCTGACAGTCTCTGGCACTGAGTCTCCTCTGGCTTCAGTCCCCACTTCTGTTTCCAATCTGGTTGCTTCTCTTGCACTGGTTTCACCACTGGTCCTGGACGGGTACAGGCTCAGGCCATGGACACTGGCACCATCCGCAGATAAATTAGGGCCACCCACTGCAGCACTTGGAGTGAAGCCTCTGTAGGAATTCGAGGCTTTTTAAAATTAAGAGACTTGGTCAGTTTCTCCTGCCCGTTTCATTTCTGACACTTGGCAGCAAATGGCTCCCTAGATGATTGATTATGTAGTAAACCAGTGTCTGCACCAGAGGAAAAAAGGAGAAAGCTCACACAGGATGCTTAAGTGTCCTCAAAAGAGACCTACTAAGGTGCTTTCTTTACAGCTTGATGGAGATGGATGGGGAGGAGATGCTGCATTCCTCCAAATCTGTCTAGATGGGGATGTGGCAGATCCTCCAAAAATGGCTTCCTAGCTTTCCCTTTTTGCATAGGAAAAATCTCCTCTCTCATGTTAGAGCTGCTTTCTCCTTTCCTGGGGTTCCAGGATAGTGACTGATAGGGAGGAAGGTGCTGTCTATTCCTTCTAACTCCTGTTTCAACAATCTGGCTAGCAGCTGTTGTGGGGGAAAGACCTACACAAGCCCAACAACAAGCACACTACCAGCATGCTGCAAAAGCCCAGGTTCTTTTGATCTGCTTTACTCAGGAAAGCAACATTAAGGGGTTAACAAGCTTACTTTAATTTAGCATACAAATAGCATTCACTTAGTTCAGGGGAAAAAGCCAGCACCCTGAACTTCAGAGCAAAATACAAACAAATTACAGACATCGACAGACATAGTTGCCAACATCTAAGTTCAGCCCAGGAACTCATAACAAGGGTTGGCCCAGTCACATGTGCCACCACTGATGTGGGTAAGAGCTCCCAAAAAGAGAAAGCCAACCCCTGGTTTTATGTCTTTTTCAGGGTCAAGAGTGAGTCACACACGTGACTCACCCAAGTAGCCTAAAATCGTCACAAAGAGGCGACTTAAACCCACATGGTCTAAAAGCCTCTGATGTCCCAAACATGTCACTCAAACTCACATGTAAACTAGACCCTCCCCTGAGGCAAGGAGGTCACCAAGGACTCTCAATCTAATCAAGGAAACAAAGGCCAAACTCTTCAAGGGCAGAACTGAGTGCTAAGAGCCCATTTTGTTTACCAACACACTCCACCCCTTGTTCCAGGATACATAATCTAATCAGCCATGGATCCTGGAACAAAATAAACCCATTATATATTGTGATCTGCAGGAAACTAAAACATATCATTCACAACAAAACAAAACATATCATTCAGTGACATTCCTGAATATTTGTTTACAATTCAAATGTCCACCCCTAGGTCAAAGCAAGTTAATCTCTTTAGCTCATACTCATAAAGTACTTCTTGAGCATCACGCAGCCATTGCAGGCTTTTTCCAGTACCCTCAGGCACAGGCATACTTTAGTTTGTAAAGTCCTAAAGCTAACAAACAAACAAATAGGGTTCTTCTTGGGGATGTCTCCTCCCCAAACTGCCATTGCAGGCTTCCACTTGGCATCCAAAGTCCCACTTTCAAATAAAGAGTCCAAACAAAGTTCTTTAGGGGTCTGCTCTCCCCATTATGTTCCAGTCCCTGGTTCCAAGTCTTGAGGGTCCACTGGGCAATAAAACCAACAGGGTGGGGTCCCTGGGGGTCCAAGGCACTTCCCCCACCCCAACAAAAACAAATCCAGGGAACCATGTTCAGGGAACCGTCTGGCAATGAGGTTGGGATCACTAGGTATAAGAGCTCTATTTAAAGCAGAAGAACTTCAGAGGAAGAGATGAATATCCCAGGGTGGGAGGATCCATTTTATTCCTCCCTAGCAAAGGAATTGTCTAAAAGAGCTGGACCCTGTGAAAACTGGGAACCAAGGCTACAGAGGGGAGATCCTAGGGATTTGGAAAGGTGTTTACAAGAGGTTGGAATTCAGTCAAGGGCATCACTATCCAGGCAAAGCCGGATAGCGTTATCAGCCTACCAGCTAGTATATAAAAGATTGAGATTAAGTGAAAGAGATGGGGGCACTCCTACGCCATGGCAAGAAGGGGAATCTCAGATAGCAGGAGAATAAACTGCTCCTGCTCAAGAGTCTACTGACTCAAATGAGAATTTTTCCGTTAATGTGTCTAAGAGCAACAGGAGGCCAAATAAGCCAAGAGTGCATTTCAACTCAGCCCAGGTCGAGCCTGACTGCCTACTTTGTCCTTGCCATGGTGGCAGGGGAAGGGAGTGGAAAGAAAATGAGACGATGTCAGGGGCTGAGGCACAAAATGCTACTAGGGTTCAGGACATCCCTCACATAGATAATGAGGGATGGTTAAATACTTCAACAGACATTCGTTCCATACAAAGGAGGAAGACAAAAACCCAAAGTAACAATTCAGTTACAAGGGAAATTCAGGAAGATTTTTCACAGCAAGAAGTCACAGACATTTTGAGTAGATTCACCCAAAGAATGCGAGAACCATTAATATCTTGGATGGTAAGACTCAGTGATCAAGGGGCCCATGGAATATTAGTAGTAGATAGGATGGATTGTATGAGATTCATAGGTATCAGCCACCATCCTCTAGTTCAGGAAGCATTTAAGGAACATCATCAACAAAGAGATGGTGATAGCAAGACTAATTTGTTGGCATTAGCTGCTGAGGGATGTAATAAGAGATATGCTACTGCTTCTATGTGGCCCACTGAGAATAGATCCTGGTGTTCACTTAGAGACTGTATCATGAAACTAAAGAAGGAGGTAATGAAGACTGCTATCATGACAGGAACTGCAAACACATATTACAGTGATCCCTTGGGGGTCCCTCATAGGAATTTAATAGTTAGGACAGCTCCTCCTGTTTATAAACACCTAATTTTGAATCTGTTACTTGGGGAAGTAGGGAGCCGTCTTTTAGTGGTGATAGATAAGATTTTACAATTACATGACTTAGGAGACTGGGGAAGGGATAGATCTCCTCGAGAGAGAAGAGTGAATAGCCAGCGAATTTGGTGCCAAAATAAAGTGACAAGAAAAGAAATGTTCACCCCTTTATTGAGAGCAGGGGTAGGCTTTGAAATGATAGATGGCATGCCAACCAATGAATTGTACAGAATGTACCAAGATAAAGGACTCAATAACAGAAGAAATAGGGAAATAAGAACTGCTCCTGCAGATGCTACAGACGTTGAAACCTCACACCCAAGTGAGTCACATGTTAGGGAATACTAGGAAACAGGCCAAGCCCCAGTCCAAATTAAGGAAATACACAGGCTGGATTGCAGACCCCACATTAACTTGACCATATATTGGAAAAATGGGTCAAGTACGGTAACTAGGGCATTAATAGACACTGGGGCAGAGGCCGCCCTTATCTATGGAAATTCAGACAAGTTCAGCCATGGAACTCCTATTACCATCACAGGATTAGGAGGGGTTGAAATATCAGCCAGACAAGTTAAATTGATGATGAAAATTGGACAGTTGCCCAAGAAAGAATATACTGTGGTTATTGTGCTGATTCCTGAATACATCATTGGAACAGACATATTGAAGGGTATGACCTTAAATGTGTCTGAAGGGAAATACCAATTTGCTGTGAGGAAAATAGGCATTAATGCAGTCTTAGTGGGGAAAATAAAGACAGATCCAATCACTTTGCCCGAACCTTCTGAAGTAATTACTTTGAGGCAATATTGTGTGCCAGGTGGGCAAGGTGAAATTGCCAGCACTATAAAAGAATGTGTTGAAGCAGGAGTGTTAGTCCCTACATCTACTCAATGGAACAATCCTATCTGGCCAGTTCAAAAGTCAGATGGAATGTGGAGGATGACAGTAGATTATAGACAGCTGAACAAAATGACTCCTCCCTTGTATGCTGCTGTTCCAGACACGGTTACTTTAGTAGAGAGAATACAGAAACATGAAGGGACTTGGTATGCCGTTATTGATTTGGCCAATGCCTTCTTTACAATCCCAATAGACCCCAAGCAATGGAACCAGTTTGCTTTTACTTGGCAAGGCTGACAGTATACATATACACGCCTGCCGCAAGGATATCTTCATAGCCCAACTATTTGTCACAGGATTGTAGCTGAGCATTTAGATGAATTAAAGTTACCTGGTGTATAGCTTACGTACTACATAGATGACATCATGATACAGGGAAAAAACATAAAAGAAGTGGAGAAGAGTTTGGCGCTATTAATTGACCATATGAAAAGCAAAGGATAGGAAATTAACCCTGCAAAGGCCAGCTCAAACTGTAAAATTTTGGGGGATACAGTGGAATAAAGAACTGCGAGAAATTCTCTCGCAAGCTCGACAAAAAATCCAGGATTTTCCCACCCCTACTAATGAGAAAGAGGCCCAAAAGTTCATAGGGCTATTTGATTATTGGAGACACCACATCCCACATTTGGGACAGATTTTAAAACCCTTATATAAAGTCACCAGGAAGAAATACGAATTTGATTGGGGACTTGAACAAAGTAGAGCTTTTGAGGAAGCAAAGGTTGCTATACAATTAGCTCTGGATTTATGGCCTATGCAAAATGGGCCAGTAGAATTACAAGTGACTGTACAAGATGACTATACGAATTGGAGCCTGTGGCAAAAACAACAGAGCCGAAGTGTACCTTTAGGATTTTGGTCAAGGAAACTGCCTTCATCTGGAATGCAATATACACCTTTTAAGAAGCAGCTGTTAGCTGCATATTGAGCTTTGGTAGAAACTGAGCAACAGACTCTGGGTCATGGAGTGGTATGAAGGGCTGGAATTCCAATTATGAGTACTCCAGCTTCCCGCAGAATTGGACGTGCGCAAGAGGCAAACATAATCAAATGGAAGTGGTATATTCAGAACAGGTCGAGAGCAGGTAAAAGTGGAGTTTCTGTTCTACACGAATCTGTGGTGAACATTGACACTGAGAGGAATGAAAAATCCCCTGAATGTAAGCAACAGATGGTACCACCCTTAGTGAAATGGAATAATGTATATGGTGGACTAAACGAGGAACAGAAGAAACATGCTTGGTTTACTGATGGGACCGCAAAATATTTGAGACACAAGAGACATTGGAAAGCAGTAGCCTATAACCCCTATACTAGGTGAACTATGGAAAGTTCTGGGATAGGTGGAAGTAACCAATATGCTGAACTGATGGCAGTGCATCAAGACATCAAAACAGAGAAAGGAGGACAGTGTCATACAATTACTGACTCATGGGCAGTAGCTAATGGGTTAGCTACTTGGATGCCTATATGGAGGAATCAGAATTGGGAGATTCATGGCAAACAAGTTGGGGGTAAAGAGTTATGGGAAAATATACAGGATATGTCTTTGGTTACAGATTTGTCAGTTTTTCACATTGATGCTCACACGACCCTGACCACACCAGAACGTGAGTACAATGCACATGCAGATCGACTAGCAAAGATTGCTACTGAGAGTATTGTCCCTACTCCAACTCCAACTGATGACCTGGCCTTGGCAAAAGGGGTCCACTAGACTGCTGACCATTTAGGGATCCAGGCCACCCATTGATGGGCACAGGATCGAGGTATTAGTATCTCTCATGCATTGTTAAAACAAATAACAGAGGAGTGTTGTATATGTCAATTGGAAAAACAACAAACTCTTCCTAGGATAGTAACTGGAGAAATAGTAAGGGGAAAAGTTCCAGCCCAAATTTGGCAGATAGATTATATGGGCCCACTACCCCAAGATAAAGGATGTAAATATATATGTACATGTGTTGACACCTATTCAGGTGTACTAGTGGCTTGACCTTATAAGGATGCAACTCAGAAAAACGCCTGTAAAGCCCTAGATATTGTAAGTTTATACTATGGAACCCCAATGCAGATTCAAAGTGACAATGGGTCACATTTCAAGGGCAAAGAAATGAAAAGATATTGTGTGTCGAATAATATTGAATGGATATATCATATTCCATATTACCCACAAGCATCTGGGCTAATTGAAAGAATGAATGGATTGTTGAAAGAACAGCTGAGAAAACTAAGCTCTAATAATTCATATCAACATTGGAAGGATAATTTGTCTATTGCCTTACATAATTTGAATAATAGCCCCTTAGGACAGAGTACACGTCTAGCCAGAATGATGACCCCAAATCTGCAGGTTAGAGAACAGCAAAAATGTGAGATCCAAAATATTGAATTTTAGACTGTGAGAGAAGATGTCCAGGAACACCTGGCTTGGCAGGATATGATTTACACTGTATAGAGAATTTTAGGTCGAATAGGAAAGAGATAAGAAAAACCTCTACTGGGGTATGTATGAGAAACCTCAAGAATCATTTTGGATGGATATTACCTAAACCAGGATTAGCAGCTCAAGGAGTACATGTCTTGGCTGGAGTGATAGATTCTAATTATCAAAAAGAATGTTGTGACACTCCAGAATTTGGGTGAAAAACCTGTACAATTTTGTAGAAATGATAGGATAGTTCAAGTGATTATTATCCCCTGTGAAAAAATATCCTTTGTGAAAACTGACCCTTTTCCCAAAATAACTACTAGAGGAACAAAAGGGTCTGGCTCTATTGATAGAATAAAATTGGGAGCTAAGGTATGGGTAAAACAGAAGCCAGATGATATTCCAAAGGCTGCAGAAGTCATAGGCCATGGGAAGGACATCATTGTAACAGTTGTGTATTCAGGGGAAGATAATTACCAAATCGTACCCATGAATCATATATTTTACCGTGAATAGGGCTATAATAATAGATTCATGGACTCCAGAAGTATGGCTGATGCTGATAAATGCCATAAGCCACTCAGAGGGAAGGTGATCTTGTGTGATTAACAGGTGAAAGTTTGTATCTGGGGAAAAGGCCTGGAGGGCAATCCTAGTCTCCATCTAGGATGGGACCCTTCTGACTTAGTATCCTTATTGTGTTCCCTTTGAAAAGAAACATTTCCTACCTGAGTTAGGCAATGGGATCGAATTTTTCTATAATTGGAGTCTCAACTAGAATGGGGATGATTTTATTTGAAGTATAATAGCCCATACTTGCTTACTCTTTTGTTCTTTGTTTTGGTTAACCTTGTTGCTAGTTCTGTCTCCTTTAGGCTTAAGTACCCTACACTTTCAGATGACTGCCTAAGCACCTAGCATTCCTGGAATTCCTGCCAGCTTGCTAAAGAACTGAGCTCTCCAATGGGACTCTTGGGGCAGGGACAGCTCTACATCCAATTTCAGCAAGAAGAAGCTATGGAAAATGATACCTTTGCCCCTTACCCCAAGATTTTGAGCCCTAATCGTCCAAGGTGGGGAATGATGATATTTTCTGTGTACTTATTTTGTATTATCCTTGCTGCATTGTTTTGTTGTTGTGGTATTATTGACACCCATTTCCTATGTAATGGATACAAAGATCTAGGGGCTGACAAGTGAGCCATGTGGCCACTCTGATGGTGAGATATTAAGTATTATGTAGAAGTGATGTGTTCATTTCGGGGGGGTGGGGTGGGGGCAGATTCTATTGTACAAAAAAAAAGAGAGGGGAGAAAAAGAGTTTGTACCTATTTAGACACAAGTTGCCTATGTAATGGGCATGAAAGATCTTGGGGTCGAATGTTAAGGCAATCAGTACATGAGAAGCTCTTTCCCCTCCATTTGAATAGGCTTAAGGTGGGGCCCCAGGTGGGGCTGACTAAAGTTGCAGGGCAAGCTAAGAAGGTCTGATTAGATCTTTGCTCCTAAATTTGCCCCAAACCCCTAATTACTAGGTGCTAAGCAGATGTGGGAGTGAAGCTCCCAGGGTCCTAAGGAGAGCACGAAGACCAGAGCCAATCATAGGAGCTTAAGTTCTGGTTGCTCAGACGAAGCTTGATGACGTCCGAAACTGTATAAAAGGAGAGAACACAGCTTGGAGACTGAGATTTGTTGGAGCCAGCAGCATCAACAGCAACAGCAACAGCAACAGTGACAGCCAAAGGAGCTGAAGAAGCAGGCACTGGGCTGACCCCAGTGCGGACTGGAAAGTGCTGAGCAAGGGCTTGAGGCCAGTGGGTAATCTTCTTATCAGAGGAGGGAAGCACGAATATGATTTGGTTTAATGTCATCATATTTTTCTGTAACCTCCTGGTTACTCTTGTGAGGCGGACTTACTGGGCCTGGAAGCTTTTGGCCAGGATATCGAATTGGGGACGCTGGTTCATGGGTCTGCTACTTTGGAGCTTGAATAAATGCTTTGATGCCTTCTACTTAGAGAATTCCTTATATCCTGTGGTTGTGAACCATTCAGGCATATACACGATTTTCTTTGCAATCATGAATTCTCCCTTCATAATATACCTTCAGATCCGTACCTTGGCATCTTTGAATGCAGAAATTAGTAAAGAATGATAAGAGCATGGCATTGAAAGATTTTCCATTTTACTCAAGTTAAATTTTTTTCCCAAGACCCCGGCCCAGATAACCATAGCCCTGTGTGCTGAAAGGGCTGGCCAGTGTGACTGTTGAGTCACTGATATTTGAAAGGTCATAGGAAACAGGAGAGGTACCAAATGATTGGAGACTGAGACGTAGTGTCCTAATTTTCCAAAAAGGGAAGGAAGTAACAGTCTGCAAACTATAGGTCGCTGAGCTTGACCTCGAATACCGGGAAAATCGTCCAGCGGCTCATTATTTCACCAAGAACAGTTTATTCTAGACTAATCTCATTTCCTTCTTTATGAAGTTTACTGAACTAGTAAATGAAGGGGACTCTGTGGATACAATTGAACTAGATTTTAGCAAAGCTTTTGATAAAGTATCTCATAATCTTCTTGCAGAGAAGATAGAGACATGTGGGCTAGATGGTAAGATGATAAGATCGATCAGTTCAGAAATGGCCGAATGTCTGCACTCAACGTGTACTTGTCAATGGTTCAACGTCAGTGTGATGGGAGGTCTCCAGTGAGAAAGAAGGGAGATAGGAAGGAGAGGAGGAAAGCATTTATTGTTGTTGGGGTTTTTTTTAGGGGAGAAGGCAGAGCGATTGAGGCTAAGTGACTTACCCAAGGTCACACAGCTACTAAGTGTGTGAAGAGTCTGATGTTGGATTTGAACTCAGGTCCTCCTGACTCCAGGGCCAGTGCTGTATTCGCTGCACCCGCTAGCTACCCCGGAAAGCATTTATTAAGCACCTACTATGCTCCAGGCACTATGCTAAACCTTCAACAAGTTTTATCTTATTTGATCCTCTCAAAAATTCTGGGCAATAGTTGCTATTATTTTATAGTTCAGGGAACTAAGGCAGACAACAGTTAAGTGACTTGCCCAGGGTCACAAAGCTAAGAAGTATCTGAGGCCAAATTTGAATTCAGGTCTTCCTGACTCACCCTTCTAGTGTCCCCTGGCCAGAAATCTGGAGCCAGTGTGGGAGTTGTCAAAGCACCTACCAAGATGGCCTGGTAGTTGCCTTAATGGAAATCATGGGTGACGCTCAGAAGTTAGGTCCCACCTCCATGGTGATTATACTCAGACAGTATGTTTCAAGCTGCTGTGGGCTGTAGACTAGGCTCCCTCCAAGGCTGGTGCATCACCAAGGGCATTATTACTGTGGCTCAGCATTTCTGCACCAGCCTTGGAGGGACAGGTAGCTGAAAAAAAAAAATGTGTTAAAGGCAATACCCAAGCAGACCCAGGAACACAACTGGCAGTGGAAATCAGGCTCAAGTGACCCCCGGCGGGTCATCTCAGTACCACAAACCTCTGGAACTGGGGTTGTCCCCTTGTTCTAGTCATGTTCAGTTCAGTAGAGGACTGACTGCCTTGGTCCATCTGAGGAAGCCTATGGGCTCCTCAGAATAATGTCTTTAAATACATAAAATAAAATAAAATAAAATAAAATAAAATAAATGGGATTTACAAAGGAAGCCAATTATGCTGAAATACAGCATCAAAATATTTTTTTAAAAATCAAGTTCACAGACCCTCCCCCAGCCCAGGTGAAGAATATCTATTTTAAAAGGTCTGTGATAAAAGAGATGTAGGAGCAGGCAGGGAAGCCTGCCTTTGTGAAGGGCTCTGAACTTCCAGGACTTCCCAGGTAACTCTCCATTCTCTGTCAACAGCTCTGCTGGGTTTGGACTCTGGGGAACATCACGCCTCAGTGTCTGGTACTCAAGGACAACCCCCCCCCCCCCAGCTTTCCCCATTAGGTTATAAACTCCCTGAGGGCGAGGATTGACTTTCTTTTTCTTATTTATATCCCTAGCATTGACTGCTAGGTAGTGCAGTGAATGGAGCTTCTTATTTTCCTGAGTTCAAATCCAGTCTCCGGCACTTACTAGCTGTGCGACCCTGGGCAAGTCACTTCACCCTGTTTGCCTCAATTTCCTCATCTGTAAAATCAACTGAAGAAGGAAACAGCAAACCACTCCAGTATCTCTACCAAGAAAACCCTAAATGGGGCCATGAAGAATCAGACACAACAACAACAATCCCCAGCACAATGCCTGGCACATAGTAGGTGCTCAGTAGATGTTAGTTGAATTGAATTGAATTGAAGCTCCAGGAGCGAGAGGAAAATGTGAGTCAACAGAGATTTGTATTTCAAAGTTTGTGGATGCTGAGGGAGAGACTTTCAGGTTTAGAACTTGAAGGGACCACCCACGCCAATGCCTTCATTTTATAGCTGAGGACACCTGACGATCTGAGAGGTAAGTGGGCATGACTGAAGTCAGAGCTCCTCATCAGAGGGTCCTGAATTCTATGGTGTCAGCAGCTTTATGATCCTATGAGTAAGTAGCAGAGACATAATTTGAACCCAGCTCCCCCAACTTCAAATTCTGCCCTCTTTGGGCTGCACTGTACTGTTTCAGAAGCATTGTCTGTCCAGTCCAGTCCAGGGGAAATGATCTCCTCCTTTTGTCTAAGGGGAGCAAAGGCAGCCCACCAGTGAAGGTGTCTGTCTGGGCCTTCTTCTAATTGGAGGGGGTTAGATGATGTGTGTCCATAAGGGCTCACCTCGCAAGGCTTAGAGGTACATGGCAATGGGTCTCTGGAGGAAAAAAGTGGGGACCGGAGGAAATTCATATGCCTGGTATCAGTAATTGAGGCAGCTGCCTCAATGAGACTTTGGGTTGCATCTCCAAGCTCTGCTCCTTATCCAGGCCAGAAAGGGAGGAGCAATGGGGAGGGAGGAGGATCTGCAGAATTATGGGCCTTTCCAGAAAAATGGATCCAAAAAGTTGCCAGTCAGAATAGGGCATTGCAAGTGGGGCAGCTCAAAGGCATGTGGAGGGAGACGGATTCTCATTTTCCATTAGTTACGCTTTTCACAGGCTACTAGCTCTAGATTTGGAAAGGATCTCAGAGACCATAGAGTTCAGATCCTCTATTTTACAAAAAGGAAACTGAGGCCCAGGGTAGGTTAAGTAATTGGGAAGAACTTGTGATGGGCATAAGCAGGCTACAGGATGTACCCAGTCAATCAAATGTCTGTGAAGTGCCTACTCTGTGCCAGCCCTGTGCAAGGAGTGGGGCATGACATGAGCATTCACAGTCCTTGCCAGCTGCTATGAGAAGAAGGTGGCATAGGATTCAGATAGAAAAGGACACTGGGGTTTATTTGTCCATTCAAGAGTATGACACACACCATCAGTAGGTGATGGACATGTGTGTCTCGTGATTCCACAGATAATATGTAGGTAGATATCAATTTATCTATCTCCAGGTATACTATATATACATATATTATATATATACATATAATTATATATACATATAATATATACATATATGTGTATGTGCATATATACATATACATACAAATATGTGTATACACGTATACACACATATATGTGCATATACATATGCATACACATATTATACATGTGTATACATGCATATATACACATATGTATACATACACACATATATATACACATATATATGTAGGACAAGGTAAGTATTAAAAAATCAAATAAAATTTACGAAGGAAAGAATGTGTCTTTTAGCATAGCCCGTTCCACTGCACCTACCAAAGGAAACTTGTATGTCCAACATCCTGCTGGCCATTTATACCTGGATGTCCAACCAATAACTCATAGCGAACACGTTCAAAACTGTAATCGACGCCACATCACACTTCCAACCTCTCATGAGCCTAACCAGATCTTCACTCTGACCATTGTGTATCTGTTAAAGGCACCATCATCCTCTCACTTAACTAGGCCCAAAATCTTGATATCTTCGGCCCCCCCCTTCCAGCCCCTGCCCTTTCCTCTTACACCCAATCAGCTGCCAAATCCTGTGGATTGTTTTTTCATAGTATCTGGCATTGCTCTGTAACATTCCATTCTCTGTGTTCCAACCCCAGTTCAAGGCTTTCATTGTCATGGCCTGGAATATTGGAATATGACAAGTCATCATCTACAACATGCCACCTAACTGTGGGTGTACCCCAGAGCTTTGCCCTGGGCCCTTTTTTTCCTCTTTTCTCCTTGGTAATCACATCGGTTCACATGGGTTTAATTATTTTCTCTATGCTAAGGACACCAGGCCTACATTTTTGACCCTAGCTGTACCAACTGCTATCAAACATTCTGAACCAGAGATCACATCAACATTTATGTAACAAAGCTAGCATTTATATAGGGCTTTGAGGTTTACAGAGCACTTCACATACATCATCTTATTTGAGTCTCGCGACCTTTTGAAATAAGTTTTATTATTTATTAACAGTTTAATCATTTTAATATTAATTACAATTAATACAATTAGTGTTATAGATTATATGATCAATACTATATAATAAAAGTGTACAATATACTCAATGCACAATAATACAATTATATAATATAATTAATATTGTATAACAATACAATTAATATAAATTATTTGATAATAAATTTTATACTATTTTAATTAATAAAGTTAATGATTAGTTAAATAATAATATTTATTATTATCCTCATCTTATTGAGGCGGAAAACTGAGGTTGACAGAGGATAAATGAATTTCCCAAGGTTTGAGGCAAAATATGAACAAATCTTCCTCACACCCAGACCGCCCAGCACCTCAGGTGTGAGGGCTTCCTGAACCCTTTTCAGGGCTGTTCATCCATCTTTGATGTCCCCCTGTCACCCAACTCTCACCTGTGGCTCCAAGGAGATGGAACATGCACAGCAGCCACATTCTGGCAAAACCATCTTGGCTAAACTAAGTTGAGGGTGATCAATAGGCCTCAGACCCTTTGGGGAGTTAGGGGAATGTCTACCCCAAGCATTTCAAAACTTCATTTTGGAGAATGGGAGGATAAGAACAATTTGTTCCAACAGCCATGGAGGTGGTGGAAGCAGGCACTATGGAACACTTGTGGTTGTGGTTTGTCCTTCAGTCTCGAAGAGGTCCATGACATCAGGAGATGCTGCCATAACTTACAAGTGAATTAAATCGCAGTGAGAGGAAGCTATGCAAAGTCACTGGCCTCACTTTCCCCTCCAAAGCCATCTGAGTCCAATGGCCAGATATAGACCAGGACAACTGGAGACGGCCTGGGGTGCAGTAGGAGACCTTGGCCTTAATTTTTAAGCTAAGGTCTTTCTGAGTTTTCACTTTGACTGGGCAACACCCATTTAGTGATTAGGGCCGTTTAAGAAGTGAGCCAAGGGATGGGCCCTTTAATAATAATTAAAAAAAAAATCAAATTGGGAGGGGGAGACCCTCAGGGTTGTTTCTGGCCAAAAGAGAAACAATTACTATTTACATTCACTCTGAGCCATCAGGGCCCAAAAAATAATCATCAGACAGTGCTTGGGCAGGGACCCATTGTTGGTCAGTCAAAGAGAGCTAGAGTGAACTGGGTTTCGAGCATGGTCTTTAAGAAAGAAATCTAGCCAGTAAACCCCATGGTATCAAGGTAGGCTTCAGCCATCAAAGCGTATTTGGAGCGCTTAGAGCTTGGTCAGACATGGAGGACGTCAAGGTTACCCACTGCATCCCAGGCCACTATGGGTCATCCTGACTTTTGTCTTGCCACTGGACTTCAGTGACTCAGAATGAGTGAGGCTGATGACGCACAAGTAAAGACATCACCTATGATGTCGTCGGTCCTCTTCGGAAAAGGAGCAACAATATTTTAAAAACGACCCTCTAAGGTAGGTGCTATCTCAATGTCCATTTTACAGAAGGGAAAACTGAGCCTGAGAGAGGTTAAGCCGCTAGCTCAGTAGTTAGGGTCCCACAGAATGGAAATCTCTGAGGCAAACTCGGGTCCTCCTGTCTCCAAGTCTAGGTGTTAAAAAGAAAATTCTACGTTCCAGCCTTTGCCCTTATTAATGAAGCAAAACTCAGGAAGAGAAAGTTGAAAAGGCTTCTGTGGACATACCCAGGAAGCTCAGCAGCAGAGGCCAGCCCTAGATTCAAACGGGGTGCTGCTTTTATAGACAGAGGAAGTGTCTTCCATATAAGGGTAAGGGTGTTTTGATTGGCTCGTGTCATCACGAGGAGGTGGGGTTAGTGCCCCCTCAGCTCCTCCCTGTGTATTTTGATTGGCTCACATTCTAATAAGGAGGTGAAGCGAGCAACCCTGCTTGGTCATTATGGGAGATGGGGTTGGTGCTAAAGAGATGCGTAGAGCCCTAGCGGACCGCCCTCTCCTACGGGACGACCGTCCCCAAAGTCAAGAAGGTTAAAACATGGGGTCACTTGAGAGCGACTGACTTTACATAAACTGCATATACTATCCCACCTGTTTAACAATTTCAGAAACTGCAGCTCAGAAAGGCTAAGTACAATGCCTGTGGTTAAATGGCTAGTGAGTATCTGAAATGGAATTTGAAGCTAGGTCTTCCTGTGCCAAATCCAGGTCTCTACTTCACTATCTCTAAAAAGATCGTGCAGAGTATTGTCATCAAAAAAATGGTGACCAGAAAGACATCCATTACCTTCCCATATGCCCATTTTTCATCTCTATAAAATCTTTATGAATATGGCTCTATTCATGTATTGAGGATTGTCCTTGTTCAGTCGTTTCAGACACTCTGTGACCCCATTTGGGAGACTAGCAGAGACATTGGAGTGGTTTGCCATTTCCTTCTCCAGCTCATTTTACAGAAGAGGAAACTGAGGCAAACAGGGCTAAGTGACTTGCCCAGGGTCATACAGCTAACAAGTGTCTGAGGTTAGATTTGAACTCAGTTCTTCCTGACTCCATGCCTGGTGCTCTACGCACTATGGCTCCACCTAGCTGCCCGCATATTGGGGATATCCCTGATGAAAAGATGAGTAAGGAACAGAAAGGCTGTGAGAGCCGATTTCTATAACACGCCCTATCTTCACAGTCATGTAATCGGCTGAGAAGTTTTGAAGAGTCAAGCTCCCACTGTGAAGGGAAAGGAGGACATCCAGTATGTGCCAAGAGAGAAGAATGATAAAGAATATTCCAAGCAAGGGGAGCCAGAGGAGCGAACAGTGAGGAATGTGGACTAGTGAAATACCTTCCTTCTCTGCTTCCATCCCCTCCACATTGTCTGCAGTTTCACTGGGGTCTAAGAAAAGGGGAGGGAAGAGAAGTAGGTCTGAAGAGAGCAGGACCTGAGGAAGAAGAAATGAAGGAGTCATGTTTATACATTTCTGAGTTTAAAAAATAAGACTCTGAGAGGGAAGCCAAGAAGATTTGGGTTCAAATCCTGCCTCAAAAACACACAAGCTACATGACCCTGAGCAAGCCATTCAACTTCTCAGTGTCCCAAGCAACTCAAAAGACTCTAGTGGGTGCAACTGTTTCCATTTGGAGTTCTCCACACCAGAGATGTCAAACTCCCAGCCTTCTGGCCTGCAAGATCCCCGAGTGCAACCAGAATCAGATTAATATGTAATTAGGAAATGTTTAGCAAAATAAATAATAATGCAATGCAACATAGATAATATTAGTTTGTGGTTTTCTAAATCAACATTCCCAGGGATACGCTTGACACCATTGCCCTACACCAATGAAATCACGGGTGTAAATGAGTCAGTCAATATACATTTGTTAAGTGCCTACCACGTGCTAAGCCCAGGGATACAGAGAAAGGCAAAGGCTATCCCTGTTCTCAAGGAACTTACAATCTAATACAGGAGGCGACATGCAAACAACTCGGTACAAATCAACTCTATATGAGATCGGCTGGAGATAATTAATAGTGGGAAGGTACTAGAAGTAAGGGTGTATTTGGAAATTTTTTTTTTTTAAAAGAGAAAGCAATGATCTTAGGTTTTCGGGTTGGAAGGGAGCTCAGAGATCGTTTAGTCCAATCCCTTCATTTTCCAGATTAGCAAACTGACCCAGAGAATCACATGTTTGGCCCGGAGGTGCCCAATGAGTAAATATCAGAACTGGGATTCCGCCTTAGGTTCATTGATTCTGCATCCATTGTTCTTTCCACCACACCTTACTGTCTATAGTAACCAAGGTTTTATGGCCAGGTAAGAATTAGACAAAGCCTTGAGCTTTAAAACTTTAGATTATAGAGATATAATTAACTAGGGTAGGGTGTCTGGGTCTTTGTCCTAAAGTGCCCTTCTATTCTTTCCTTGAATGTTGCACCTAGTGAGTAAAAAGAACAATCGATTCAAATAGGTGGCTGGGATGAGACAGCAGATGAGCCCCCCGCCCCCTCTTTCTTCATGGTGTATCTCAGAGGGCAGTGCTGTCCTGGGGTCTCTTCCTCCAAGACGCCTTGTGTCCGAGGTCAATGTCCACTCCCTAAGGTCTCTTCTGCTTCACTCCTCCCACATAGCTCTCGTCTGAACTGGACTCAAAAAGCGCTGGCCCTAAGAACTATGATTGGGTTCTTGCCTGGCTTCAGAATTGTTTGTTAATTCTCAACATATTGTTGTTTGTCCTTCTTACTTGAAGAGGGTCAATGACATCACAACTTTGGGGTCAAGGTAGAGTATGTCTGACTGTGGCTGGTCAGTCCAATCTAAGCTTGGAAGGCTCTACCACAGGTCAGGCACAAAGAGTGCACCCGAACATTCGGAGCAGAGCCGTCTCTAAATTTGTGCATCTTGTGTTTCCTTTGTGCTACTGCAATTCTGCACAGGGCTTTCTTTGATGCAAGGATGCCATGCTAGGTGGTCCTGTGCCAGCATCTCCCATGTCTCGCTAAGGTTCTCCAGAGAGACCTTGAGAGCGTCCTTGTTCCACTTCTGACCCCTCTGAACGCTTGCCTTGTGTGAGTTTTCTGTAAAACATTCTTTTAGGCAAACGTTTGACATTCAGGCTATGTGGCCAGCCCATTAGAGTTGAGTTCTCTGCAGTGGAGTTTGAATGCCTGGCAGTTCAGCTCAAGAAAGGACCTCACAGTGTCCAGTATCTTATCTTGTCAGATGATCTTCAGAATCTTCCCAAAGGGATTTCGCTGGAAGCAATTCAGTTTCTGGCGTGGCACTGGTAGACTGTCCAGGTTTCGCAGGCATACAACAATGAGGTCAGCACAACGGCTCTGTAGACCTTCAGTTTGGTAGTCTTTCTAATACTTCTTCTATCCCATACTTTCCTTCGGAGCCTTCCAAACACTGAGCTAGCTCTAGCAATGCATGTGTCAAGCTCATCAACGATGTGGACATCACTAGAAAGTATGTTGCCAAGGTAAGTGAACTTTGATACAGTTGTGAGAGCTTATAGAAGATTGTGATAAAATTTGGTTGCCCGGAGAAATTCACCAGGATTGTGCGCCAGTTTCATGACCACCTACTTGCAGGGATTCTGGATAAAGCACAATGCTCTCATGCTTTCTCAGTCATCAGTGGAGTGAAGCAGGGCTATATGCTTGCTCCTGTGTTTTTTGGAATGATGTGATCAGGGATTTTAGATGCCTTCAATGAGGGGGAAAACAGTACCAAGGTCAGTTCCTGCACTGATGGTAAATCATTTAACTTGAAAAGGCTACAAGCCAAGACTAAAGTGGAGGGATAGTTGGTACACAACTTTTCATTCGCAGATGATTGTTCATCAATGCAGCTTCTGAGGCTGAGCTACAACAGAGTATGAATCAATTCTCTGCCACTTGTGACAATTTTGGCCTGACATTCACTACCAAGAAAACAGAGAGTCTCCACCAGCCAGCACTGCACCATCCATATGTGGAACCATTGATTACAGCAAATGGAGCAATTTTGAATGCTGCAGATAAATTCTCAATGTACTAGATTCTTGATGTCCACTAAGGTCCTTTACAATTCTGGGACTTCCAGCTTCTCAGATCGTGGCTTTAGACTACCTTGAATTTTGTTTCTGCAAGACTCTTCAGGGTATTAACTCTCCTTGTATGTCTGCTGCAGAGAAAGGACAGTTAGGACATCAGCTTTGTAGGCAGTTTGCTATCTAGAATTTCACTTATCAAAAGATAATAGATGGAGAGTAGATAGAGATGTCAGGAGGCCCAGGGAGGCGAGGTGTCTTAGGATCATAGTTCCAGAGCTAGAAGGGACCTCAGAAGCCATCTGAGAGATCCCAGGCAAGTCACAACCTCTCAGAGCCTCAGTTTTCTTACTTGTGAAATGTGGGTGATAATAACCCTCAACCAGCTTGTTGTGAGGAGTGTGTTTTGAAAGCCCTATACAAATGTGATTTGTCAATATTCAAGTAAGTGGGAAGAATTTAATCCCTCTTCCATAAAGCAATTATTCAAATATTTGGAGGCAGCTATCAAGCCCCAGCCCAACCCCAGCCCTGGCCCTGAATTATCTCTCCTCTAGGAAAAACATCCCCCAGTTCCTTCAGCCAATTCTGGCCGACATGTCCCCTCATCATCCTACTTCCACCCTCCTCTGAGAGTATCTGAGCTTATAATATTTTGGGGAAACAGATCTTTGATTCATTGGTGTGGGAAGCAGGAGTGTACAGTAGAAGGGAATCTTGATTCTGGAGTCCAAGGACCTGAGTTCAAATCCCAGCTCTGCCACTTGCTAGTGTGTGACCTTGACTAAGCCCCCTCACTTCTCTGGGTCTCAGTTTCCTCATCTGTATAACAAAGGGGTTGGACCAGATGACCTCTCAGGCTCTTTTCTACTCTAAATCTTTGACCCTTTGAATTCCTAGCAGGAAATCTCCCTCTGACAAAGCAAATCAGTGCCATTTGGCTCCTCAAACAATTGACCAGGAGCCAATAAATTAAGGGACTTGCCCAGGGTCACACAGGCAGTCTTTTCAGAGCAGGATTTGAACCTAGGTCATTCTGCCCTTGAGGCCAGCTCTTCTCCAAAACTCCACTCTCCATTTTCAAACGTCCTTTCTAAAAAGTGGCACCCAGAGGTGAACATGGTACTATAGGTGTGGTAGAGTAAACTGAGACTGCTACCTCTTAATTCTGTATACTCTGCTTCTCTTAATGCATCTAAGCTCTTTCACTGACTACATCATAGTGCAGGCTCAAGTCCTGGGTTCAAATCCCACCTTTGATGCTTATTAGTCCTGTAACCAAGCTCTAACTTCATTGTATGTAATACCTGTAGTACCTCCTTTACTGGGATGCTGCTCAGAGGAGTTAATGAATACAAAGTATTTTGAAAATGGGAATACCCTACGTAAAGGTGCCAACATTTATTATTAATGGGAAGAGTGCTAGGTGAGTAGTTCAATGAACTGGGTTTGACTCACAGTTGGTTCTGGCTTTACCAGTTCAGTAACTCACAATTCCCTCTGTGCTTTGACTGTGAAATAAGGGTGTTGGACTGGAGGGCTTTTAACATTCCAACCAGCTCCATGAGTCAAATGGGAGTTATTGTTGTGAGTGCTGTCTCTTCTCACTCTCCTCTGATGATGTTAGGCTCTTGCCAAACTGAGCTATTTACTGTTCTGTGAGCCTATCCCACCCTTTCACATTTCTGTGCCATTAGGCTCCCAGCCACTAGTCTCCCTCCCCATTTCTACCTGTTGAAATCCTTCCCTCCCTATGGCCATTTCAGGTGGATCACTTGCTCTTCACCTGTAGGAACTCTTCTCTCCTTCATACTGTAGGATCATTGAATTATAGCTTAAAGAGACTTTGAAGAATACCCAGTCCAACCCATTCAGGTTACTCAAAAACTCAAATGAATAGGCATGCCATTGAGGAGTTCCAGCCAAGGGTCTCTACTCGTGGAGGCCAGCCTATTCTGGACAGCTCTTCCAAGTTTTTCCATTAATTCATTCATCTGCCTAATTGCACATTCACCTAGTTCTCCAGACAACAAGAACATATGGTACACTCTAGCTGTCCATCTGTCATTCCTCACACTCACCATGTGACCAGCCCTTCTTCTCTTCCTATCATTCGTTTCCATGATGACACCCTTGGCTTTGGTTCTGCTTTGAAGTTCCTCATTGGTTAGGTGTTGCAGCTTACTCACATCCCCATGTGCCTCTCCATAGCTTTCTGTGGTTCATTTTTAATTTTGTGAGTACCACACATTCCATGTCTTGCTGCCATATAGCAACACCAATAGAATATAGATATTAGAAAGATTGGCCTTTGTTTCCCTGGAAAACTTGGGATAATTAAAGTGACTTTGGAGGGAGGCATGGTAAAGACCTGAATCTGAATCCTGTCTCAGACCCTTGCTAGCTGTGTGGCCCTGAACAAATCACTCACTCTCAGTCTGCCTTAGTTTCTTCATCCATAATATGGGATAATAATAGTACTTCCAAAGTGGTTGTGAGGATCAAAAGAAATCATATATGTAAAGTATTTTATAAACCATAAAGTACTATATAAATGCTTACTATCACCAATTATTATATTAAAGCTAAATTGTGACAGCACTACAATATTGCTAATTACCTAATGATTAAAATCACAATGAATATTTGTACTACATAGCATCATAATACTGTTAATATAAAAGTCAACATATAATTATAACTTTAGTTTAGTCATATAGCAATATAAATGACATCCTATTATATATTGTGATATATTATTGATGCTTGTTATAATATAGTGATTATAATATTGCAAGATGCAATATTACAATATGATTTCTATTAAAATCATTAATATTCCTGCACATTAATAATTAATCAATATTGATTTCCCCAAGGGAATCCAGCCAGCTCCTCCTGTTCAGCTCTGAGCTCAATTCACACTGCCATGGCTGTCCCAGATAGCCATCCTTATGGCCAGCTCTACAGTTTTCCATCCAAATGCATGCTATAATCTAGGCAATAGACATTCTTTGTTTTCTTTGTATTTTCTCTTGGATGGTGAAGCCCAGTTCTTTTGTGTGGTTACAGATTTTTTGCCAAGAAGTGCTGCCATGTTCTGAGGTTTGCTCTATCAACAAGAATGCCCTGCCACCCTCTTGAACTTGGACCCTGCTCTGATCACCACCATCACAGTGATAACACACTAGGCAGGCATCCTTTTATCTCCCTGTTTTATGTGCCATCTGATATCGACTATCTGAGGGTAATTAGCTAAGGTTATTTCTGTTGTTATATTTTTCAAGAAATCTTAAATGATAATAATGTTTAGATGGGAGACACATTTTTGTACAAGAGCCAATAAGGCAGCAGTGAGTTCCAGGGAATCACTTGCTTTTTTCATAATTGACAAATAGGCATCATGTGACCTTATATTCTTTACATTTGTCAGTAAATTGAGGAAAGGCAAAGATGTGGCCCATTGATGAATATAACTTCTAACTTACAAAAGGTTGCTTGCTCCCTACTAATATCTTCACTGAGGATGCCATCAACTGGCACCTGAGTGGTCAGCATAAAGATTTCATAGAAATGGCAGAGGAGGCACATAGGGCAGTAGTTGTTTATGGTTTTTTCCTCAGTCACTTTTATTTTTGGTATTTTTTTCCACACATTTGGTATCTTCCTCTCATACTGATACCTTATATATTGACCCCTCAATAATCTTACAATTATGTTGCCTTCAACATGGAATGTAGCTATACCAGCTTGGTCCCAGATGACTTCTTCTTCCACCCATATTCTTTTTAGTGGCATTTCTACCTCCCCTATAAACACACCTAAGACTATGATGATGGGGATCTATGTATGGTAGTTCCAAGTTCTGGGTAGTAAGACAATTGGTTGTAATCTCTGAAAATCTTTTCCATTTTTATTCCATTCGCTGGTTTGTTTCCCATCCTTAAATATTCCTGGGATTGCTTTGCCTAGTTTGATCTCTTGCCAAGCTTTAAAAACTGATTTTTTTGCCCTCCCCTTGCTTGTCTCTGCTTTATGAGATGATAGTACTCATATTCATCCATCATCTTCCCATAAGATTTTACAAACAAGTGTATTTACAAACAAGTGTTGTTGCCTTTGTCAACTTTCTTCTCTTGGCAAGTCACATTTGTTCATTAAGTTACTTCCTAGACTCTCTTGCTTGTCTTGTTGATGATGGATTTACTTAGGTAAAACTTCAGCTTTAAGTTATTATTAATTATTTATTAGATTATATATTGAATTGTTATAAATTATTTAAATTATTATAATCAGTGTCAATATAATTTCTGTTGTCTATTTCTCATTTTTGTCACCAATTACATGTTCAGATAGTTCAGGATTTAGTTGTTTCAAATGAATGTCATATTTTTCTCATTATTCTTCCTTCCTTCTCTTCTTTCTTTCCTCCTTTCTTTCCTTCCTTCCTTCTTTCATTCCTTCTTTCTTTCTTTTCTTCTTTCTTTCTTCCTCTGAGCTTTGCTCTGATATAATGTATCAGGAGTCTGACTGTTCACAGACACGTGATTCACCCAACATCTATAACCAATTTTTTCCCATTTGTTCTAATATAATCTATGCCAATTTCGTGATATAATTTCATGCTCACCCAGTCCAAACCCCAGTAAGGTTTATCTGCCTTTTTGTTTTTGTTTTTAAAGAAAGTATTCATTATAAAAAGGTGCCTTCTGTGTAGAAAACACACCTTTGGCCTCTTTCTTTTTCCTAAACAATGCTTTCCCTTGTATTTTTCACCAATCTCTCGTATTTTTCCTACCCTTGTACTGAAGTTACTAAATACCAGTGTGTATATTGATTTAATGCAGAGGGTCATTTTTTCAAAATAGTATTTTCCACAATCGCATGTAAAAATAAGTTTTAACATTCGTTTTTTAAATTTTGAATTCAAATTCTCTCCCTCCCCTTGCCAAGACAGTAAGCAATTTGATATAGGTTATGTACATACAATCATGCAAAACATACTTCCATATTAGTCATGTTGCAAAAGAAAACATAGACCAAAAAAAATCAAATCTATATGTGTTTTGATCTGCATTCAAACTCCAGCAGTTCTTTCTCTGGAGGTAGATAGCATTTTTCATCATAAGTCCTTTGGAATTATTTTCAATTATTGTATTGCTGAGAATAGCTAAGTCATTCACAGTTGGTCATTTTACCATATTACTGTTACTGTGTACAAAGTTTTCTTGGTTCTGCTCACTTCACTTTGCATCAGTTCATGTAAGTCTTTCCAGATTTTTCTGAGAGCATCCCACTCATCCTTTCTTATAGCACAATAGTATTCATTTACAATCATATACCACAACTTGTTCAGCCATTCCCCAACTAATGGACATCCTCTCAATTTCCAACTCTTTGCCACCATGAAAAAAGCTGCTATAAATATTTTTGTAGAGATAGGTCCTTCCCCACCCCACTCTGCCCTTTTTAAAAAATTTCTTTGGAATTAGCTGTGTGACCCTGGGCAAGCCACTTAATTGATTGCCCCAAAAAAATTAAAAGAAAAAATCCAAATTTCTTTGGGATACAGACCTAGTAGTAGTACTGCTAGATCAAAGGGTATGCAGTTTATAGCCCTTTGGGCATAGTCCCAAATTGTTCTCCAGAATGGTTGGATCAATTCACAACTCCACCAACAGTTCCTAAGTACCCCACATTTTCCACATCCCCTAATTCAGAAGATCTTATCAGGATGGGCAAGAAAACTAAAACCCAGAGCAGAGAAATGGCTTGCCTGAGGTCACACAGGTAACAAATGGCAAAGTTAGAATTTTTTGAAAAGTTTTTATTTGAGATTTTCTGTTGCTTTACCTTACCATGGTTATCCCAAATATCTCTTCCTCTCCTCCTCCCAAAGACCCATATCAAATTACAAATAATTTTTTTAGAGAAGAAAAAACATCAGCACAAGATATAGATACATGGGAAAAATCCCAAAACATGTGCAATGTATAACGCCCAGGCTTGCACACTCAGTGCCACTCTACTCCTCACACCCACTCACCCCACAGATCTAATCTGTTCTCATGTCTTATCACTTCTACCTCCGTCACACCTTTCCTGTATATTCCAGTCTTCTCACACAGCTGCTGCTCTGGTGCAGGCTCTGGCTACCTCATCCATCGCAGCTGGTTGGTTGGCCTTCCTGCCTCAAGTCTGCTCCAATCTAACCTCCTCCAAGCTGCCGAAGTGATTTTCTTAACTCATAGAACTGACCTTCTTGTGCCCTCACTTAATCCTCTGCAGTGGCTCCTAACACCTGTAGGATCCAGATGCGAATGCTTTGTTTGGCTCTTTTACGACTTTCCCCTTTCTCATACTTTACTCCTTCACATATGCTCCATGATCCAGCTCTCCTGGCCTAGCTCCACACGGACACTATCTCTTGTCTCTGGCCCTTGTCTCATGCAGAGAGTGGCCTTCCTCTTTACCCATGTCTCTCGGACTTCCTGGTGTCCTTTAAGACTCAGCCCAAACTCCATCTTCTTCAAGAGGCCCTTCCCAGTCCTCTTCATTGCTAAGGACTCTTTTTGTAGGTCCAGTGCCTAGCATAGTGCCTGGCACACAGGAGGTGTTTAAAAAATGTTTATTGCTTGGTAGTGCCTTCCTTTGGAGCTTGCCTCTCATTTACATTGTCTAGATTTTGTATTTACACATAGTTGTTTGTATATTGTCTCCTCCATCAGAGTGTGAGTTCCTCGAAGTCAAGTTTTTCCTTTTCTTTTATATCCCCAGATTTCAGCGCAATGCCTGGCACAAACTAAGTGTTTAATAAATGCTTGTTAACCACTGTCTTATTTTACAAAAGGGCAAGGTGAGGGAATTCACTTTTCCAAGGTCACACAAGTATTAAGGAGGTGGGGACTGGAGTCAAACCCAGGTCTACCTCTAGAGCCAGGGAGCTGACCACTGGACCACCATCCCTCTCCTCAAAGAATAATCCGGAGGCAGCTGGGGATTTTCTGAGAAGGAACAAGAGCTTCTTCCCTCCAGCTGCTAAGTCACTCCTACCTACCACCAGGTCCTACCTCACCCATCATGCCTCAGTTACGAAAATTCAACACATTTAGTAGCAACATCCCCAAAGTCAAGGGCAGATACAAAGATTTGGGTTCAAATCCTGCTTTGGCCACTCACTTCCTGTGTGTCCCTGGACAAGACCCTAGTCACTTTGTTCTCTCTGGCTCATCTGCAAAATGAAGGGGACAGACTAAATAGTTTATGATTCTGTGAAATCAATCTCTGTCTAGGGGTGTGTGTGTGTGTGTCCACGTGTCTTCTTCTCTCTCTCTCTCTTTTTACCCCTGTCATTTTCTGGGTGTGGATATAGGGCATTCTTTTTATATCTTTGTTTCTGTGTGTGCCTGTATTTCTCTCTCAAGGCTGGTCGGTTACTCTCCAGGTCTCTTTTCCTTCTTGGGTATGGATGGATCTTTGTATGTCTTTCTCTGGATTTTCCTTGTGGCTCCCAGCCTCCCCCTCCTTGCTGCTGCTTTCCTTCTGTTTCTCCATCTCCTTTTCTATGTTGCTTTGCACAAATCTAACAGGATCCTCCTCCCACCACCTTCCTTTTCATTTCCCTCTTTTTCTTTCCCTCCCTATTCTGACTATCTTCCTTAATTGTCAGTGTTCTAGAAAGGAAGTTAATATTGTATTGTCTGCTTTAGTTTTTAAGTGGAGATAGAGCTCTTTACTCTTAATTTTTAAAGCAGACTAGTAGAGTAGTTTATAGAACTATAGTCAACTAAGTTTCAGTCAGTTTTATGCAATTGGATCTCAATTTATTTTTCCTGTGGCCCCAGGATTCAAAAGGTTTCCCATCCCTGGTCTAGTGGGTTGGCTACACATAAAGTGGATTTCAGAAATCTCCAAGCACTTCATAGGAAAATGTTGTTGTTTGTCCTTTCTTTTCTTTCTTTCTTTTTCTTTTTCAGGCAATCAGAGTTAAGTGACTTGCCCAGGTCTGAAGCCAGATGTGAACCCAGCTCCTCTTGACTCCAAGGCCAGTTCGCCATCTAGCTGCCCTTCTTCATTTTCAAGGACCAGTAGGACCAGTGATATCACAAGTGATGTCTTGACTTGCACATGAATTGGATTTAAGTGAGGCAGAGTTGCACAAAGTCATCAACTTCATTATCCTTTTCTGAGTCATCAAAGTCCAGTGGCAGGACGAAAGTCAGGACAACTGGTGATGGCCTGGGATACAATGGATGACCATGTCATCTTTAATGTCTAACAGAGCTCTAAGTACTCCATAGCACCTTTTTAAGCTGCCTTCCTGGCTGTTGGAAGTAATTATTCTCATCTGCCCATTCCACCAAGAAAATCATCATATGCTTGGGGTAGATATCCCCTAACTCACCAACAGGCTTGAGGCCTGTGGGTTGCCTTCAATTACCCTCGACCTGGTTTATCTCATCTGCCAAGGTTTTTTTTTTTACCAGGGTGTGGCTGCTGCTTATGCTACACTTTCTTGGGCTCTGTGAGAGTTGGGTGAATCAAGAGAACACCAAAGGTAGATGAACAGCCCTGATAAGGGCTCGGCAAACCCTCACATCAGAGGTTCTAGTCTTCCTTGAACACTCCATACATGCCAGACAAATACACTGATTTCTTTATAGATGGAAATATAGATGGAAAGGTCAGGGAACCAGGAGTGCATCTCAGTTGGATCCTTGGGACGGAGTGAAACATAGGAAATTGACATAGAGACATGGTCAATTGGTCTCGCCAGCAAATGGCATGCATTGGGAGGCCTTCTAGTACTTGTGGGGAGAGCTAGGGACAGTGTGATGAAATAGAAAGAGTGAACCTGGAGTTGAGAGAGATCTGGATAATTTAATGCATCTGAGCCTTAGTTTCTTCATCTTTATATGGGAGGAGAGGAGGGAGCATTAACTTGGGTGTAGTTATATCAATGCAGGACAAAGGTTATCTGCTCTACTTGATCCTCTAGTGTTGCTAAACGAAACTCCATGATAATTTGCATGACCCAAGGCATGAGGGAGTTGAAAGAAATTTACTCAAAATAATGATCCTTTGATATGGGACTCTCTCTTAATTGATGGAAATCAATGCCCCTGTCTGCATGAGAGGCAGCACAGAGCTGGCTAAAGAGTGAGGGGAAAGGTTCTCTTTCTTCAAGCTTTTTGTTTTCTTTCATTCTCTTCAGGCTCTACATTCACATCAGGCATTTCTGACTTCAAGAGAAAAGATGGAAGATGCCCACTTCAGGTTGCTGAAGAAGACTCTGGGAGGAAGCCAACTTGAGGGGAGCTGGCAATCTCCATCATATCCCTGTTCCCAGCCTATTCCACTGGAGACTTTGGGGAACTTCCCCTTGGGTAAGATCTAGGACTATCTGAACCGAATTACCTGACTCCCAATGGGAGCACTTCTTCACTATGTATTTTCTGGTATATATTCTCATATGTAGACTTTCTCTGATTTCTGTTCTGCTGTTGATTTGGGTAAATGGGTCTCTTTGCTATTTTGTATGTGTATTCATCATGAAATGGTATCTGAAGAGAGGAGTTAAGGCTGGGATATAAAGCTTGGAATCTTCTTCCCCCCAATTCTCCAATGAATGAAACAGTGATCAGAAGTTAGATTGACCCTGAAAATCACATCCCCATGACTAATAATATTTAAGGAAGCAGATAGATATAATTCTAGGCTGGTACCTTCACTCTCCAAGGAGAACAGAATGGCCAAGCCTCTGGCCCCAACTTCCTGCTTTCCTTCCTGACAGGAATTAAAGTCTCCTTTGGAGAAGAATGGGGGACAGAAGAGTCTGAAGATTTCTCTTCTGCTTCCCTCTGAGCCACAAAATGACACCCCTATGCCACATGTCTGGGACAGCCTTCACTGCATATATACCAATTGGCCCAGAAGTGTTTCTGCTGAAGGGGAGGCACGAGAGTAAAAAAGAAAATCTTTGACCCAAAAGACTGCTGTCCTGAATGGGAAAGAAGACTCCATTGTGAAAGGAGTCTTCTAACACAGCGGCAAACTCAGATAGAAAGGGGGCTACTAAATCATAAATAAGCATCCTTGAAGCTGCATATTGACTTGGAAAACCACATATTAACATTGTCTATGTTTCATCATATTTTTATTTATTTTGTTAAATATTTCCTGAATCCATTTTTTTTATAAATTTTATTTAATATATTTAGTTTTCAGCATTGATTTTCCCAGGAGTTTGAATTACAAATTTTCTCCCCATTTCTACCCTCCCCCCCACTCCAAGATGGCGTACACTCTAGTTGCCCTGTTCCCCAGTCTGCCCTCCCATCTGTCACCCTACTACCCTCCCATCCCGTTTTCCCTTCCTTTCTTGTAGGGCACGATAAATTTCTATGCCCCATTGCCTGTATATCTTATTTTCTTGTTGCCTGCAAAAACTTTTTTGTTTTTGTACATCTATTTTTTAAAACTTCGAGTTCCAAATTCTCTCCCCTCTTCCCTTCTCACCCACCCTCCCTAAGAAGTCCAGCAATTCAACATGTTCCATATGCGTATCATTATGTATAACCCTTCCACAATATTCATGTTGTGAAAGACTAACTATATTTAGCTTCTTCCTAACCTATCCCCCTTTATTGAATTTTCTCCCTTGACCTTGTCCCTTTTCGAAAGTGTTTGTTTTTGGTTACCTCCACCCCCATCTGCCCTCCCTTCTATCATCCCCCCTTTTTTTATCT
>CM053627.1:29891837-29909944 GCA_028646595.1 Phalanger gymnotis
TTTCTTGCCACTTTTATGTGAGATAATTTACCCCATTCTATCTCTCCCTATCTCCCTCTCTCAATATATTCCTCTCTCATCCCTTATTCATCTTCAACTCACCCTGTGCCTGCTCTCTCTCTCTCTATATATATATGTATATATATACATATACATACACATACACATACATATATACACACTCACATATACATATATATACATAAACACACACACGTACATATATATATATATATGAATACATACATGCATATTCCCTTCAGCTACCCTAATACTGAGGTCTCACGAATCATACACATCATCTTTCCATGTAGGAATGTAAACAAAACAGTTCAACTTTAGTAAGTCCCTTGCAATTTCTTTTTCTTGTTCTTTTTCTTGATTACCTTTTCATGCTTCTTTTGATTCTTGTGTTTGAAAGTCAAATTTTCTATTCACTTCTGGTCTTTTCACTGAGAAAGCTTGAAAGTCCTCTTATTTTATTGAAAATCCATATTTTGCTTTGGAGAACAATACTCAGTTTTGCTGGGTACGTGATTCTTAGTTTTAATCTTAGCTCCATTGATCTCTACAAAATTATATTCCACACCCTTCGATCTCTTAATGTAGAAGCTGCTAGATCTTGGGTTATTATGATTGTATTTCCACAATACTCGAATCGTTTCTTTCTGGCTGCTTGCAGTATTTTCTCCTTGATCTGGGAGCTCTGGAATTTGGTGAGAATATTCCTAGGAGATTTCTTTTTGGGATCTATTTGAGGAGGCGATCTGTGGATTCTTTCAATTTCCATTTTGCCCTGTGGCTCTAGAATATCAGGGCAATTCTCCTTGATAATTTCTTGAAAGATGATATCTAGGCTCTTTTTTTGATCATGGCTTTCAGGTAGTCCAATAATTTATCTCTCCTGGATCTGTTTTCCAGGTCAGTGGTTTTTCCAATGGGATATTTCACTCCTGAATCCATTTTAATCAGGTTTGGCCACACTTTGAGTGTTGTGGGCTCCGTGGGCCCTTGGGAGGTGTGTTTGACACCTCTACTGTCCAGTGGAGAAGCAACCCAGCAGCAGGTGAGCTCAGTAGTTCTTTGGGGAAACAGCAAGTGACTACCTCACTTGATTTTGGAATTTCTTTCTTTCTTTCTTTTTGGAGGGGAGAAGGCAGGGTAATTGGGGTTAAGTGACTTGCCCAAGGTCACACAGCTAGTAAGTGTGTGAAGTGTGTGAGGCCGAATTTGAACTCAGGTCTTCCTGACTCCAGGGCTGGTGCTCTACTCACTGCACCACCTAGCTGCCTTGGTTTTGGAATTTCATTTGATCTTCTTCAAAAGTAACAGATATTGTTGGGGAAATGGAATGGAGGAGAGCAACAGTGAGGCATAGTAGATTAATGTAGTAGATTAATTAACTGAACTAGGATCAACTATAGGAAAGTAAATTATCTTTGGAGTGTCCGCTCTGCCAACTGAAGCTTAGGAATCTGTGAGAGATGCTGCCCCTTTGTGTATAGGAGATCTCTATGTATTACTTACCTTGTTGTTATTCTGTTTATTGGTCATTTGTGTTGTATTAATGTGTCATTTGGTCTAATATAAGGATATACATTTGTGGGGGCTTAGAGCTATGAATCTGGATTGATGATTACCCCCCAACAGTACCAGGAACCCAAAGGGGCTACATTGATGGGGCATATGCTACATGTAAAATGAGGAGAAAAAAACTTGTACTACCTACCTTTTTAAACATTAAAGTATAGAAAAGGCTTCTGTTTAAGATGGTGACAATGAAAGGTTCTAGGCAGACTAGGATTCTCTGAGGAATATTTATTAACAGTGAAGAAGAGTGTCAAATAAAATTCCCAGATCAAAGAAAAACACCACTGAGCTCTTCCATCCCATAGAACAGGACTGTCCAACCTTAGGTTATCTTAGGGGCTGCATTAAAATAAAATAATTATTCAAGGGCTGCACCCAGAATAAAAAACACAGTACACTAATAGAAAGTGGAGGAACCCACGTCATCAATACGACAGGCAAGCACGAAAGCAAACACAGAACAACAAAGTGACAACACAACAGCATAAAGGTAGGTGCATACTGACTAATTTGCATTGTACTGACAGAATACATCCCACAGATTGATTGAAAATTCTGTGAGATATATTCCGTCCGTAATAATGCCTTAAAACACCAAAGAAAATTAACAACAACGAGATTATTTATTAGTGATGGAATTAAAAAAATTAATATGCATTCCATGCAAATTCTTATTTTTTCACTCGTAAAATTTAAAACCCATAGGCAGGCTGCAACAAATCTCACTGTGGGTTTTGACCAGCCCTTCCATAGAAGATGGTTAAAAGAGATGGGACCTAAAACACAGGCTTTTCCAGGAATCAAAGGCTCTCACTGGGATATGGCACAAAGAAACTAAGCCAAGGCAAGGACTCTTGAAGGCCTGGGGATACACTCGAAAAGATCAGCCAAAAGTCAACATCAGTTGGGGTGGAGCTGCTCCAAGGTCAGAGACCCAGGGCCATTAACCTCATTCATTGTATTAGGAAACAGAAAAGATCAGCATTAGTGGTTGGGAAAGCCCCAAAAGACAGGCAGAATATGGAGACTGTGGTGGTGGGCAGAACTTAGTAAGAAAAATGCATCCAGCGCCCCACCCCAAGATGGGATCCCATGCCAAGGCTATGGAACAAGGCAAGGTCTTTACTGAGGTATCTTCTCCCCCAAAGACTATAGGGCAGCAACTTCTAGACCACAGCAGAGGCAAAATCTAGCTCAGGTATAATATCATTCTGTTCCAGGACTGCAGTAGGGGGCAGGACCTGCGCCTTGCCACTCTCTCTAGCAGTGAAGAAAAAGGCAATACCTGACCTTGGCACAAAATCATAACCCAAAAATTAAAGTCACAGAAATGCACAAAGGTGGGGGAGAATTCAGTGCACAGAGCTAGTCCTGGGGTCAGGAAGACTCCACTTCCTGAGTTCAAATCCAGCCTCAGACACTTACTGGGTGACCCTAGGCAAGTCGCTTAACCTTGTTTGCCTCAGTTTCCTCATCTGTCAAATGAGCTGGAGAAGGAATGGCAGTATCTCTGCCAAGAAAATCTCAAATGGGGTCATGAAGAGTTGGACATGACTGAAAAACGACTGAACAACAACAAAGGAATATCATAGGTTAAAAGAAGTCTCAAATGAAATTCTCAAATAAAATTCTGAAACAATCACAACTAGAACTTAGAAAAAATAATTGGTGAACTACAAGGAAGCCAAGAATGGATGGAAAAAAACAAAGGAGGAACTAAAACAAAAGAGTAAAAAATGAAAATAGAAAAGTTGGAATGAGAATAAACAACTTAGAGGAAAAAATATATAAACTAACACTGTAGTTGACACCCTGAAAAAAAAGTAGAGCAAACAGAACTTACTGATTCAATGAGGAAATAAAAATATTAGAAAAAATACAATTCTGAATGTGGTGCCATATACCTGTAGTCTCTGCTGCTGGGAAGGATGAACTAGTGGGTTGCTTGAGTTGGGGAGTTCTGAGCTGTGGGAGGGCTAAAGTGGATTTTGCGTTCTCACTAAGTCTGGCATCAATACAGTGAGGTCCTCAGGAATGAGGGACCATTAGGCTCTCCAAATAAAGCAAACCAGACCAGGTCAGGAAAATGTTGCAGGTCAAGGCTTTCCATGCTGATCAGCAGTGGGGTTAGACATGCGAGTTGCTGCTATACTTCCA
Source organism: Phalanger gymnotis (assembly GCA_028646595.1). Taxonomy (NCBI): domain Eukaryota; kingdom Metazoa; phylum Chordata; class Mammalia; order Diprotodontia; family Phalangeridae; genus Phalanger; species Phalanger gymnotis. The sequence goes on from CM053627.1 coordinate 29,895,585, forward strand.
GCTTGGGTGAGATAAGGGGATGAAGTCTCAAAAAAAAAAAAAAGCCAAAAGACTAAAAAGTATAGAACAAGTGATATATCTACTATCAAAAAACAACTGACCTGAAAGACAGGATGAAAAAAGATCATTTAGGAATGGACTTTCTCAAAACTATGACCAAATAAGAAGCATCGATACCATATTTTATAAATAGTATTTTATTTTTTCCAATTACATGTAATGACAATTTTAACATTCATTTAAAAAATTTTGAGTTCTAAATTTTCTCCTTCCTTTCTTTTTTCCCCCTTCCTTAAAATGATAAGCAAATATATATGTACAATCATGTAAAACATATTTTTATATTAGTCATATTATGAAAAAAGAAACAGATCAAAAGGAAAAAAACCCATACAAACAAAAATATAGAATATCCAGATTAACAGAACAAGAAATAGAGAATTAAAAAACTGAATCTAAGAGCAAAAAAAATGAACAAACCATAAATGAACTACCAAAGGATAAAATTCAAGGCCTTAATGTATTTACAAGCGAATTCTATCAAACATTAAAAAACAATTAATTTCAAAACTCAGAAATTGTTTGAAAAAATAGGAGAAAAATGGGGATCCTGCCAAATCTTTTTGATAAAAGAAATAGTCTGATACATCAATTGCTGAGAGATAAATAAAAGGAAAACTATAGACCAGAAGCACTAATGAATATCAATGCATTGATAAAATAAAATTAATATATAATATAAATAACTATATCATTATATAATGTATACAATCAATAAAATGATATATAATTATATGTATATATATATTTATCAGAGAGGAAGGAAAGAAGGAAGGACGGAAGGAAGGAAAGGAAAGCATTTATTAAATAAGCAAAAAGACAGTCTCTTCTCAAGGAACTTATATTCTAAGGGAGGAAGATAATACACAAAATGGAGATGAAAGAGGGGGAGGGAGATAAAGGTAACTTGCCCAGGGAAATAGTTTTGACCTCCAGAAAGTCAGAAACAGGTTCAAGAGAGGAATGAAGGCAGCCTAGTCTAGGCCCTTCTGCAAAATGGAGGCTCCAGGTGGAACTCACGAATTGGAGAAGATGGGAGGGCTTGGTGGAGGGATATTCCAGGGGGTGGAGGTCATATGGATGGGAGGCAGTAATATGCTGCAGCCCCTGGTGGAAGGTATTTCCTGGTTGAAAAAGCAGTAAAGGCAGGCTAGTCAGGAATAGGTCCAAGAGAGTCAGCCTCTCATCTTGGGCTGGGCACTGTCCCCCAAGGAAAGGCCAGAGCATCTTCCATCTGCTCAGGGGGACCACCACTTTCTGTGGCAGCCTCATAGCCAGTCCGAAGACCTCATATCACCAGTCCGCTAGTGCCCTGACCCTTCCATCTGTGCCGGCTGCAGCATCCCCCCAGAGGAAAGGCTACCTGAGACCAAGCTGGGCATCTTCCGGGTGTCCCAAAGCAGCCATTTCCATCTCTGTCAGCACAAAGTATCTGCCACCTCCTCCTGCCATCCTAATCTCCCAACTGGGAGGTGGAGAACCTCTGGTGCAAAGAAGGTCCACTCTCCTTTTGACTTCAGACTTCCCATCTCCTGCTGTACCTATTTTTGGAGGGTAGAGGAGAGATGCCCTCCACTCAATGATGAACATTCTGGTCATACTCTTCACACCCCAGTGACTCTGAACTCATCCAAATCCCACTTCTCACCACCTACCACCCAATTCTTCATTCCCTTCACCCTCGACCCTCCCACCCCAAAGTTTCATCCTAACTCCATCCAGCCCTTCCACTGCGCCCTCTGGAATGCCTGTTCCGTAGACATAAAGCTTCCCTTCATCTTAAATCTATTCTTCTCCCGATACTTCTATCTACTAGCTCTTAACATGGCTCTCCACTAATGACGGAGCCTCCCTTACAACCAAGGGTAATGCATCCTGCAAAACTCATTAACTCACTATCCCCCTCTCCACAGCAGCTCTTCCAAACCTTTTCACCCCTCCTCAGACCTCCCACGGTTCTGCTTCCTCTACTCTCTCAGATGAGAACCTTTCCTCATATCTTACAAGAAAAATTGAGGCCATTCTCCGTGAACTCCTTTTCTCTCCTCTCCCTCATCTCCCATCTCTCAGGTGCCTTCTGCCACTCTCTTCCTCTTTGCTTCTCTCTCATATGATGAAGCGACCTTACTTTTTACAAAGGCTAAGCCCTCTAAGTGATCCCATTCTGTCCTATATCCTCCAACAGACTGCCCCCTCTGTCATCCCCACTCTTTCACTAACTTTCAATGTCTCTCTGTCTCCTGGCTCGTTTCCTGCTGCCTACAAACATGCCCATGTCTCCCCTATCCTGAAAAAACCCTCACTTGACCCTTCCATCCCCAGTAACTATTTATCTTCCTATGTCTCTTCTGCCCCTTGTAGATCAACTCTTCAAAAGAGCCCAAGTACCCCCACTTTTTCCTTCCACTCTTTTCTTAATGCCTTACAACCTGGCTTCTGACCTTATCGTTCCACTGAAACTGCCCCCTCCAAAGCTACTAATGATCGATCTCTTAGTTATCAGATCCAATGGTCCTTTCTTGATCTTCATTCTCCTTGGTCTTTCTGCACTCTTTGACATTGTTGGTCACTCTCTCCTTGATACTCTCTTCTCTCTAAGTTTTTGGGACACCATTATCTTCTGGTTTTCCTTCTACCTGTCTGACCTCTCCTTCTCTGTCTTGTTTGGTGGATGCTCCTCCAGATCATGCCTTCTAACTGTAGGGATCCCTCAGGGTTCTGTCCTGGATCTTCTTCTCTTCTCCCCTACACTCCTTCGTATGGTGATCTCATCAGCTCCCATAGATCTAATTATCATCTCTAAGCTGATGACTCTCAAATCTACCTTTCCTGCCTCAATCTCTCTGACCTCCAATCTCACATCTCCAACTACCACATCTCCACATCTCCACATCTCCAACTACCTTTCAGACATCTTAAAGTGAATGTCCAACAGACATTTTAAACTCAACATGTCTAAAACCAAACTCATTATCTTTCTCCCTAAACCATCTCCACCTCCTACCTTCCCTGTTACTGTAGAGGGCACCACCACCCTCTCAATCCCCCAGGCTCACAACCTTGAAGTCATCCTGGATTCTCCAGTGTCTCTCACCCCTCATTATCCAAGCTCTTGCCAAAGCCTGCCAATGTCACCTTTGCAATGTCTCTCAGATACAGCCCTCCTCTCTTTTGACACAGCCACCCCCTGGTACAGGCTCTCATCACCCCACACCTAGATTACTGTGATAGCCTGATGGGTCTGCCTGCCTCAAGTGTCCCCTTAATCCAATCCATTCAGCCACCAAAGTGATTTTCCTACAGCTCAAGAGTGATCATGTCACACATACCCCCCACCTCCCACTGAATAAACTCTGGTGGCTCCCTATTACCTCCAGGAGCAAACACAAAATGGTTTGTTTGGCATTCAAAGCCCCTCATAACCTAGCCCCCTCCTACCTTTTCAGTCTTCTTATACTTGTGGAGTCTTCCATTCAGTGCAACTGGCCTCCTTGCTGTTCCATGAACGAGATCCTTCGTCTCTCAGCTCCCAGCATATTTTTCTGGCTGCCTCCCATGCCTGGAACACTCTCTTTCCTCTGCTCCTTCTACTGACTCTCCTGACTTCCTCTGAGTTCCAACTAAAACCTCACCTTCTACAAGAAGCCTTGCCCAGCCCATCTTAATTCCAGTTGTTTCCCTCTGTTAATTATTTCCTATTTATCCTGTATGTAGCTTGTTTGTACATATTTGTTTTCATATTGTCTTCCCTATTAGATTGGAAGCTCCTTGAGGGCAAGAACTGGGTGGTTTTTTTTTGCCTCTTTTGACCCTTCTTTGACACTGTGTTTAGCACAGTGCCTGACACGTAGTAGGTACTTAATAAATGTTTATTGATTTAAACAGATGACCACATTCATAACACAAACAATAAAAACCACAAGATTATATTAAAGGAAGCAGAAAAGGCTAATGATACAATAGAATCTATTTACGTTTAAAATGAATAAATAAATAAATAAACCCATGGGTTAAGAACTCATTACGTTTGAGGCACTGGGCTAATTATAATCCCTTTCTTCAAGTAGTTTGCATTCTAAACAAGGCAAACACAAGTATAGGAGAGTTTTCAGGGAAGTAGGTATGTTTTTGTTTGGGAAGTGATGAACAAATGATGAATGGAACAATAGGACAATTGATGGATGTGTCCTTTCTAGAAATGATAGTGTTGATTTAATGACTCTTTGATCCTGGAGTCGACAGGGAACAGCTGCAATTTATTGAATAGTGGGGTGATATGGCCAGACCTTCCTTTAAGCAGATCAGTCTGAGATCCGAGTGGAAGATGGATTGGAGTTTGGAGAAAGTAAAGGCAGGCAGTCCAACCAGCAGGCTATTGTAATAGTCCAGGTGTGAAGTGATGAGAACTTGAACCAGAGAAGTGTTAGTGTCAGAGGAAAGATGAGGATGTGTGTGACAGAATTATGAAAGGAGAAATGACAGTACTTGGCAAGAGACTAGATGTAGAAGGTGTTGAGAGAGAGTGAGGAGGCAAGGATGATGCCTAGAGTTTGACATTACGTGACTGGGAGTATGGCATACCACTTCAACAAGAAGAGGGAATTGTTTAGGGTGGTGGAAAGATAAAGAATTCAGTTTGGGACATGTTGAGTTTAAGATGTCTATGGAATACCCAGCTTAAGATATCTATCTAGACAAGTGGAGGTGTGAAAGTGGAAATAGGGAGAGAGTCAGGTCTCTATAACAGTATTTAACAAACAATTCTGGGAAAGCTAGACAGCAATTTGGCAGAAAATAGGCTTAGACAAACACCTTATACCACGTACCCCAATAAACTCCAAAGTGGTCCTCCATGGCTAGGAGAATAATCACCTAAAACAAGGGAAAGAGACAACGACAAGAGCCAAATGAACGATGTTGGTTACATAAACTGAAAAGCTTCTGTGCAGGCAAAGTAAATGCACTTAGACCTACACAGCTATGCTGGTGTTTTTGTTGATCCTGCGCTCTGGAAGAGGACCAATGGCAACATGAGGGTGATGTCTTTACTTGTGAGTTAATTGGATTTGAGTGAAGTAGGGCTTTGCAAAGTCATCAGCCTCCCTCTCCCCCCTAGAGTCATCACACAGCTATGTGGTATAGTGGTTGGAGCCCTAGGCTTGTAATCAGAAATATCTGAGTTCAAATCTTGCCTTAGGTACTTCTTAACCATGTGAGCGTGGGTGCGTATTTAACCTCTCAGCTATAAAATGCAGATAATAACGTTTTTAGAGCTGTTCTGAATATCAACCATAATAACATATGTAAAGGTTTTTCGAAGTTTGAAGTGCTATATAAATGGTATCTGAGGGAAACTGTTGAGGGTTTGGGGAGATGAAGTGCAGGAACCCCAAGACTGGAGTTCCAAGACAGGGTAGTTGAGGAGGAGTACCCCTCAAGGACCTGAGCACTGGAGAGGGTCGGGGCCATCTGGAATGAACTTGCAGACTCAGGCATTCTTTAAGTCAAGATGGCAAAGATTTATTATGCTTTTCAGTGGGCAAGAGTTCTTAGGGAACCTGCAACCTTACAGGGGTGCAAATAAAGTTTATATAGGATATTTTGGGGTGAAACATGCCAAATATATTAATTAGTTGTTTGGAAATGGGATTAGGGAGTGGTTAGGGGGTGGTCAGTTCTTAAAGGAACATGCACTTTCTGTATCTACTGCACAAGTATCTTACCCAGAGTTCAATAGCCCAAGGTGGGGGGCTACATGGAGGTGTGCTTTTAGACCTGAAATGTCACTAAGTTAACTAACACTCAGGGCCTACTGGAACTATCCAGGCTGCTTCCATCAATGTCTTGTTAAACAAGATGAATGTAAGGGAGTATTCATATGTCTGGGTCTAGCATGCACATGATAGACCAGTGAATAGTAAATATCTCTATGACCCAGTACGCAGCCAGCTCAGCACGTACACAGCTGGTCAAACTAATAAATTCTATAGGTGCAGCTATCCACTGTATCAGGAAGAGAGATAAGTGTTTTACTCGGGTATACTGTCCTACCTTGCTAGAGAGAAACTGCTAGGGACAGTGTTTTGAGGCTAGGTAAAGATGTGATTTTGGAACTGGATGTGATTTTGGAACTGGGGTCCAAGCACAGGTACCCAAGTACCCCATCAAAACAATTAATTAAAAAAAAAACTTCATAGCAAATTTCTGTGGAAAAGATCTAATATATAAGATATGTAAAGAATTGATACAAATATGTAAGAATAAGAACACATTCACCAATAGATAAATGGCCAAATTATATCAACAAGCAGTCATCAAAGGTGGAAATATGAGTAATCAATGACCATGTGCTCCAAATCGCTAATGACAAGGGAAAAGTAAATTAAGAGACCGAAGGGAGGAGGGAGGATATTCCAGACCTGGGAGACAGCCATTGCAAAGGCACAGAGAAAGGAAATGAGTAGAGCATAAAAACAGTTAGAAGGCCACCTTGATTTGATCATAGAGTGCAGGGACCAGACTAATTGATCATAGAGGAAACAAAAGCCATTGGAGTTTATTGGGAATGGAAATGACGCCTGTACTTTAGAAGAATTGCTGTTCCTACTGTATGGAAGATGGATTGGAATGAGGAGAGACAAGGATACCTGTTAAGAAGCTATTGTAATAGTCTAGGTGAGGAATGGTGATTGAAATGCTGGGCAAGTGGGTGGAGAGGGGGGACAGATGCAAGAGATGTGAAGAGACGATGACAAGACTTGGCCACGGTTGGGTATGGGGGCTAGTGGAATTAGAGATCTGAGGAAAGATAATGAGTTCTGATTTGGATAGGTTGAATTGGAGACTTCTACGGAACATCAAGTTTAAAAAGTCTAATGTAATTTATGGTGCAGGACTGGAAAATAACAATTGATGGAGTGGTTGTGGGAAGATTGACACACTAGTACAGATGGTTCTCACTTTATGTAATCAGACCTTTCTGCACACCTCTATATAGAGCCATATAATGTGAACTTGCTGTAGAAGTGGGGAAGGGACAGAGGGAGGGAGATAGCAAGGAGAGCTTGGAGGAAGGGGGCCAGCACAAGGTTCAAGGATATGTGGGAGGAGCAAGAGGAAGAATAGGCAGGGGTCAGGGCTAGCCACACGGAGGCCTGGCTGGAGACGATGAAGGTAGGGGCAGACTCGTGGGAACCAGAAATACAGATACAAGATGACAGGGCAACAAGCAGGGGTTAGGGAATGACATGGGGTACACAAGTGGGGAGGCACTAAAGACAAACACAAGGGGTCTGACATGCTGGTAGGTGGACAGAGCGGGCCAGAGGTCTCCTCTCTTGGCACTGAAGGTCTCAAGCCAAGCCCCCATCCAGCAGCAGTTGTAGAGGTCTCTCTATAAGTGCTGTTCTGCTTTCACTTGGAGGGTTTTTTCAGTTTAGGTTTTTTGGGGGGAGGGGGAAGTTTGGGGAGGGGTGCTGCTGAGCCCAGGGGCAAGAAAGAAAGAGCACAGTACTGTACAGTAAAGTTAACATAGGTGGCTTTCTGCAATGCAGATTTCTTTATGTAAAGTCAAATTTGCATAATGCAGATTTATGTAAAACAAGAACTGTATGTATACTGTTAATGGCGCTATGAATTTTTTCAAGCTTTCTAGAAAATAAGGGTCACTAAAGTATACATAACCTTTGACCCAGTGAGGCTATTAGTGATGTTCCTGAAAGAGGTCAAGGACAAAGGGAAAGGATCCATAAGTATAAACATATTGTGGAATGAGAATAAGGAATCAAGAATGATGCTCCTAGGGCTGGCAGTAATAGATAGGGTTTTTGAGTAAGGATAGTGAGTTCTGTTTTGGACAGGTTGGATTTGAGATTTCCATGGAACATCAAGTTTAAAAAGTTGCAATGCTGAGCTGCCAATCAGGAGAGAGGCTAGTTCTGGGGAGTCATCTGCATAGAGATGTTAATTGAGGCCCTTGAAGCTGATTAGACATTATACAGGGAAGAAAGGGGAGCACACTCTCCTTTACAACGATGATCCAGCAAAGGAGACTAAGATGGCGTGGTCAGATAGTCAGGAGAATTCAAAGAGACTATACTGGAGGAAAGGGTGATCAACAGCGTCAAATGTGTCAGTGGACTATGAAAATATTGTCAGATGTGCCAATTAAGAGATCTTTCATAACACTCAAACAAATGTTTTCACTTGAGTAATAAGACTGAAAGCTGGACTATATGGATTGAGAAGTAAGTGAAAAAAGGGGAAATGGAGGCAACCAGTGTAAACACCCCTTTTTTTGGTTGTGGTGGGGGAGTTTGGCTGAGAAGGGGAAGAGGGGTATGGGATGGTCCCTACAGGGGATGATGAGGTTTAGTGAAGGTTTTTTGATCATGGAAAAGATTTGGGCTGTTTGTAAATAGCAGGATATTATACTGTACACCCTGCCTATTTTCCAGGGAATCCTATGAAGCTCAATGGGAAAACACATGTGAAGATGTCTTGAAAATTGTAAAGCCTGGTACCAGTCAAAGGTCATATACGAAGCTTTAGCCATAGATCTAGTCATCTCCACTAGAATGGGCTTTTAAGTGTGGCTAACACATCAAGCACAGTTAGCTAAAACTTATTATTATTTAGCGTAAAAGAAAATAACCCTAAAAGGCAGTAAATTAATTACAATGACACACCTTGGTTCCAGAGAACAGATAAATAGGTGGAAGGATGTCACTTGTGTTGTCCATTCGACTTTTGTCACAGTGTTTCTTTCTTATCTGGAATGGTTCAATGCTTTCATTCAGTCAGTCAATAAGAATTTATTTTATATGTGCCAGGCACTGCACTAATTATGGTGTGACACAGACTTTGGGGAGATGCGTTGTACTGATTATTCTTGCCATGCCACTTTATTAAATATTTCTAACAACTGAGTCTGGCCAATTAAATGATCTCAATTAATAATCATGCTGAGAAGCACACTAGTGGGGGCTCATGAACCATAACCCCTCATGGCTAGCCCTAAAACCCTGAGTGAGCCAAAGCAGCCAGTCACACTCTGGGGACCTGACTCTCCATTATGAATGGAAGGTGGGATAGTTGTCCCAGGGTATGTGCTACACAAAGGAAGCAACAATTCTGCTTTAAAGGAGTTCACATTTGAATGAGGGAGATAATATGTAAATAGTCAAGTACATATATGACTTAGGACTGGCCAATGAGCCCAAAACCTACAATCATGCACAGAATGACACAATGAAATTGGTCACCTCAAAAAGCCTGGAGAGTATGCCTTTAAGAGGCTTGTGATGATTTGTAATGCAAGTGCCCTTGGAGAGACTTTGGAGTAGTCATAGACATTTTGTTACTGGTTCTCATCCACTAACCATGTGGTGAATGACAATCCCTTTGATGGGATGTAGTTGAAGAATCAGAATGGGTGTGGGGGGGGGTGCCTTCAAAAGGTCTTAGTCAGACTTAGCCTTCTCTTGGTTTGATTTCTTCCTGCCAGATGGAGTCTGGTGAGAGACCATGCTACCTCTCTGAAGGGAAAGGCCTCAGACCTTGTATACATCTGAGAGCAAGGTGTGGCCCCATGAATCCACAGGCCTTGGTGCTTTACCTATTCCTGGAAGGATCTTGAAGTTGCGCGTCTGTAGGATTTTATTGGCAGAGAGCATCAATGCCCCAGAGATGGAGGAGCAAGCTTTAGGTCCCAGCCTCAGCAGCAGCTGAGGTGAAGACTCAAATAGCAGTGATGTCACATTTGGATATGAACTGGATGGACCAATGCAATGGAGCAAATGAGTTATGTGAGCCACTTTCCGCAGAGACTGAGGTGATATAGGGGATAGTATGCTCTGCAAAGTGTTGGGGAGGGGAGAATGTTTATACCTTTGTTCTTCTTCTGTCTTTGAAGTAAATATCCCTTTGTAAAGGCTAATTGATCTTGACTGGTTACATGGGGCTGGATCACTAGTTACTGGCACCTAACGGTGGTGGGAACACTCTTGGAGTGGGGGCTTGAGCAGATGGCATTAGAAAAAGACAGCATGGATACCCACTAGAACCTTGAAAGGGAGGATGTGGGAATGTGAGCACAGAGCACACCAGCTACACACACACAAGATATGTGCAGAGCAGATGGAAGGCAATCTCAGAGAGAAGGGCACTCGCAGATGGGAAAATGGAGAAGAATCTTGCAGGAGGTGGGATATGAGCTGGCTATTGAAGGAAGTCAAGATTCTAAGAGGTGGACGAGAGGAGAAAAGAAAGGATTCCAGGCATCCTCTAGTGCAAAGGCATGAATATGATAGAAGGGAGTACCCTGTTTGAGGAAGAGAAAGTAGGTTACTTGTAGCTAGATCATAGAACACATAGGGAGGGAAGGGACAGGTAAGAAGACTGGAAAAGTAGGAAGGAACCGGGTTGCTAATCCTTTTAAATGCCAGAAGATTTTATATTTGATCCCGGAGGTAAAAGGAGCCACTGGAGTTTACAGAGTAGGGGGTGAAATGATCAGTTCTACACTTAAAAAAAAATCACTTTGGCAGCTAAGTGGAAGATGGGTTAGAGTGGGGAGAACCTGGGGGCAGGGAGAGGAATTAGGAGGCTATTGCAATATTTTAGGCAAGGGGTGATGGGGACTGAATTAGGGTGGTGGCTGTGTGAGTAGGGAGGGGACACGTAGGAGGAATGTGAAGACGGCGATGACAAGAGTTGCCAATAGACTGCCCATGCGGAGTGAGCAAGAGTGCAGAGTTGGGGAAGGCAGCTGGAGTTGTAAACCAGGGTGACTGGGGGATAAAAGAGAAGTTTGGAAGAGGAAGTTAATGGGAAAATAATGAGCTCTGTTTTGGTCAAACTGGATTTGAGATGCCTGGAAGACATTGAGTGTGTTCAGAAGGCAGGCAGACAATATGAAATAGCAGCTCTAAAGAGAGATCAGCACTGGATAGAGTTCAGTGGGAATTATCTACGTGGAGCTAATAATTGAATTCATGGGAGCTGATAATAATAATAGTCAGGCAAAGTGCCTTATAAATACCTTATCTGAGCTTCACAACTAAGGAGGTAGGTGCTATTATTATCTCCATGTTACAGATGAGGAAACTGGGGCATAGCATACCGAGATGAAATGACTTGCCCAGTATCACACAGGCAGGAAGTGTCTGAGGTCAAATTTGAACTCAAGTGTTCCTGACTTCAGGCCCAGCATTCTCTTCACTTTACCACCTAGCCGATGAGACCACCCAGTGAGATGGCCTAGAATGAAAAGAGAAGGAGGTCTGTGACAAAGCCCAGAGAGTCACCCATGGTTAGTGGTCTTGGCATTGATAAAGAAGCCTAAACAAGCCAAATAACCTCTCCTTGTCCCACATAACTCTTGAGGGCCATAAGTCACAGAGTAGATGCCACATTGTAAAGGGTATTTTCTGACTGGAAGTTCCCTATACCAATCGAATCACAGGACTAGGACCCCCCTCCCCCAAAGAAATAAAGAATAGTGATAGAAGCACATACTTAGAATTGGAAGGAACCTTAGAAGTCATCTGGTCCAACTCCAAAGTGACCACCAGAGACGTACAGTGACTTGTCCAAAGTCACACAGGATGTACATGGGTAAGCTAGGAATTTGAACTCTAAGATAAGTACTACTGCACCAAATTTGGAAGAATTCAAATTTTCAATTCTTCTTCTTAAGGCAATGGAAGCTTGACAGTTAGAGCTCATAAAGCAAGTTACTCTGAATAGCAGTTTCTGGCTGGGACTTCCTTTAGTCTCTTGAGAAAATTAGCATGAGTCAGTCAATTAACATTTATTAAGTGTCTACTATATACCAGGAACTGTAATAAGCACCAGATTACAAAAGAGGCAGAAGATTGCCCTCAAGGAGATTACAATTGGATGGGGGATGGGGTGGCGAGACAATATGAAAACAAATATACACAAAGCAAGCCATGTCTAAACAGGATAAATAGGAAATAATTAAGAGAGGGGTTGGGAAAAGCTTCTTGTAGAAGGTGGGATTTTAGTTGGGATTTGAAGGGAGCTTGGGAAGCAGGAGCAGCAATGAGGAGGTAGAACTTTCCAGGCATGGGGGACAGCCAGGGAGAAGGCCAGGAGTGCAGAGATGGAGGGTCTTGTTTCTGGGGCAGCCAGGAGGCCAGTGTCACTGGATGGAAGAATACTTGGTGTTGAGTAAGATGGAAGAAGACTGTCAGTAAAATCTTTCTCCTGTTCTGCCCATAGTTTCTTGTATCAATTGGGAAGAAACAATGCATGTCCCTACTTGTTCAGTGAGTCAGCTCAAGCACAGTCTGTGGTTTCATTTGCTATAGCTTGGGATTTAGTTTTCCTTCACTATCTCTAAGTGTGTCATCAGATATGAAGACCAGCATCTGCCTCTTATTTCCGAGGTGCTCGTAAGGGGTTTTTGAAACTAATGGCTGAGTAGGAAATCATTTGGTCCATGTCCCCCCCCCCCCCCCCCCCCCCCCCCCCCCCCAAAAAGCAAGCCATCTGAAGTGTATTCGGCCCAGCCCTTCCAAAAAAAAAAAAAAAACAACAGGAAAACAGGACTTGTAACCACTTGTCTCTCCCCAGACAATGAAAGAACAGGAGAGGACTGAAGAGTAAGGGTGGGGAGAAAGACAAGGAGCATCTTGGCATGTGCTCAGCTGAGAAATGTTTAATTTAGGTTCAGCTGTAGTTTAGGTTGTCCACGAAAGAAAGAAGAAACAGAGATGGCTTGTCAAATGTCAGACCCTGAGCCTCAAAGATAGGAGGGGACTGGGCTGATTGGTAGCTAAATAAGGTAGCATCTGAAACAAAGTTCTTCAGATTGTATTACCATTCAGAAGATCATTCTTGTACCATGACTCAACTTGGTGAAAAAATGTGGTAAGAAAATGCACTGCACTTCCCTTCCTTGAAGAGCTGGGGGACTAGTAATGCAGCACCCTGCAGAGATTACCAGACCCTGAGGGTGTGTGACGGTTAGTTTTACTGAGCTGGTTGCAAAAATAGTTTAAAACTTTTCTTATAAAGGCTAGCTTAAAAAAAAAAAAAGGATAGCTTACTTAGTAGGGGAGGGTAGAGGGCTATCCTAGGAAATGAAAATGATATAAAAACAAGACATTGGTAAGATTGTTTAAAAGAAGATGATTATATGTGAGGCAGTGATAGAGTACAAGATTTGGAATCAAGGACACCTGAGTTCAAATCCTACTGCATACACTTGCTAGCTGTTTGACCCTGGGCAATTCACTTAACTCTGCTTCAGTTTCCTTATCTGTCAAATGAGTCTCAGTTTCCTCATTGCTGCCTCGGTTGTTGGGCAATTCCTTCTGTCACTACCAAACCCACAAAACATACCCTTCACTAAATGAGAAAGGAGTTCTAATTTGGTTGCTTCATCCTTATCTAGATGTTAGAGAAAGAGCTGCCCAGCAATTATTTTCTTTTCTTTTTCTTTATTTTTTATTTAATATATTTAGTTTTCAGCATTGATTTTCACAGGAGTTTGAATTACAAATTTTCTCCCCATTTCTACCCCCCCCAACACTCCAAGATGGCATATATTCTGGTTGCCCTGTTCCCCAGTCAGCCCTCCTTTCTGTCACCCCAATCCCTTCCCATCCCCTTTTCCCTTCCTTTCTTGTAGGGCAAGATAAATTTCTATGCCCCATTGCCTGTGTATCTTATTTTCTAGTTGCATGCAAAAACTTTTTTGTTTTTGAACATCTATTTTTTAAAACTTCGAGTTCCAAATTCTCTCTCCTCTTCCCTTCTCACCCACCCTCCCTAAGAAGTCAAGCAATTCAGCATGGGCCACATGTGTATCATTATGTATAACCCTTCCACAATACTCATGTTGTGAAAGACTATATTTTGCTTCTCCCTAATCTATCCTCCTTTATTGAATTTTCTCCCTTGACCTTATCCCTTCTCGAAAGTGTTTGTTTTTGATTACCTTCATCCCCATCTGCCCTCCTTTCTATCATCCCCCCTTTTTTTTATCTTCTTTCTCCTTCTTTCCTGTGGGGTAAGATACCCAGTTGAGTATGTACGTATTCCCTCTTCAGGTCGAATCTGATGAGGGCAAGATTCACTCATTCCCCCTCACCTGCCTTCTCTTCTCTTCCTATAGAACTGCTTTTTCTTGCCACTTTTATGTGAGATAATTTACCCCATTCTATCTCTTCCTATCTCCCTCTCTCAATATATTCCTCTCTCATCCCTTATTCATCTTCAACTCACCCTGTGCCTGCTCTCTCTCTCTCTCTCTCTCTCTCTCTCTCTCT
>CM053627.1:29910444-30033044 GCA_028646595.1 Phalanger gymnotis
ATATACCTATACATATACATACATGCATATTCCCTTCGGTTACCCTAATACTGAGGTCTCATGAATCATACACATCATCTTTCCATGTAGGAATGTAAACAAAACAGTTCAACTTTTGTAAGTCCCTTGCAGCTTCTTTTTCTTGTTCTTTTTCTTGATTACCTTTTCATGCTTCTCTTGATTCTTGTGTTTGTAAGTCAAATTTTCTATTTAGCTCTGGTCTTTTCACTAAGAAAGCTGGAAAGTCCTCTATTTTATTGAAAGTCCATATTTTGCCTTGGAGCATGATACTCAGTTTTGCTGGGTAGGTGATTCTTGGTTTTAATTCTAGCTCCACTGACCTCCGGAATATCATATTCCAAGCCCTTCAATTTCTTAATGCAGCAATTATTTTCTAAATGAATTCAGTTCCAGACCTCAATTCGGCTCTTATAGTACCTTAGTCTGCCATTAACCATGGTGATTGATAAATCTTGGGCAAGTTCTTTGAGCAGCTAGGTGGCACAGTGGATAAAACTCCAGGACTAGAGTCAGGAAATTTCACCTTCCTGAGTTCAAATCCGTCCTCAAACACTAGCTATGTGACCCTGGGCAAGTCGCCTAAACCCTGTTGGCCTCAGTTTCCTCATCTGTCAAATGAGCTGGAGAAGGAAATGGCAAAACACTCCAGTATCTTTCCCAAGAAAACCCCACATGGAGCCGCCAAGAGTCAGACACGACTGAAAAAGGGCTAAACAAGTTGTTTACCCTTTCTGTTCCTCAGTTCCCTCTTCTGTAAAATCAAAGGACTGGACTAGATGGATTCTAAGGTCCCTTTCAACTCTCATGTTCCAGGATTCAAATGTGGACAGCAATCTCCAGATCTTATCGTCGTGTTTAAAGAACAGTTGGAGCTGGTTTTGTTTTTATTTTTGCCTCTTTTTACAAACGATGTTGACACCTCACTCAAATGGATTGGTGATCAGTTTGGAAGTGCCCTCTAAAATGCAGATCCCATTCTATCCATGCCGTCATATCCTATGTGACTCTTCACGTAAGTCAGCCAGAGAAAGCCACCTGCTGTGGTTAGTTTGTCAGTTTTTAAAACCATTATTGTAATAGGAAAGTATTTTAATTAATACCTTTAATTAAATTTAATTAATAATTAATTTAATTAATACCTAAAAACTCTCGTTTTCTCAAAAAAGGCATATAAATATAGCATGTGAGAACTGGAAAACACCTCATCTAGTCCATTTTTTTTTTTTAAATAGAGGTGAGGAGCAAGTGATGTGCATTGTCAAAAGTGTTTGTCTCTCTCTTACACACACACACACCAGGCACAGAACTGGATGTGATTGCTCTCCTCTTTAGGGTTACCTTCTTTCAGATGTTACATATAGATTGTCTCTCCCCATTAGAATATAAGGTCACTGAGGGCAGGAACTGTTTTCCCCATTCTTTGAATCCAGTGATTAACATGGTGTCTGGCACTTGTAGGCACTTAAGTGTTTTGATAGTTTGCTATTAAAGGAACCCAGATGATGAAAGCTGGAAGAAAATCTAAGAAAATCTTTCAGAAGCAGTGAACTGAAATGGGTCATGGTTTTTCTTCATGCAACTTCTAAGGAAGCAGAGACAAAGGGGCAGAAGTCTGGGGAACCGTGAAACTAGTTACCAACAAGCTGGGTAAGGGAAATCGATAACATTGTTTCTCCTACATTGTTTCTCAGGATATGGAGCTCTGAATCTGTTAAAATTTAACCCACCTGGGTACATCTCACACTGGTACAGGAAAATTTCAACCTATTCCTATTTAAAACAAAACAAATACTATTACCAAGACTACAACAGGCCAGTGGTCTGGTGCTGGCATGAGAGAGCTTCTGTGCTGTGCTTCATGCACAAAGGTAGCTCTCACGCCAAAGTTTTAATGCTAACTTAGTCAATGACAAGCTATGAGAACTTGGCAAGTCACTGTATTTTATTTTTTATCATAAACTTAATAGTCATCAACAAGAAAATGTCAACTTATAAATGTGAACAACAAAAAGAGGTTTGAAAATGAAACAATAAACTTCAGGCAAGAAAAAAATAAATAAGTGTATACTAAACTTAGTGAGGTAATAACAAGTTGGGCAGGTAGGTGGTGCAGTGGGCAGAGTGCTAGGCCTGGAGTCAGGAAGACTGAGCTCAAATTTGACTTCAGATACTTCCCAACTATGTGACCCTGGGACAGTCACTTAACCCTGTATGCCTCAGTTTCCCATCTGTAAAATGAGCTGGAGAAGGAAATGGCAAACCACCCCAGTGCTTTTGCCAAGAAAATGCCATGAAAAGTTGAAGTGACAAGATTGCCCTGTTTGTTTCTGTTCCTTTCTGAACTTTTTGGTTTCCTTTTATTTTTAAAAACTTTATTAATAAGTGCTCTTTTCTTTCTTTTTAAAAAACTCACTTTCTAATAGAGTGGTGGATCAGTGGAATAGTTTAGGTACACGAGACACAGTAGTCAATGACTATAGTAATCTACTGTTCAACAAACTCAAAGACCCCAGTTTCTGGGATAAGAACTCATTATTTGACAAAAACTGCTGGGAAAACTGGAAAATAGTATGGCAGAAACTGGGCATAGATCAACATCCTACACTGTATACCAAAATAAAGTCAAAATGGGTACATGCTTTAGATATAAAGGCTGATACTATAAGCAAACTGGGAGAACAAGGACGAACAAGGAACAAGGAAACAAGTTTACCTGTCAGATTTATGGAGAAGGGAAGAATTTATGACCAAACAAGAGAGAAAGAACATTATGAAGTACAAAATGGATAATTCCGATTACATTAAATTGAAAACTTTTGCACAAACAAAACCAATGCAACCAAGATTAGGAGGGAGGCAGAAAACTGGGAAAGAATTTTTAAAACCAGTATCTCTGATAAAGGCCTCATTTCTATAATATATAGAGAACCGAGTCAAATTTATAAGAATACAAGTCATTCTCCAAATGATAAATGGTCAAAGGATATGAATAGGCAGTTTTCAGAGGAAGAAATTAAAGATATCTGTAGTCATGAAAAAATGCTCTAAATCACTATTGATTAGGGAAATATAAATCAAAATAACTCTTAGTTTACCACATCATACCTGTCAGATTGGCTAATATGACAAAACACGAAAATTGTAAATGCTAGAGAAGACGTGGGAAAATTGGAACAATAATGCATTGTTGGTGGAGTTGTGAACTGATCTAACCATTCTGGAGAGCATTAGGAACTATGCCCAAAAGGCTATAAAAATGTGCATACCATTTGACCCAGCAATACCACTTCTAGGGCTATATCCCAAAGAGCTCATACAAATGAGAAAAGGTACAAATGTAGCTTTTTAAGTAAATATATAAAAATATTTATAGCAGCTCTTTTTGTGGTGGCCAAGAATTGGAAATTAAGGAGACGCCCATCAATTGGAGAATGGCTGAACAAGTTGTGGTATATGAATATAATAGAATACTATTGTGGTATAAGAAATGATGAGCAGGCAGATTTCAGAAAAACCTGGAAAGACTTACATGAACTGATTTCGAGTAAAATGAGCCAAAACAAGAGAACATTGTACACAGTTACAGCCCTGTGGTGTGATGACTAACTTTGATAGACTTGTCTCTTCTCAGCAATGCAAAGATCTAAGACAACTCTAAAAGACTGATACAATCCACATCCAGAGAAAGAACTATGGAGTCTGAATGCAGATAGATTTTATTTGCTCTCATTTTTTGGTTTGTTTTGTTTTTCTTTCTCATGGTTTCCCCCATTCATTCTAATTCTTCTTTACAACATGACTAATGTGAAAATGTTTAATATGAATGTATATGTAAAGCCTATATCAGATTGCATGCCATCCAGGGGAGGGGGAGGGAAGGGAGGTGGAGAAAATTTAAAACTCAAAAGCTTATGGAAGTGAATGTGGAAAAATAAAATTAATTTTTTTTAAATCTCACTTTCTATTAACTCATCTCCTAGCCCCATAGAAACAAATACCTGTCTGAAGATGTATGTGTATATTCTATACCCTTAGTCCATCTCCTTTCTGCCAAGTCAGGAGGCATGCTTCCTCAGCAGTCTTCTTCTGAAGTTGTTCAGGTATGTTTTCCTTTACCTTGTTAAGTCAATGTGTTAATTGTTCTATTTCTGTTCATTTCAGGCTACATAGTTCATGAATATCTCCCCAAATTTCTTTGGATTTTTTTCTATTTATGATTTCTTAGAACAGGATAATATTCCATTACATTCATGTACCATACTTTGCTTAGCCATTTGCCAACTGATGGGCATCCCCTTAGTTTCCACAGTCTGACACATAATGGGTACTTAGTAAAAACTTGTTGAATTTTATTGCTGAATTCTTTGCATCCCAGTTTCCTCCTCTTTAAAAAGACAGAGTGGGACTGGAAGGTCTCTAACTTCCCTTCCAGTTTTAATATTTTATGACTAAAATCTAAATTCCACAGGCTTGATGTTACATTTGTTTTGTATCTGGAGCAGTTACTTCAAAAGCTGGGTTTTGTGGGTTGTTGAGCTAAGTGCTCAAACAACAAGCCTTCATTAAATGCCTACTATATGCACTGTTCTAGGGATGCAAAAACAAAGTAGGAAACAATCCCTTCTTGAATGACTCTTACATTCTAGTCAAGGAAGACAAGAAGCACATGTAAAAATACAGTGTAAATATAAAGTTAGTACATACAAATACATACACAGTAATTAAATACAAGGTAGTTTGGAAGGGAGGGTGCCAGCAGTTGGGATCAGAAAAGGGTTTGTGCAGAAGATGGTGCTTAAGCTGTGTCTTAAAGGAAGAAAAGGATGTGAGGAGGTAGTTCATTTCAGGTGCAGGTGACTTGTGACCTTGCACAGCCCTCCCTCACTGAAATCAAAGTCACCTGCAGGTCATGTCATCATTTCCCTGAGGTCATGGTCCTCTTCAAGAATAAAGGACAAACACCACAACAACAAAGGCGACCCATCAATGCAAAGACATGGAAATGAGATGGGGTGTATTGTGTGTTCAGAACAGAGAGGCAGCCAATTTGGCTGGATTGCAAAGTATGGGAGAAGTCATGTCCAATGAAGCTGGAAAGAGATTGGGGACAAGTTCTAAGGGACTTTGGAAGCTAAACAGAGGAGTTTATGATCCAACCTAAAGGCAAGAGAAAGCCACTGGAATTCATTAAGGGTGTCTCACGGTCAGATCAGCACTTAAGGAAAATTTCTTTGGTATCACTGACAAAACAGGACTAGGGAAGTGAGACAAGGATCCTAGGAAAAAAGAAGACACAATACTAGAAACCTGGGGTGTGGCTCTGTAGTAGGAAGGCCAAATTTATAATCTCAAATATAATCATGTATATGTTTGAATGGTTCGAAATCGCAAGATATGAGAGATTCTCTAAGTAGAAAGCAACAAAACATTTATCTAGGCCCCACCGCAGCAGATCCGCAAACCAGCCTCCCCATTCCGACATCTTGACAAAAAGACTCCAGGCCCAGAAAGCCCGCCTCACAAGAGTAACCAGGAAGCCACAGAAAAACAAGATAGTATTTAGCCAAATCATATTTACTGGCCTCAAGTCCTTGCTCGCACTCCTGGGTCTACACACGGGTCAGGTTCCTGCTTCTGCTTCCCCTTCCTCTGTAGTTGTCTCTTGGCTCGCCTTTCCTCGAAGCTGAGCCTTTGGCGTTCTCAAGCCCCACCTCAACGACCAGAGACCATTGGTTCCCGAGTTGGCCCCTCTTAAGTCATTAATCTACACCCACACAGGTTTCACACCTGATAGGGCTTTGGGCCTGGGGCTTATTATTTAACAGCTGAAAGTACTTTCACTCAAAGTAAACAAAAGCCAAATTCCTGACTGCTAAGGAGCCCATTTTGCCTTACCGACACAGGCTCTCTGTTACAAACTGAAGAAAGTTCATATTGAATGATCTGGGGGTACTACCTGGGGCCATTTCTTCATAAAACTGCTCAGAGATAGAGACCCCTACAGATTTTCTTCCAACAGGCTGCAAAAGAACTTGGTATCTCTTGATCTCAAAAGCAAGACCTTCTTGCCTCGAATTCTACCAGCAAGGGCCATGCTACTGTGTCCAGTAGTAGAAAGCACCTTGGCAAATAGCTAGATACCCAAACTCTCTCCTTCCTACTCCACAAGTGAGCACAAGGGGCAAATACCCCATGGGAAGGAGACACCCTACCCTGGTATGTTCAAGAAACTTCCTGGGGTTCTTGACCTAGAAAGTGGGCTAATTCAAAGCCCTTCACAACCTGGCTCGAGGCTACCTTTCTAGACTTTATTTCATGCTTCTCCCCTTCACACACTCGCTTTACACTTAAAACAACTTGTCTCCATGCCTGGAACGCACCCCTTCCTCACCTGCCTTTTACAATTCCTAGCTTCCCTCAAAGCTCATCTCACATGCCAGTCACCTCCTTCATGAGGCCTTTTCCGAGTTCCCTAGCTGGAATGTCTCAACAGACAACCTCCTAAACTGTCTTCTGTGCATTCTGTATATGGTCTATAGCTGTTTGTCTGTGCACCAGTAGAATGTAAGCCCCCTTGAGGACAGGGTGGCGTTTTGTCTTTGAATTCTTCAGTGTCTAGTACAGTATTTTGCACTTAGTAGATGTTTACTAAATGGTTATGGATTGATATATCTTGTTTTGCCCAGTAGAACCTGATCTTGAGGGGACGGACTAATTCCTTTTCGGCTCTGCATCTTAGGCCAGAGCAAGCACTTGATGAATGTCAGCACATTGATGGATTGCTTCTCTCGGGCTGTTTATTTCCCAGGTTGATGGCGGGGAGGGGCTTGGGGAGAGGGTTGAAGAGATGGGATTGGAGGGGTGAGATGAGGACGGAGGTTAGAGATGGGGTGAGACCGTGGGGCGGGCGGCGTGGCTCGAGGTGATCGGCAGCCAGCTGTGAGACCAGACAGACGCCTAACCCGAGACGCCCGCCCCTCCAGAGTGCCTCTGAGCCTAAGGACTCTTCTCGGGACTCCCTAGCTCCTTAGAGCCGGCGGAGGGGCGGAAGGGAAGCATCCCTCGGGGCGGGGCCAGCTCGCTCTCTCCCTGACTCTCTGGGCTGGCACTGCTGCCGTTGGCCCGGCTGGGCCAGGCGTTCGGGTGGGGAGCAGCGGCATCAGCATCTGCAGCAGCAGCAGGGGTAGCAAATTGCGGGCCGCTCCCGGCCACGTCCCGGGCTCCCGGGCTCCCGGGCTCCCGGGCTCCCGGGCCCCGCCGTTCTCGCTCCGGCCGCGAGTGGAGCGCCCGTCGGCCACATCCCGCCTGGTGTGGGCAGGCGGCCCCGCTCCTATCCCGGCCGCGGGCCCTGGTCACGCGGGGCCGCGGGTTCTGGGGGCGCGGGGTAGAGGGAGCTCGGGGGAGGAGGAAGGTGGGCGGCGGGAGGAGGGCGGTAGGCTGGACGGGACGGGCCGGGCTGCGCCGGGCCTGGCCGGGCCGGGCTCCGGAGCGGGACTGAGCCAACCGAGCTGAGCAGAACCGAAAGGACCAGAAAGTAGAGCGGCCGGCCGGGGACCCATTGCGCCAATGCTGCTGACGCTGGCCTGCGGCTCGATCTTCTTCCCCGGCTTCTTCGTGCTCGGCGCCTGGGGGCTGCACCAGGCGCTTCCCCAATGGACCATCCTCGATTGTTTGACGTTCAGCAACAGGTACTCGGCGACAGAGTCTCCAGATGCCGCAGCAGCTGCTGTTCTTGGTGGCGCCGGCAGTTACGCGGGGGCTCCGGGGACTCCAGGGACCCCAGGCTGCACGCGCCATGCTGCGCTAGGCGGGGCGGGGGGTGGGGTGGGGCGCCGGGCCGGCAGGAAGCCGAAGTAGGCTGTCTGCCTCTCCCCCTCCTTCCCTTCTGCCGGCCGACTCTTTCCGCAGACCCTCACCGGGACAGCGCGGGCAGAGCAGAGCAGGAGACTGCTCAGATCTTTGAGGCCAGTGTGGATTGGCTGGGGGGTTTCTGTCTCTTAGGGACTGATGCCGCAAGTTTAGCCCGTGGCTCTGCCGGGAGTGGGGACGTCCTTAGAGGTTTGGAAGTCCGAAGTGGACAGATCAGCGTTTCCTCGCTCTTCCCCAAGATAGGTGATGAAGCATCTCTCTCTTTTTTCCCCTGTTAGGGTTGTTTCTTCAATCCAGGCTATCCTGGCTTCTGCCTCTGGGCTCATCATCGTTTTGAACTGCAATGATGTGATTACCTGCAGGTAAGTGCTATTGTCAGTGGGAGAGGAGTAAATATCCCGGCAGGGGATCTTTTTGGGTAGGGATTGCTTATTAGTGGCTTCCAGGCACCCCGTTATCAGTACCACCATTAGTCCGCTGATTATGGGAGTTAAGGAAGGACTTTCTGGTCTCCTCCCCTTCACCCAGTTCCCTTTCCTACCTTCAAGAACGATGTGAGGAAACTCTAGTGAACACACCGGGGAGTACTGATGCTGCTTAGTTGTTTTCATTTGTGTCCGACTCATTATGACAGTTTTTTTTCGGGGGGGGGGGTGGATTCCTCTGGAAGAGATACTGGAGTGGTTTGCCATTTCCTTCTGCAGCTCATTTTGCAGATGAGGAAACTGAGGCCAACAGGGTTAAATGACTTGGCCAGGATCATACCACTAGTGTCTGAGATAGAATCTGAACTCGGGTCTTTCTGACTCTAGGCTGGGTGCTCTGTTCACTGTGCCTAGCTGCCCTAGGGAGTATTGATAATGGCCTCATAATGGGGCAGTCTTTGAAAGAAATGTGGTCTAATAAAAAGATGAGAATGAAGGTTCTAGTCCCAGGCTCCAAATGAGATAGTGATCCCAGGCCAAAAAAAAAAAAATGTAGCTGAGGTTTCCCCAGTTGCACATGGGAAATAATGCAGAATTTCAGGGCTGTGATATAAATAAATAGGTCAATATATGGGGCACACTGTGCTTTTAGAAAGTAAAAGTGTTATGTCCTTCCATTTGCATGGTGGGGGGAGGCGCCTACAGGTGTGGAATAGTGCATGTACTGTCAGGCAGGGCTGATGTGTGAGTTGGTTTTGCTGAACTGCTTTTTCCTTCTTTCTTTTTTTATTCTTTATTACAAGAGAGACTTTCTTGGGGGGGAGGGGGGGGCTAGTTTTGTTTTGAAATGAAGGTGACCCAAAGACAAAAGGTTTGAAAAGACCAAACTTTTTTTTTCAAAAGCAAATTGCTAAGTAGAACCTAGTTCTTATATAAATGTTGAAGAAATTTATTATTGCCTTTTGTTTTTATGGCAGTCATTTCCCCTTAGCCCTCATACTATCCCCCACCCCCTAGAACTTTCCCCTTCCCCTAGAACAAAAGAACACATTTCAGCAGTCAGGTGGCAGATAATATAACAATACTTAACAATGTATACTGCATTCCACATCCACAGTCCCCATCTTTCTCCTGAAAGCAGAATTTTATTGTTTCTCCAGACCAAAGATTTTAGAAAACATGTTTTAGTACAAAGAACTGGGGCTCTTGGTTCTTTCGAATGCCTCCTCTTTTTTGGTTAGCCCCTTGGCAGTGCCAATGTAAACTCAAGTATTAATTACTAATAAAGATAAACATAATGGTATACATACTTGGGTTGCAAAAACACAGGATGGAGGGATTGTGGGTAGATAGTGGTTTGTGTGAAAACATGATGGGTTTGAGGGTGTAGCAAAACTCAGTATGACTGATATGAGAGCAAGGACTGCTATCTCAACTACACAGTGCCTCAAGGAGGGAGATGAGTCATGTGCCCTCAGGCAGGCTACACCTGGGGAGTAGTCTTTAGTTCTGGAGGCAGCTAGGTAGTGCAATGAATATAGCACCAGGCCTGGAGTCAAGAAGCCCTGAGTTCAAATCCTGCCTCTGACACTTACTAGCTGTGTGACTCTGGGCAAGTCACTCAACCCTGTTGGCCACAGTTACTTCATCTGTCAAATGATTTAGAGAAAGAAATGGCAAGCCACTCTAGTATCTTTGCCAAGAAAACCCCAAATGGGTCACAAAAGGCCTGATGTGACTCAATAAAAACAAAGGAAACCAGTTATACTGAAATAGTTATAAAAATATTTTAAAATAAAAATTCATGGACACCCGATTTAGAGGGACATGCAAGCCCTCTAAGTAGCTTAAGGACTGTCAGTTGGAAGAGGCATTAGCCATAACTGGGAGTGGAGGTTATAAGTGATGTGAAGAGAAACTTCCTCAGAACTGGAGCTGTTCAAGAGGGGGGCGGGCTGCCTCAGGAAAGTCATGGATCTTCTGTCACTGGAGTCTTTAATTAGAGGCAGAACTGCCACCTGTTGGGAATGTGGTAGGAAGGATTTTTGGTCTAGCTAGCCACTGAGATTCTTGCCATCTCTCAGGCTGTCCTTTACTGACTCCGTAAAGCTCAGTACCAGCAAGGCAAATCTCCTCAAACTGCCTTCAGCTTGTCACGGTGACTTTGAAGCCCGCCTTTCCAAACCAATAGCCTGAATGAGCTGCCATGAACCTAAGCTGTTCTACATACTGTTTCAAGGCCTGAGTGGAGGCTACCTATTTCAGAAACACATGATCAATTTCTGTAATTAAAGACACGAGGTGCAGCTTGTGGGAAAAAAAATGGGGACGAGGGCAAGCTACAAATTTCTGTAAACTATTTGAAATAAGAACATTTCCACATCAGCCCTTTGAGGCAAAGGGAATGGGGGAGAAATTCTGGACTTTACATCCTCATAGGGATTCTTAGTGGTAATAATACCTAAAATTTCATATTGCTTTAAGGTAGGGCTGCTTAACCTTTTTGTGGAATGGCCTCTGTTGGCTGTAAATTACTCCATTCACACCACCTTGTAATGAAGCCTTTCTTAAAGGCCCAAAATAAAACATAGTTATAAAGGAAACAAATTAGATTGAAAGATGACTAAATATTTACTTTTTTGGGTAAAGAACCCATACTAAGTTCTTTGATTGAAATTGCCTTTGATATTTCTGAGATTTTAGATCTTTTCATTTTCAAGGCACCCATCATGGAAGATCCTAATAGAATCATGACAATGAGAGTTAGGACCCTTCAAGTTTGGCGTCATCTCTATTGGGGGAAAAGTACTAGGTTTGTGCCTTAATCCTTCTATTCACCCTTTTATGTAGGCAGCAGGCCAAATGAAGGGTTGGAGGGGACCTGAGAAGACATAAAGGCCAAATCTGCCCACTATTAACATACCCAAGGACTGGTCATCCAGCCTGTGCTTAAAAGCCTGTAAACACATCTTCTAATGGATCCTGCATCTCTTACTGTGTGACCTCAAGGAAGTCAGTTAACCTCTCTGGGTCACAGTATGGATAGAGGATAGAGGATCGACTAGATCAGGGCTTCTTCAACCTTTTCACTTTCAAACCCTTCAGCGCTTACTGTGGGTTTACTATGGGTCTCGACCCCAGTTAGGGGACTATGCTGGACTAGATCAGGGATTAACAACCTTTTTAATGGCATGGACCCCTTCTCAGAATGTTTTAAATAACGGAAGAATTGCTCCATTTCAGTTGGAGGTTGGTGAAAATAAAGATGTCTTTTACCGCCCCCCCCATCCAAGTTCACAGACTCCAGGTAGAACTTTGTCTAGCTCTGAATCTGATTATCTGATACTGTTGATGGGAAGATGTTTTAAGAGCCCCTGAATCTCCTGAAAAGTCTTCAGCAAATACCCAAACATTTCACCACCTCGGACTTCATTTTGTCTTGGTTTTGACTTTTCTTTAATCAGTGAGGTACTAGACAGTATTTCTCCACCCCACCCCTACCCCAGTCTCTTGTATTTGGATTAGTCTCTTTCAAATTTTTTGCTCACTAGAACCTCCAAAACCCTATGAATTAAGTAGGGCAGATTATCACCATTTTCCTGATGAGACTATGACACAGAACAGTGAAAGGCTTTGCCCAGTTGCACGCCAGGACCAGAAGCTAGGTGTCTTGTTAATTCACTCGGTTACCTGGAATGACCTTTGCCCTACAGCTATAATTCTGCATTCTGATAAATCATGGAGATAGCATAGTTTCCCCTTCAAGGCCAGACCCCTCTTGCTTTCACTAGGCTTTCTGGAGCTTTCGTGTATTTTCAAAGGGGTAGTTATTCTAATTGTGGAACAGCTTCATCCAAGGCACCAGGCTAGAGATAGCCACCTACCTAACAAGCATACTTTTTCAGTCATTGCAAGAGCAAAGTCCAGGTAAAAGATTCACATTATAGCTGCTTCATTCATTGCAGGCTGGCAGTTCCCATTGTTTATTCATAGTATAATTAAAGAGCAAGAAGTCTGGAGACCATCTCAATAGGAAAATTGAACCAATGACTGCATCTCTTCCAGGGTATAGAAACTAGATTTCTGTTATATACTCAAGTACAATTTTTGTATGTGTAGTGGTTAGTCATTAACTGGCACTGAGGCTGCCATCTGTGGGCACTCCTGTTCCTACTCTGTCCTAGGGCATTAATAGAGGAAAGACTTACACTATTTACGATGTTCAGGCCTATGACAAGCAGCTTGTCCTCACATCTAGGATAACCAGCTATAACTTGGTTATTTTCACACTGGTTATATACAGGTGGTACCTGAGCTGGAATAGCAGGGAAAATTGCCACAGAAGCCACCCAACAGGTTACAGCCACACCCAGGGCTGGGGTTCTATGTTCTGGTGGGACCTCGATGGGTATGTTTGAGAGATAGAGAACTGTGAAATCTGTAAATGTAGGCTTGCAGTTTTCAAACTGCCAACTCTAGCCTATTGAGTAATGGCATATTAGTGCCACTGGAGTTAAACTGGAAATAATAGCTTCGGTCTGATTCCCAGATCAGTTTCTTAAAAGGGCGTGCTGGCAACTTGGAGGGCTGGGTAACTTGGACACACCACAGAAGGCCAGTTAAGTCCATTACAAGGAACCATCTAAACTAGACAAAAGGGAAAAATTTAACAGGCCCATTTAAAAGAAGCAAATGATGCCAAGTCGATATTTGGCTTGTGTTTGGCTCTTCCACTGAGTTGCCCAATGCTCAACAACGTTCTTGTGCACTTTCATTTCGCTGTTTACTTAGAGGCATTCCTTCCTGGCAAGCATTTGGAGCAGTAACCGCTATGTAAGTAGCGAGTGGGTCAGCACCACGCCACACTGTTATGAATGGGCAGATCCTTAGGTTTCAGGCTCGCAGAATCCGCTTTTAGAATGTTCATGTGCTTCCCTCTAGGCACTGGCTTGCTCGAGAATATATATGGGTTTTGATTCCATACATGACCTACGACCTAGGCGCTATGTACATTTGCTACTGGTACCGAAACAGAGGCGAGGATAAGAAACACTCTCTCTCCATCTTTAGGAACTTCCTCAAGCACGATCGCCTCATGCTCATGCACCATATTTTCATTCTGATCGTTCTTGTACCCATTGCACAGGTGAGTGTTCACAGGACAGCATCACCATCATTGCAGAGGCAACTTGTGTTCCGGAAGAGTGGGAGACATTATCCTTGCCTACGGAACCATAGCTGCACCTTGGATGTCCTTTCCCTTTCCAGTTTCATTTGTTCCCTTAGTTGGCTGGCTCTAGTGTGACTGCCCAGCCCCTTACGCCAGCCATGTAAATGGCATGCGCAGAACCATAATTTGAATGTTTCTGGTCAATTTCATGTGTTGTCATAGGTCAAGAACTCGCCCTTTGGTCAGCCTTCTATTTAGCAAGATTTGTCCTCAGTCCGTGCCCCCCCCCGCCCCAAAGGTCCTTTCTACTTGGTAAGACCTGCCTATGCTCCACTAATAGGGCTTTCAAGAACTCTGGATCATCTCCATGCTATACTGAAGCATCCGTTAGGTTTAAGTAAACTTGAAAAATTAACATTGGCCCATTCACTCCTGCCCTGACTTCCCATAGTGCTAGGGAGCCTACGCCCTCAGTATATATAATGCAACAATTATTTTAAAAAGTGAAAACTTCAACCGGTTGAGTGTTGTGTCTTCATAATGCTAAGTAGCTGCTTTCTTTTCATGGAATTGATCTAGTATTTGGCTACCATGAAAGTGAAGCCTTCAGGAGAACAAGGAGCAAGCCCACTTTTTGTTGGGCTAGTAGTAGATTCCCATGAACCCATGAAGGAGAGACAGTCGGGAATGTGTGAGTGGGTTCCTAGGTCCCCTCCCCAGCAGTGATGGCAGTCCTATGGCTGTGTGGATCATTCCCCAGCGATGGCAGCCACTCAGGTAACTGTTTGCCTCCACTTCCATGTTCAGCCTTTGACTTGTTCCTTTATGGTCAAGGTTCACCATCTTGGCTGGCCTGGCTCACACGCCCTGCCTGGCATTCTGCTGCCCTGCTACATCTCCAAAGGCACACGTTTCTCAGGTCCTGATTTCTTCTCACTTGCAGGTGATAAGGGGAAAACGTGGTGACTTCTTTGTAGGCTGTATCTTCACAGCAGAATTCAGCACTCCATTTGTGTCGCTGGGCAGAATTCTGATCCTGGTATGTAGAGAATCAGTGTCAGAGCTGGAAGGGAACTGATGAGAGCATCTAGCCCAACCCTTTCATTCTACAGATAAGGAAACAGGCCCAGAGAAGGAAAAGCGCTTTGCTCCAGACCATCCCGCAAGCTCCTGTATGACAGTGTATATAAAAAGGGACCTTGTTTTATCAATATAGTCACAGAGGAAGCCCTTGGGTATAGTGAGGCAGGAGATCCACTGGATGGCCTTAAGTTCTGAATCCTGGTGGAGGGCATACCAGGTGACCCACTGTCCTAGGGCTCCCTGTAGGAGCATTTCCATGGGGGTCATTCCCATCACTAGAACTTGAAGCGTATGTCCAGCTCTGGTCAGTTGATCTTACTGGATCACAGAATCTTAGTGGTGGGAGGAACCTCAGAGAGCACTGAGTCTACTCACCCATGAGCTCTACAGTTCCTTCTATAACAAACCCAATAAAGGATCAAGTTTTTGCTTGAAGATCCCCAGGGAGGGGGCACCTAGCCCTTCAGAAGACTCTTCCAGTCTGAGACAGTTTTCATGGTTAAGATTCCTCCACCTTCACATCTGGCATAAATTTGTCTCTATCGCCTCCTATTGGGCTAATTCTGTCTTCTAGGGCAGAACAAGCCTCTCCCCTCTTCCATGTAACAATTTTTCCAATACTTGGGCCCCAATAACAGCATTTATATGCTCAAATACATATATACACATACACACACACATATAAACATACTCTACAGACTACATGTAGACCACATCCTAAGGATAGACTATATTTTATATTCTATATATGCACTATATACAGCATATGTATATGCATATATACATATGCATATACACACACTATTGAAGTATTAGAGTATCGATATGTGTATATGTATATATAGGGGTCCCCAAAGTTTTAGTGCAGTTTTAAGTCTTAATACCTTAAAAATGCACTAAGATTTTGGGGACCCACCCCGGCATTTGTGTGTCTATAAACACATATAAGTACATAAACACATGTATATGTTCTGTGTATATACAACACACATGTATGTTATGCATGGAGGTGTGTATACATACATAAAAACACACACATATAAAATTCAGTCTAAGCAATGACTGCCACCTTTGGTTGAGTCCAAAGGACTTCTAGAACACAGTTCTTTGGCATTTAAGGGGTCTCCCTCAGTGACCTTTACTGCCATAGAGCCCAAGCAGAAAAGGCAAAGGGGTAGCTCAACCAGCTCTAGTTGCCCGCTGAACCTTTTTTCTTCCCCATTCCTCTCCTTCTGCAGTTGAAGAAGCAGCACACGATTGTGTACAAGTTGAATGGAATCCTGGCACTGGTGACCTTCTTTTTCTGCCGCATCCTCATCTTCCCCTTCATGTACTGGTCCTATGGCCGACAGAATGGGCTGCACTTGCTGCAGACACCATTCCACATACCCTTCTTTTGCAATGTCATTAATGCCATCCTCATCTCACCTCAGCTCTACTGGTTTGCTCTGCTCTGCAGGAAGGCAGCCCAGATGTTTAATACTTCCCAGGCCAAAAAGGGCAGTTAGTGGAGCCTGTGACCCAGAGACTGCAGAGGAAGGGGTATCCTCCCATACTACCTGCCTCCTCCACATTCCATGGAACTATATGGGCCCTGAATGGCCTGTTTTCTGGGAGGCAATGGGGAGGGGGGCAGGTTGGGTTTTACAGGGAAGTTACATTTCCTCCCTACTCTGCCTTTTTACAGAAGCACATTTTCATGGGTAACAACTACAGTATCAGGTTGTAGCATATGAGTAGCTGAGGAATCTGGCCCATGGCCACCAATCACCAGATGGTTTCTGTTAGCTCTTGAGAACACTGCTGGAGTCTAATCTCAAAGAGCTGGGCAGGAGGTGCCACAGAAGTTTGGGGGAGACAAGACAGGCAGACCTGGTGACCAAGTG
This sequence comes from Phalanger gymnotis, assembly GCA_028646595.1. Classification (NCBI taxonomy): domain Eukaryota; kingdom Metazoa; phylum Chordata; class Mammalia; order Diprotodontia; family Phalangeridae; genus Phalanger; species Phalanger gymnotis. Next base: position 29,926,899 of record CM053627.1, read on the forward strand.
GCCTCTGCCAGGCTATTTTTGTGCTGATTTAGGTCTGGTTTTTACATATCCTTTTGCTTATCTCCTTTGATTAAGGAACAGCCTATACTGGGCCAGCAGGACCAAAGCAACATTTTGCTGATTACCTGTGTGATCTGGGAATAAGGGGCCAGAAGAACTGGGGCTGCAGTTTTGTTTCTTCCTTTCCTAGGCTGACATACCAAGTCTCAAGTGCCCCCGTTTCCCTTCACTCTTACCCTGGTGCCAATGTTTTAACACACATCCACCATCCCCTGGGCTGGGATGGAGGGGGAATACTACCAAGGAGCCAACAATTTTTATAGTATGCCAGCTGTCTCCGTTTCAACTCTGCAAGCCAAGTTAGGGAAATCAGAACCATTAACTGGTAAACCACACTCTTCTCAGCCTTCTTCCTTGCATCCGGTCTGTTCTCTGTCCATATGCACAGGACTGCCGGTCATCTAGTAAAATACAGGATTTTAATAGCTCCCTAGCCTATGGCTCACATTCTTCTCTAGATGAGACTCCAGTGGCCTTAGAAAAAATTCACGTCTGGACTACTAAATGTTTTTCCTATTTCCCTTATAACTCAGTGTTCTGACCAGAAACCGTGAGTCCTTGACAGCTCAACTACCTGAGAAAGGAGTCTAACACAAATACCCAGGCCCAAATGAGAGCTGGGTCCCTCTCTCCATATGTTCAACCCGCCTTGTCGCCAGCTACTTTGCAATAGGAAACCCAAGTGCCAACTCTAAACATTCCTCATAAAAATAGGATGTTTTAGGAATTATGCTGTGGCAAAGTATTTTTTTAAGCTAGAATTTTTTAAAAAATAAGGTTATCTTCCCATTAGTTGTGATTCCATTGTCTTTTAAAAGTGGTAGTTTATTTAACAGTAATGACTCGGTTCAGACTCTTGCTGTCTGTCTCAGTCTAATGGGTGCTGTTTTTCTGAGTCTATAAAATGCTATAGAAGTTTTTGGCTTGCCTTGGTGTTTTGTTTACTGATAATTTATCTGGAAGAAAAAAATTCCCTCATGGAGATTAAATTTCATTAATGTTTTTCCTACTTACTGTCATTGTGAAAGACATCAGTAAAGATTTCTTTTTAAAACCATTCGATGGAAGGAGTGACCATTGTCTCTGCTTTCATTCCCACTTAGTGAGAACATACCTGGGTATCTTCATGATTATCCTGCCTCAGTCTAAGGGATTTCCTGCAGCCTGGGCCAGCTCCCAGTGAGGTCTTGGTGGGCACTGGGGGGAGGGTCCCAGCTGTCCCACTTCCCTTCAGTCTGATCTCAGTGAGGAAATTAGCAATCAAGCTCCAGCCACAATGACAGCCAAACTCTGGATTTCCAAAGAACAAGCCCGATAACAGGTTACTTTTATTGCTGCTGCCCTATACAAGAGCGTCGTCCTCTTGATGCTGTCCGTCCAGCTCCTTCTATAAGCACTCACTTTACACTTAAAACAACTTCTCCCATCCCTCCCTCTCTCATAACCTGTGAGCCAACCCATTCACCCACTTGTTGGGCAATGGATCAGGAGGTGTGGTCATGGACAGAGGATCCTCTCCAGCATGACTTGAGGCTGCCACATGTCCAGTGAGGATGGTTTCAGAGGGTGTTGGAGCCTAGCAGTGGTGATTTGGGCCCAATTATAAAAGGACTGGGAAAGGTTCAAAAGAAAAGGTAAATTTTATTATAACTATTACAAATGCCTCTTCTTTATATATCATACCCTCGGTGTCTCTTGCCTCTCCTATTTCCTATGATTGTGAAAGGAAGCTTTCGCATGCCATCTACCCCTGAGCCTGCTTCACTTCCATGGAAGACCAACATCTCCTGGTGTGGGTCATCAGAAGTTGTTGATCTTGTGTAGCAAAGCTTTCCGCTGTTCCCTCGGCCTGACGTTTTCGGCAATGGATTTGAGGAAGTGCTGCTCGTTTGCCTTCCGGAGCAGGGCATTTGTGGATGTGTCACTTTTGCTCAGGACTTCATAGCAGGAGAGGATCTCCAGGGCTAGAACATAGAGGGGCTCACAGACTTCCTCAGGAAGCATGGCCATGATATGGAGGATGTGACAGAAGAGTTGAGTATAAACAAACAAGGTTTCTTGTGTCAAGTCTTTCTCCTGTCCTTGGACCCATGGGCTCAAGGACTGGACCTTGATGGAGTCAAGCAGGTTGGTCAGACTGTTGCAAATGAGCTTGACCACATGGCTCCAGCCTTCGGCAGGAAGCCAGTTAGAACAGCTAGGGCTGCAAAGGAATTGGAAACCTCTCAAGAAGAGCACAGAGAGCTGCAGCTCTTGGGCAAAGGGTTTCAGGTTGAGCAGTGGAACAAACTGGACATACTCAAGACTGTATGGGACATGCAACAGTTGTTTCTGCAAAAGATTCTTGGTCAACTGGTGCAGGCATTTCCATTCATTGGGGCTGCACCAAGGCAAGACTTGCACCAAGGCCACGAGGAAGCCCTTGCTGAAGAAGCTGACCTCCTCGGGGTTGCCTGTATCCACAGCCAGGAGTGACAGCATGTGCTCACAAGTGTCAACAGAGATACAGCAGCACTCCATCCAGGCCAGAAGGCCCGTGCCAGGCCCATAGGCCGGGTGATTCTGTGACGTCCAGTCATCCTCAGAAAGCTTACAGATCTCAAAGAGTGTGGCTGGCACTTCACACTTAAAATGACCCTTAAAGACAGTCCGAAGCCGCAGGCCCACAGTCCAGTCAAGCTTCTCCATCTTCCGGTGGAGCCAGGACAAGGACTTGGTCCAGTTCTCTGGACTGGGGTTCTCCTCCTTGGGCAGCACCACCTCACAGAGCTGCTCAAGGATGATGATCACCGTATCTTTGGAGTCCAATGAGAGGTGCCGCTTTGCCTTGGGGTGCTGCCAATATTTGGTGTAGCTGTCTAGCAGCTGGCACAGAGTAAAGAGGAGGGGGAATGGGGAACAAGACAGGAGCCAGGAGCCATCAGAGCATGGCTTTGCTTCCAGAGCCTGAACGAAGATCTTGAGACAAAGGTCCACCTCTTCCATATGCAGCATCAAGTAAGGCAGGACAAACACTTTAATTACCTCCTCAGGTGCCAGAAGAGGGGTCAAGGGGATGGTGCTGCTCTCTTGCTCTGGGGGATGCATCAGGTAGCTGAGAAACTCCAAAAACTGCTTCTCCTCCTTGGCTGATGAAAGCTTCCCCCACACACTTTCTTTGAGACACATCACCAGAAGAGAGGTGGCTGAGCTTGGATCTTGCTCTCCCTCAGTGAATTTGAGGGCAGGGAAGGCACTCAGGATTTGAGCCAGGAACTTGTGAGCCCCAAGATTGACCATGGCGAGGCTGCACATCTTCTTCACCGTGGCCTCTGGGTGGAGCACGATCAGCCTGGCCACGGAGGCAATGGCTTTGGCAAGGCCTTGCTCGGAGGCACTCTGGGTGATTTGGTTGAAAGCCATGTTCAGATCCTCCTGGAAACCCTCCATGTAAGTGACCAGCTTCTCAGAGAGGCCCTTCCATCCCCAGGAGCTCAAGATGCCTGAGAGCACTTTGTTTTTATCCAGCAAAGAGAGGTCGGAGTAACAGTCCAGAATCAAGTTGGTGACTTCTTCTGCCTGCGCCTCAGGGACCTCTTGGCTCGACGTGTCAATTGTCATGACCGTTTCCAGCAGCTTCAATACTAAGCCTGGCTCCCGGAAAAGAGCCTTGTTTTTCACGAGGCAGTCTAGCCACTCGGCTGAGAAAGCCCACTTCTTCTCAGAGGCAAAAATGTAGCACATCTCCATGTGTCGGTCCATCTTCTGCCCGATGATGGCCATGGCAATCGAGGCAGTGATGTCCTCTGAGCTCTTGCCCTTCAGAGTCATGTTGGTCTTCCTCAGGAAGTTTTTAACACACTCTGCCAGCTCTGAGACCATCTGGCCCTCATCCTTGGAGAGATCCCTGGTGTCCAGGTAGCCCTTGAGGTTCTGGTTGAAGGAGGTCAAGCTGTCGCACAGGCGATAGGTCCCGTAGCTCAGCCTCTGGCCACTGTTGAGCACGGTGTGCAGCTCCTCCCCCCACTGCTGCAGCAGGTTGTGCAGGTACCCAAAGCCTACAAAGAGCGTCTCGTTGGGCAGCTTGGCCAGCGAGGTCAGGCTCACGTCCCGCTCGGCCTCCTTCACCTTCTCGGCCAGGCCCTGCTGGTGGTAAGGGTTTTGGGCATCAGAATTCCACAGGGAGATGACAGTTGCAAGCTTGTCCAAGTACACAGTGATTGACAGCTCCCGTGGGTCTTCCTCCACCAAGGCAAAGACGGTCAGCATGTCGGCCAGGTTAGCCACGGCGCAGCACTTCAGGCTGGGGGCCGTGATGTTGTTCTGGATCTGCTTGAGGCCCTCCAACAGCACCTCCAACAAAGACATGATCGGGCAGGCATCAGGGTCGGCCTTGAACCGCTTTGGGGGATGAGAGAATTCATCTGAAGAAGACAAGTACTTGTGTGCCATCGTCCGAAACTGGGTGAGTAGGGGGTCCTTTGAGTCTACTTTGTGCTTCATCATTTCCCACCATACGTCCAAAAAAAAGGTTACGTCTTGTAAGGACGTGTCACTGGCCACGTGCTCCACAAAACGTTCCAGTTCTGAACGGCAGATGTTGGAAGGCAGGGCCATTAAAAGCTGGATGAACAGCCCCGATGCCTCGAGGGACTTGAGCAATTCAAAAAGGATGGTGTGGTTGATGGTGGGGATCATGTTCCCCACTGAAAAGAAGATGTCTTCTTGCCACCTAGCATCTGTGTCTGAAGGTGTGATGGGGCAGGGCTGGAGGACCTTGGCCCAGATGATGATCAAAGCTTTCTTGGTCCAAGCCTGGGGGTGGGACTGGGCAATTGCAGAGGAGATCTCTCGCAAGGCTCCAATGATGGGCTGTCCAACTTGCTCCCAGTCAGACTTCTTGAGTTCTGCCAGAGCCTTCGGGCTGAACAGCTGCTCAGCCAGCAGGAATCCCCCATGAAGAATGGTTGTTTCTTCACAGATATTCAAGGGTCCTGTGCAAAAGGAAAACATGCAGGATGAGCACAGACAAATCTTTCAAGACAATAAACAAAAAGATTTCCTGGAAACAGACCCTTCCTTCTTGAGCAAATGGCCATCTAAAACAGGCTTCACATGCCAAAAAGCATTCTTGCATGCACTTAATTGGCACCTCCTGCTGACTTAAGGTGGCTTTGCCCCACTGCCACCTGGAGACAATTACAGAAACATGGCTAACAAGGGCAGCTGGATCCACCATTTATTTGTTCTTTATCATATATCCCTAACAAGGTTTCAAAGAGGCTCATGCATTTCAAGGAAACACTCAACCCTCCAGAATCTCTTTTCTATAACGGAAAGCAAGCTAACTCCAGGCCTGTCCAGGATACCTTGGTAGAGTTAAGGCATCAGTATAAAAGCAAGAACATGCATTGAAACTGTTCCTGCAGAACAGTATGGTGCCTCTTCCTCATGGACAGAAGATGAAGGAGAGACTCCTTTTTTCAGAACCTTCATGAATTATTCATGGTAGTTATTTCTGGGATAAGCGAGCCTTTCTCCCGTGTGGCACCCTCCACCTCAGAGTCCCTCACCTCCTTCAAGACACAGCTCAGGCACTGCCTTCTCCATGGTGATCCCCTCCCCGTCAATATCTTGTATGTATTTATTTTGCATAGTCACCTATGGCCATTAGAACTTGAGCAGGGATTGCTTCATTTGAGGTGTGCCTAGCAGAGACGAAGGTACATAATAGGCGCTTTTAAATAGATCTTTACTGTTTGGTCCTACAAGAGGGTGTAGGGGTTTCTCCTTACTTTCAAGGCCAAACTTGACCTGGATGTGGCCTGCTGGACACACTAGGGCTTCATGGAATTCTAGGCCCCCAATTCCCTCCCTAGGCATTTCAGCTTCCCTTCCCACTTTATTTCTCTATTGAAAATGGACCTGGCCTCCAAATCAACGTATCTGAGGGTCACAGTTAAAACTGGAAAGTCCAACCCCCACATTTTATGGAATTGAAGCCCAGATCTTCTCCACTTCAAGAACAGGGCTCTGTCCACTATACCAGGTTTCTTTTTGTTTTTGTGGTCCTCATTTTCTCAGAGATTTCTGCAGCATGCCTACCTCCCTAGGCTTCCATAATGCTATGCTAATCCATTATGCTGATGATTCTCATTCCTTCTCTCTCTCTGCCTTCTCTTCTATCATTTTCCACCCCCAACTGTAGGAATTCCTCAAAATTTCACTCTTCACTGCTCTCCTCTTATGACTTCCGGCAGAGAACTCACCCTTTTAAGTCTCAACTATCACCCCACTGGCATCACTGAAAAATTTTCAATCTGTCTCCATCCTGACCTCTCTCTCCCAAGCTCTAAGGGACTAAATGATATTTGCATTTGGATGTTATCAACTCAGATTGAAAAGACAAACCTTTCTAGATCCTTCCTGCCTCCCCCCCTCCCTTCCTCTGGTCAATGGGGCAACCGTCTTCCCCAGCCCCCAGGTTCCCAACCTGATGTCCTGGTGATTCTTCAGCCCACACATTCAGATGTGCATTTCCTACATTTTTCTCATGCTTTTCATGGTGTCTGTCCCACCTCTCCAGGTCTAATTAAGAATGAATACCACCAAGTCTGACCGATCATTCGGAGGTTATTAAAAAGAGCTTGTAACAGGGGTTGGAGCCACCCTGTTTTCATAGTAACCCACCAAGGGGGCAGAAAGCCTCTTAGTCCTTGGGGATCTTCCCTTGGCAGTTACTTTAATGGCCAAAAAATGATAGCGATTGGAACTGGTGGGTCAGAAGCTTCCAAGGGGTGAGTAATCCCCCTTGGGATTTCCCAGGCGTCCTCTATGTGAAGCTGCAGCCGAAAATGCCCTTTGGTTTTCTAAGTAACATTAGGAGCTGCTGGCAAATGCTAAGTTTGCGGGTTGGAAAGAACTTTAGGGCCTAAGTGGTGACTGGAGTCCAATCCACCCATTTTTTACAGATGAGGTGGCAGTGCCCCAGAGAGAGGAAGGGGCTCGTGGTGAAGGTAGCACCGGGAAGGGGCAGGTGGAGTCCCAAGCCTTGGGCTCCAATGCAGACCCCTACTCTGGGGACCCGGAGGCCATGTGGTCAGCCGTCGGGGGTCACCCCATGACTAGGGGTCTGGATGCACCCCCTACTGGCAGGCCGGGGGTCTCCGCGTCGTCCTTGCCTGGGGCTCCAGCAGTGTTTTCTTACGGGGGTGGGTTTTCTCGTCTGTTACAAGGGTGGAGGGGTGCGATTCTGGCCCCTAGACCCGTCCCTGCCTCTGGCACCCGCGCCAGGAGCCTAGCACGTGGTGGGGTTCCTTCCTCCTCGGGACCCCGTCCTACACCTTGCTAAGGGGCCCCATCCTCTCCCCGTGGGGTCCCCTCCAGCCCCAGCCTCCTCCCACCCCGCCTCCGGGCGCGGGGCTCCCACCGTGGGCCCCTCCGCATGGCCCAAGAGAGAGCTGGGGTGGGGGAGGCGGTAGCGCCGAGGGCTCACCGCGCATGCCCCGCCGTGCCCGCGTCCCGCGGAGCGCGGGGCGGGGGGGGAGCGCGGGGCCGCGCAAGCGCCCAGCGGGCCCTCCCCCGCCTCCCGGCCACGCTCGGCCCGGCTCACTCACCTAGGTCCATGGCGATGGCGGCGGCGGCTCCGGTCCCCTGCGGCAGCGCTGCCCTGCGGGCCTGCCGGCTGCCAGCTCCCCGCCCCCACCACGGGCTCGCGCCGCGCCCGCCCGAGGCCCGCTCCCGAGGATTGTGGCGCGGGCGCCAGCGCACAATGGGCAGCGCGGCTACCCCCCACGCGCGGCCGGCCGGCCCGCAGTCCCAGCTCCGCCTCTGGTCTTCCCGGCTGTGTCCGCGTCCGCTCTTCCGACTCCCCTCCCTTTTCCCTCCCCGCCGGCTGCCCTCGCCTGATCCGACCAACGAGACCCACTGCGGCCTAGAGGGGCTCCCCTCCCCATTCCCTTCCCTTTCCCCTTCCCCTCCCCTCTCCCCCTCCCCGTCCCCACAGCGCCCCCTACCGGACCGGACCATCAACCGAGGAGTCTTCGGGCAAGTAGCGGCTAACTGGCGGCCCCTGCGCGCGCGCGCGCCCTCCCGCCCCGACCGTGTCCGGACCTCGACCTGACCTCGGCCGGAGATACTTACAAAGGGTGCCTCCCCCCCAGACACCCATTCCGTAGACACAACAGGGGGGTCCCTGCACACCCCTCTAATATAGACACATACAAAGAGTGCCCCCTAGACACCTCCTCCGTAAACACTACAGAGGGGGCTCACCAGACAAAGAGCGCCCCCGTAAGATACCCCTCTAATATAGACACGTACAAAGGGTGCCCCCCTAGATCACCCCTTCTGTAGATACTACAGAGGGCCGCCCCCGACACCCCTCTAATACAGACACATGCAAAGAGTGCCTCCCTAGACACCCCTCCCACACAGGTACAGAGTGCACTCCTAGACAACCCTCCCACATAGACACAAAGAATGCCCCCCTAGATACTGCTTCCATAGACACTACCGAGTGCCCCCCATAGACACCCCTCATATGGACACATACAAAGAGTTCCCCTTAGACACCCCTCCTGCACAGACACAAAGAGTGCCCCCTGGACACACCCCTCCCACATAGACACAGAGTGCCCCCAATAGACATGCCTTCTCACATAGACACATAAAAAGAGTGCCCCCATAGATACCCCTTTTCATGTAGACACATACAAAGAGTGCCCCCATAGACAACCCTCCCATAGACACATAAAAAGAATACCTCCCTCATAGACACCTCTCCCACATAGACGCATTCAAAGAGTGTCCCCCTACGTACCCCTCATAGATACATCATACACAGCAGCCCTGTAGACACAGAGAACACCCCCATAGACAACCCCTCCCATAGACACATATAGAGTACCCCCCAAACACCCTTCCATAGACAAATACAAGAGTGCCCCCCTAGACACCCCTCTCACATAGACACATACACAGCAGCCCCATAGACACATAGAACACCCCCCATAGACAACCCTCCCCATTGATACATACACAGAAAGACCACTCCCCAGACACGTACATCCAGCACCTCCCCCTTGCCTTTACATCCAAGACATCAATGTCCCACAAGCACCTTACACTCTTTTGTTCCAGGCTTGGTTCTCTTTTCCCCTCTGGACTTACTCTTCCTCCCGGTGGCTCCCCTGAACTGAGCTTTTCTGCCTCCTCCTCTCCCTTTCTGCTTTGGTCTTACCACCACTCTTGTAAGTCAAGTGGATTTGGGGTGTGTGGGTAAAGAGCAGTGCAGGCCGTCACTCCTCAAATTCCAGATCTGGGTACCTTCAGCAGGATGACCTAGATATGGCAGCTTTTTACTGAGGGGCCTTCCCACTTCTAATCCCACCGCCCTTCCTGCTGTGGTGGCACCACTGCCCCATGAATCTGGTCATGTAGTAGAGCTCCCTAGGGCCTGTCACAGGGAGTCCAGATTCCACCACCTGGCATTTGAGACCCTCAGCTCCCAGCACCACCCTTTCTGTCTCCTCTAGACCAGATCCCTGAGGGCTGGACTGTGTCTCCTTGGGTGCCTGGGCATAGTCCTCTGTATACAGAAAGCACTAAATGTTCACTTTATGTTGCTTTTAAAGGTACAAAAGTGCTTTATTTGTGCAGAAGGCAAAGTTCCATGGATTTAAGTAATACAAGTGGTTATTATGATGATGATGGTCCTGATTTTACAGGTGGGAAAACTTGAGTCTCTGGGAGGCCACTGATATTCCCCTTTACCTTGGCTATTACCACTCGCTTCCCCCTCACACTCACTCTGGAGTGTTTCCCAGGCCTTAAGGACATGCAGGGAATGTCTTCACTTTTCATCTCTTCCGATGAATTCAATCACATTGATTAGGGGCCACTATATGCAGAGTGTTGTGATAGGTCTGGGGGAGAGCTTCAGGCCTAATTACTACTACGACAATATATAAACATTCCGGTAGAACTATGATGCTGAAAACATTAGGCAAAAAATATAATGTGAAGTGTGGAGTCTCAAGTAAGACCTGGGAGGAGAGGCTGGAGTTGGGGCGAAGGTCATTATTGCCTGGGGAGGAGGATGAAGGAAGGCTCCATGGAAGAAATGATCCATGAACTTTAGGGAGAGGTGTAACGGGGGAGTGGTTAGATGGGAGCCAGGAAAACGTGATTTCAGATTTCCTCTGATACATCCTGGCTGGGTGACCCTGGGCACCTTGATCCCTCCTCTCCTCAGCAGTGCCCCAGGCAAGTCTCTCTAAAACTAAGCTGCTGAGAGGCACAGACTTGTAGAGGGCGCTTCCCCACCGGGACTTCCATAAACAATTGCTGCTACTGCTACTAGATAAAGTTTATAGACAGTGATTATGTGCCAGGCACACTGTGCTAAGCATTACAATTGTGATCTCATTATGTGAGCCTTACAACAACCTGGGGGGGGGGGGGGCGGGGCGCTATTGTTATCTTCATTTTATAACTGAGGAAACTTGAGGCAGACAAGTTATGTGACTTTCTCAGGGTGACACAGCTAGTAAGTGTTCTGAGGCTGCATTTGAACTCAGGTCCTCCTGTCTATGATCCTGTACTTTATCTACGGCATCACAAGAACCTCAATAATAAAGAGGGGGAAGGGGAGACACTCCAGCCTTGGAAATGTTATGAGCAAAGGAGATATAAGGGGGTCCTTGGGGTCAGAAAGTCCTCATCCTGCCCCCAAGCCTGCATTCATTTGTTCCCTCTACAACCCCAGATCTGCACACACAGTTTCTCAGCTCAATACAAACACTCCTTTCAAATGCCCACTCATCCATCCACTGGCTCCCTGAACCTCCAGACCTCAACACCAAGATGCTTGGTGCCCCTCTCCAAATACTGAGCTCCTGTACAGACCAACAGCACCCCCAATTACACTAAGCATTTTCTCTAAAACACATTAATATGTGGCCTCCAGCGCCGAGCAGTGCCCCCCAACTACATGGACATCCACATATCTTGTGGGACCCATCATTCTCGGGGTCACAAAGGCCCCTTTGCAGTCGAAGAACTTTCTTGGACCAAACCTTTCGCATGCATCATTAACTTTAGGCACACTGACTCCCAAGCCAAGTCCCTGTCCTGCCATACCACACAATCCCAAATAACTGCCCAACGTAATAGCTCAAACCACCCTCTCCACAAGCACCTCTGACTTCCACTTCCCTACCCCAGGTCCCACATATGGCCTGCTGCCCCTCCCAGCTGGCCTCCAGCTTGGCAGAACAAATGCACTACCCAACACCCCATACCATATAGCCTCACTTGACCCTTGAGTCACAGTTCTTTTGAAATCTCTTCCCTTCTAGTTCCTGAAGACCAACTTTCCCCTCCCCTACAGCTAACAAGTAAAGAAAGGTTCTCCGCCTATACAGTCAGCAGCAACCAATGGCCCAGGTGGAGTTTGAGTTGGCATGCGCAGCAGTTAAGCAGCTGACGGGCCCTGTGAGTGACGAGGAGAAGCTGGTGGTATACAGCTACTACAAGCAGGCCACCATTGGGGACATCAACATCCCCTGCCCTGCGGTCACCGACTTCAAAGCCAAAGCCAAGTGGGAAGCTTGGAATTGCCGCAAAGGGATGTCCAAGCTGGATGCCATGAGGATCTATGTGTCCAAAGTGGAAGAGCTGAAGAGAAGATTGTGTTAAGGAGATGAGCCTTCTCGAGAGGGGACTTAGTCTTGTTATGGAGGGTGACTGAATTCCTTTGAGACCATAGGAACCTAGCTAGAACCAACTCATAAATCACTTCAAAAGGCATCCTGAGTGTGAATTAATAGTGTGATGGGCTGGGATTGGGGGGTGAAGAGCAAAATATAGATCTAGTGTGGCCTTTAAGGGTCCCGGGAAGAGCTGCGACTTTAGAAGCTAAGCTCTGTGGCTGCCCTGGGCCCAGTTTTGGTCTGGAGCCAGCTTCCCCCTGCAGTAGTTCATGGGGCTTGGTGCAGCTCTGGGAAGCCCCTTTTCATGGTATAGGGAAGCTACATAATGGCTCATTTTGGTGGGCAGACTTCTGGCCCTGGGTCTCATATCTCAGTTTTGGCACACCCTCAGAAAATTGGTCCTTTTTATAATAAGTATTTGCTCTGCCTGCCGCAAAGGACTTTAGTGGGGATAAAAATGTTAGCTGTTGCGGGGGACGGGGATGACAGAGCTGTTGTCATATAAATGCAAAGTCATTAAGGCTCCTACTAGAACCTAGACCCAAACCTAGCAGTAAACTTGAGGTGGGCGGGGGGGAGAGTCTTGTCCTGGAAGACAGGAATATTTTCCTCTACATTATCTTGTTCAGTCGCTTCATACTCTTCATGACCCCATTTGGAGTTTTCTTGGCAAAGATATTGGAAGGGTTTGCCATTTCCTTCTCCGGCTCATTTGACAGAGGAGGAAACTGAAGCAAACGGGGAAGTGACTTGCCTAGGGTCACACAGCTAGTAAGTGTCCAGGGTCACTGTGCACACTTAGCTACCGCATCATTATCAAATCAGCAGCCCAACCTGGTCAGGAGAGCTTGGCTGCTGGAGGCAGGCATTCAACCCAGCCTAGTGCTGGAGCAGCGGGAGGTGACACTCCAGTTTTTAGTGATAATGAAGTGAGATCTTCAAGATTACCAGAGGGAAAAGAGACATGGCCATCCAAAAACCTTGGCCCCCAAAGGCCTCATCCCCCAACCTGCTCCCCAGCCCTGCTCAGCGTGCCTTCAAAGGCTTGGGTGCTTGTGGGTCCCTCTGTGACTGCATGTATCCATTTTCTTTAAGATAAGTTTTAATTGACTTCTATTTTACATCATCGTGGTTATACCCAGTATCCTTCCCCCTCCCCCTCACGGAGAGGCATCCCATATAACATTTTTTTTTTAAAGAGAAAAAAAAACACAACAGATACATACATTGAAAATGTCTGGAAGTGTCATATGTATACCACCTGTGGGACTGCCCACCTCCACAAAGGGAGGTGAGTTGGGAGCGTCTTCTCATATAATTTTGTTAAATTCATTTCTGATTTTGCTGCATTCATATGTAGGGTTTGTCCCAGAAAAAAATCTTCCCTGGGATGGTACATCTAAGTAGAGATGAACATGCCCAAGCTGGAATCCCACTAATTCTCCAATTAGTGAGTTCCATGCATGCATGCACCCTTCCCGGACAATGAATACAAAGCTTTGTAAAGACATATACAGGGAAACAGATCTAGGCTTCCCCACTGCAGCATTTTCCCAAACTGACCACTGTTATCACAGTGAGTGTGTGATCACAGAAGGATGCCTACAAAAGTGATCCTCCTTTCCTCTATGGTGAACAAAGAAGCCCAAAGTCAGGCCCACTGGAGAGTTTTAGAACTTTGCTCATCGGAAGGCTATATAGGTCTCCTCCCCTTTGGGGAGCAAGTGGGCCCAACTTCCCATGGGACCTGCAAAGCAGGGAGGACCCCTTGTGGTTTCCATGGCCAGGGCTACAGAAATAGAAATGACTTAGTGCTGGTTTGTCTCTTTCTAGGTAGAGATTAGTAACATAGAAGTCTTGTACCTTTAAGTGCTGGGATCTCTGCCACTGAATATGACCTGAAAAGCAAGATTGTTTTCAAAAGAATTCTTCTGCCTTTGAGGGAGGGAAGCCTCCCATCTGGTCATACGATCCTGACAGCCACTAGAAAAGCTACTAAGGGCCAAAGGCCACTGTGACCCATGAACACCACAATGCTTAGAAGAGTCAGGGTGTTCTTCTGCCTCTCCCTTATGAAGCAGGCCTGGGTGGGCCCCAAAGCTATTTAACACCTATTTATAAATCCCCCATGAAGAAGTGAGTGCTCCACATTTTCACAGGGCCCATGGTCACTGAAATGGGATTTGATTTTACCCAGTGCACCTACTACCTATGTATATAGGGACTGGGAAAGAAAACAGCTGTTCCCAATTCCACACTCAGTATGTAGATCAATCACTGAACATTAAGAATTTGGTATCTCCTTAAATTGTATTATAAGCAGCAATCATTGAAACTACTTGGTACTGGCTAAGAAATAGAATGGTGGATCAGTGGAATAGGTTAGGAATGCAAGACACAGTAGTCAGTGACTTTAATAATCTACTGTTTGATAAACCCAAAGACTCCAGCTTCTTGGATAAGAACTCACAGTGATTTGAAAAAAACTGCTGGGAAAACTAGAAAACAGTATGGCAGAAATGGGGCATAGGCCAATATCTTACAGCATACACCAAAATAAAGTCAAAATGGGCACATGATTTAGATGTAAAAGCTGATACTATAAGCAAACTGAAAGAGCAAGGAATAGTTGACCTGTCAGATTTATGGAGAATGGAAGAATTTATGACCAAACGAGAGAGAGAACATGAAATACAAAATGGCAAAAGTCAATGCAACCAAGATTAGGAGGGAAGCAGAAAACTGGGAAAGAATTTTTACCAGTACCTCTGATAAAGGCTTCATTTCTAAAATATATAGAGAACTGAGTCAAATTTATAAGAAGTCATTCCCCAATTGATAAATGGTCAAGAGATATGAACAGGCCGTTTTCAGAGGGGGAAATTAAAGCTATCTGTAGTCATGAAATAGTGATCTAAATCACTATTGATTAGAGAAATGCAAACTAAAACAACTTTGAGGTACCATCTCACACCTATCAGATTGACAGAAAAGAAAATGATAAATGTTGGAGAAGATGTGGGAAAATTGAAACACTAATGTATTGTTGGTGGAGTTGTGAGCTAAGTCAACCATTCTTTTTCTTTCTTTATTTTTTCTTTTTTCTTTTTTTTTTATTTTTAGTTTACAACATTCAGTTCCACAGGTTTTTAGGTTCTAAATTTTCTCTCCTTACCTCCCCTTCCCCCTCCCCGCCCAAGACAGCATGCAATCCAATGTAGGTTCTACATTTACCTTCACATTGAACTTATTTACATAACAGTAAAGAAGAATTATAAGCAATGGAACAAATTATGAGAAAGGAGAAATGAAACCAAAAAAAGAAAGAAAAAAAAGAGAGCAAATAGTTTGCCTCAATCTGCATTCAGACTTCTTTCTCTGATGTGCATAGCTTTTTCCATCATGAGTCTTTTGGAGCTGTCTTTGAACCCTGCATTGATGAGAGAAGTCAAGTCTATCAAAGTTAGTCCTTACAGAGACCATGTCTGTAATTGTGTACAACGATCTGGTTCTGCTCCCCCCACTCAGCATCAGTTCATGTAAGGCTTTCCAGGTTGTAATGAAGTCTGTCTGTTCCTCATTTCTTATTGCACAATAATATTCCATTACATTCATATACCACAATTTGTTTAGCCATTCCCCGATTGATGGGCATCCCCTTGATTTCCAATTCTTTGCCACCACAAAGAGAGCTGCTATAAATATTTTTGTACGTATGGGCCCATTTCCCACTTGTGTGATCTCCTTGGGATACAGCTCTAGAAGTGGTATTGCTGGTTCAAAGGGGTATGCACATTTTTATAGCCCTTTGGGCATAGTTCCAAATTGCTCTCCAGAATGGCTGGATCAGTTCACAACTCCACCAACAATATAGCAATGTTCCAATTTTCCCACGTCCTCTCCAACATTTATTATTTTCCTGTTTTGTCATGTTAGCCAATCTGACAGGAGAGATGTGGTACCTAAGAGTTGTTTTGATTTGCATTTCTCTAGCCAACAGTGATTTAGAGCATTTTTTCATATGACTATAGATATCTTTAATTTCTTCCTCTGAAAACTGCCTGTTCATGTCCTTTGACCATTTCTCAATTGGGGAATGGCTTTTATTCCTATAAATTTGGTTCAGTTCCCTGTGTATTTTAGATATGAGGCCTTTATCAGAGACACTGGTTGTAAAGATTTTTTTCCCCGATTTTCTGCTTTCCTCCTAATTCTTGTTGCATTGGCTTTGTTTATACAAAAACTTTTCAATTTAACAGTCAAAATTATCCATTTTGCATTTTGTAATGCTCTCTACCTCTTGCTGGGTCATGAATTCTTCCCTTTCCCATAAATCTGACAGATAAACTATTCCCTGCTCTCCCAAATTGCTTATAGTATCAGCCTTTATTCCTAAATCATGAACCCATTTTCACTTTATTTTTGTACACGGTGTAAGATATTGGTCTTTTTGCCCTACTATTTTCCAGTTTTCCCTGCAGTTTTTGTTAAATAGTGAATTCTTATCCCAGAAGCTGGATTCTTTGGGTTTATTGAAGAGTAGCTTGCTCTAGTTGTTGACTATTGAGTCTTGTGTACCTAACCTATTCCACTGATCCACCACTCTGTTTCTTAGCCAGTACCAAGTAGTTTTGATGATTGCTGCTTTATAATACGGTTTAATATGTGGCATGGCTAGGCCACCTTCCCTAGCATTTCTTTTCACTAATTCCCTTGGTAAACTGGACCTTTTGTTCTTCCAGATGAGTTTTGTTATTTTATCCAGTTCTGTAAAATAATTTTTTGGTAGTTTGGCGTGGCACTGAATAAGAAAGTTAATTTAGGTAAAATTGTCATTTTTATTATATTAGCTCAGCCTAACCACGAGCAACTGCTATTTTTCCATTTATTTAGATCTGACTTTATGTGTGAAAAGTGTTTTGGTAATTGTGTTCACATAGACCTTGGGTTTGTCTTGGCAGGTAGACTCCCAAATATTTTATACTGTCTACAGTAACTTTAAATGGAATCTCTCTATCACTTGCTGTTGGGCTTTGTTAGTAATATATAGGAATGCCGAGGATTTATGTGTATTTATTTTATATCCTGCAACTTTACCAAATTTTTATAGTTTCAAGTAGTTTTTTAGTGATTCTCTAAGTAAATCATATCATCTGTAGAGTGATAATTTAGTTTCTTCTTTGCCTATTCTAATTCCTTTAATCTCTTTTCCTTCTCTTATTGGTAAAGCTAACATTTCTAGTACTGAATTGAGTAATAGGGGTGATGACAGACATCCTTGCTTCACCCCTGATCTTATTGGGAATGCATCTAGCTTATCCCCATTAAATATAATGCTTGTTGATGGTTTTAGGTAGATGCTATTTATAATTTTAAGGAAGACTCCATTTATTCCTATGTTTTCTAGAGTTTTTAATAGGAATGGGTGTTGTATTTTGTCAAAAGCTTTTTCTGCATCTATTGAGATAATCATGAGCCAACCATCCTGGAGAGCAATTTGGAACTATGCCCAAAGGGCTATAAAATTTGCATACCATTTGATCCAGCAATACCACTACTAGGTCTGTATCCCAAAGAGATCATAAAAAATGGAAAAGAACTCACATGTACAAAAATATTTATAGTGGCTCTTTTTGTGGTGGCCAAGAATTGGAATTTGAGGGGATGCCCATCAATTGGGGAACGGCTGATCAAGTTGTGGCATATGGATGTAATGGAATATGGTGCTATAAGAAATGATGAGCGGGTGGACTTCAGAAAAACCTGCAAAGACTTACATGAACTGATGTTGAGTGAAGTGAGTAGAACCAGGAAACTTGTACACGGTAACTGCAACATTAAGCGATGATCAACTTTGGTAGACTTAGCTCTTCTCAGGAATACATCATGATCTAAGACAATTCTAAGACTCATGATGGAAAATGCTATCCACACCCAGAGAAAGAACTATGGAATCTAAATGAAGATCAAAGCATACTGTTCTCTTTTGTTTTCTTCTTTTTCATGGTTTTCCCCTTTTTTTCTAATTCTTCTTTCACAACATGACTAATGTGGAAATATGCTTACTATGATTACACACGTATAACCTGTATCAGATTGCTCGCTGTCTTGAGAAGGGGGAGAAAAAAATTTAGAACTTAAAATCTTTTAAAAGTGAATGTTGAAAACTATCTTTACATATAATTGGAACAAATAAAATACTATTAAGTGAACAAAAAAAGAATTTAGCAGTGATATGACTCACAGACCCTTTATTAGTATGGGAGAGAGCCAGGTCAAAGAAACATGGTTTTGAAAATTTAAACTAGCTAGAAGTATTTAAAACAGAATGTGTTTAATTACCAAATATAGTCTACATCAGAGTTCTTTTTTGACCTTTGGAATAAAGTCAGCAGGGAATAGCTTTGATTTCATCTCATGACTCAGAAGTTGTGTAGCATCATGGAAAGTTGGACTCTCAGAACCCTGACCACTTCAAGCATATCAGCCATGCAGCCCTGGGTATGGGAACAAGCATCAATTATGTGCCCACTTTTTGCCAGGCACTGCAAACATCTCATCTAATTTTCACATACCTTGCAAAGTAGGTGGTATTATTCCCATTTTATAATTGAGGAAACTGAGGCAGAGGTCCAGTGACTTTCCCAGGGTCACATAGCTTGGTAAGTACCCGAGGCTAGATTTGAACTCAGGTCTTCTGGATTCCAGGCCTGTGCTCTAACCACTGCTCCACCCATCCCTTGACCTCTCAGTGCTCTAAGCTAGTGATGTCAAACTCAGAAGCAGATCCCTATAGGCCACACACTGTCTCACGCCAGATACCAGTGAAATCATTGGCTCGGTTCCTATCCAGATAATCCAGCTAGACTGCCCATCAAGACACCTGGATCCTGAGGCCCCATCGCCAAATGCTGGTTATTGGTCCCTCCTAGCTTCGTGCAAATACACTCACTTGATGAGCTGGAGTGGGCCTCTGGCCTTTCCTAGCTGGATGTCTTCAGGCAGAAACCAGACAGCCACTTGCTGGGCACGTTAGAGCACAGTCTTTTTGGGTGGCCATCCAGGTACTTAACTCTGATTCCTTAAAACATAGGGTTGTGACTCTTCTGTTAAGAAATTTGTTTGCTAGCCTATTTATCAAGTTCTTGAGTTGTGGGCATGCTTTCTCCTAACGTCAAGACAGACCCAAACTGGGGTTAGTCGTAGGGAGTGACGAGAGCTGCAAGTACTGGGACCCAATCCAGAAGGGGGTCAATGACATGACTCTCTCCCCTCCAGACACGTGTAGGAAGGCAGAGCAGAGAGCTCAACTAGCTACAATCCCCCTTAAACATCTCAGCTAATTCTGAATACAGAACATTCTCCCGAGTCAACAGATGGATGTTTATCTTCAAAATGTATTTTTATGTCCATACTCGTATGACTAGGGGACAGGCCCGTATTTTACATCAAATAATAAAACCACCTGTGACCAATAATGATTAGACCTGAGCAGCTCGGTGTCTTTTCCATCTGTTAAATAGCCGCTGCTTCTCCTTAGGTTGGAATTGTTTTTTAGGTTCTCTCCGGCTAAAGAGTTACTGAGGACCTCCTAGATGAAGAATAAGATGTACTTTAAACTCGTACAGAATCAAAAAGTCGTCACATCACTGGGGTGTTGGGCAAAAGGGCAATGAGTTAGCGAGACCTGATACCGTCAGGCTATTTAGCCATTAACCTTTGCTGTGCATATTACATTCCAGGGGCGTAACAAGCTAATCATATCATGTGTAGGTGCCCTTTGGGCTGTATCCTCACCACAAGCCCAGGTACATAAAGAATGGGGGCGTTGCCATTATCAGCCCACTGCAAGGACTGGCGCACCTATTTTAGTTTGAATAATTCAGGACAAGGCTGTTGGGGAAAAGCTTTAAGATGGAAAGGAGGAACTGAAAAAAATGATACACTGAAAAACAAGTTTATTTGATAATTCAAGGTCTATGTAAACAATTCTTTTACCCACAGAAAATGTAATCTAATCATTAGCAGAAGAAACATCAAATCACCTTAGACTGAGCATTAAACACTGGGAAAGAAGAAAATGTACAATCTGTTCTCCTGGAAAAAGCTTGATTCTCAACTGCTTGCTGAATGTTCAGATAGCTTCAAGATTACAATTCAGTAATTCATTTGAAATGTACATTAGGAGTTGCAGGGATGAGCGAAAATCTTCCCAATGCTATTAATATTCAAAAGCAGAGTTAAGGCGGTATTTGGTCAGGGTTTTCTCTTAAAATCCTAGCTCTGGGTGGAGAGTAAGGGCTCACAGTTTAAATCTCAGCGTGTGGCTCTGGGATCAGTCTCTTTGGAGTTAGCCCTCCCCAGCCCTCAGCCCTCTCTCTTTACTAAAGTAATTAACCCATTGCTGCTTTAATTGCTAAGAGCCAGATATACTTACTATAAGTACACTATACTTTGGGGGGATTTTTTCTTTTTTTGAAATGGACAAAGTCAATCCTAGTCAACTGAGCAATTAAATAAAATCTCCATGCTCAATTGTACCAAACAGAGGCAAAAACACCCCCACAAATCACAGGGAAAACTAATTTAAAGTCTGATACTTAAATCATTTAAAGCAATCTAGTGAGAACGACATTCTGTTTTTCTTTGGCCCCTCACAAGTTTGAAAAGCGAAGAGGAAGACAGACCAAATAATCTGACCCTTAGATTCAAAACTCTTCACCCCTTCTCCACCTCCCACTTATGAATCTTCTACTTCATAGCAGCTTATTATTTTGGTATTCTTTTGGGGTGGTCACCCTATGTCCTTCACTGCTTAAGAATCTGATTTGACATTTTCATAAATGTGATACAGAGCTCTACCAGCAGGCCCTAGCATCTGCCTTAGTCACAGTATCTGCCCAGATGGGTGTCTGCTTCAGTTCTTGGGGAAAAATCACTATTTCTACAGTACTGGCAAATCCTGAGCAGAACCTGTCCCACCAGTAACACATATGGACCAGTTGGTAGAGTGTATTGAATCTGCAATCGAGATGGTGGACGTATAAAAGGAAGAGATGACTTTAAAGATCTGGAACTTAAATTTCACGAAAATTGTTTCCCCTCCCCTAAAAGGCAATTGTAGGTGATGCCCCTGGGCTCCCCAAGGAATGAGAGCCCTTGAAAGCACCACGTCTCTAGTGCTGGAAGAGGACTGGGATGAACATTACGAGTCTTTGTTCAAATGATGTCTTCCATTACCCAGAAGCCTTCTTTATATTTTTTTTAGCAAACCATTCATCACTTTTGTCTGCCGCCATTGCCTATGCAAAGAGAATCCGGGGAAGATGGTGGTTATAACAGAGAAAATTAGAAACAGGCCCCCACTGGACTTGAATAAAGTGTTCCCCAGCTGAGAAGTGTGGCTGTAGAGGAGGGGCAACTGGCCGGATGGGCTAAGCGGTACTGCTGACCATCATTCCCCTCTTCTGCCAGCTCTCAGATACAGGAAGCAAAATGTAAACACAAGAACAGCAAACCAAAAACCAGATGCTAACTACTGTGTGATTATAGCCCAAGCTGGGCCCCAGAGCACAGGGGACAAGAGGAACCACCCTCCCGATTTGCAGATGAGAGACTATGGGTGAGGAACACAGAATATACTTTTAGATTCAATTGATATGATGACCAGATAGTTTTGTTGAACTGATATTTTTTTCCTTCTTTCGAGATGGCTCTCTGGGGAACGAAAGGGGAATGGGTATGTACAAATGAATAAGATATTATAAAAAGATATCAAGTATTAAAAATACTAAATACTTATGAGACTCAACCTCATGTTTTCCCTTAAGTCAAATCAAGTCAATAATAATTTATTAGGCACCTACTATGTGCCAAGCATCATCTAAGTGCTAGAAATACAAAGAAAGGCAAAGACAGTCTCTGCTCTGAGAAGGCACAGCCTGACAGGGGCAGGGGCTGCAGGTAAAAAACTAGAAATGTACAAGCTCTAGATAGGAGAAATCAGACATCATTGACAGAGGAAGGGAAACGTGCTCCAATTAAGGGAACTAGGAAAGCTTTCCTGTACCAAGCAGGATCTGAGATGGGGTTTAAAGGAAACCAGGAGGCAGAACGGAGGAAGGGGGGCAAGCCAGGCATGGGGGACAGTGAGAGAATGTGGCTTTAAGGCTCAATAACGAAAAGCCATGAACTCCTTGATGCTTTTGCAATATGGGCCAAATCTGGCAAAAATCCCTCGCCGGCTTCCTCCGCGTCAGCAATTTGCCGTCACCCCAATTAAGCAACAGATCTGGCTATCTCTGGGGCCCAGAACCAAAGGCATGACGTTCAGGGTCAGAACCAGGGCAACCTAACATGAGTCACTCCAGCCCAACGTACTCCCAATGTGCTCTGGGACAAGGGAAGCACGAGGGGACTTGAATTCAGAAGATGAACAGGACTCACGTCATCCAACAATTTGCTCCCATCTGGATCCATCTTGGAAAGTTCTCGAAATGCTTCATCTCCCACGAAACAAATTTCATGTCCATCCTGAATAAGCCAAAGAAGGGTCAGGGTTCTGACCCAGGGAAGCTCCCTGGCCTGGCCCGGACTGGCCCCACTGGGCCCTGCCCAGGGTTTTCTTAGCGCAACTACTTCCACTTACCGGGTCTGCCAGAATAACCACTTGGACTGTTGCTTTCCCTGGTGTGTCCAGACTAACCAGGGGGGTCAGAATCTTCTGGTTCTCCTTTTTCATCAATGCTTCTATGTCTGGTAGCTTAAGAAACAGAGACACACAAGGGGCTCGGGGTCATGAGCTGTTCCTTGCACAAGGCCTCTGCCCGGTCAGGGTGGACAAATGTCAAACAGAGGAGAGAGTACCCCACCTTTGTCCACACACAGGACAGCTGGAAAGCGTGATAAAGAAGTGGCGCTCTACTGAGCCCCTTGGGAACGTCAGAGTGTGGGGCGGGGCGAGGCAAGGTGTGAAAGCAAGGCAGAACATCTCAGTAACTCAAATTGAGAGATAGGGAGGGGGAAGATGGGAGATTTGCAAGGTGGCCTGGTTAGAGACGGCCAAATAGCGTTGTAGAGGCCTGGAACTGAGCCAGGCAAGGCCAAAGCCGGCCTCCCCAAGCTCAGGAAGGTTCCAGGCAAAGCCCATATTCCTGGTGGGGAGGAGACTCCAAGCCAGCAAGGGTCAAAGAGAACATGCAGGGAAGGCAGACCTGGGGTCTTTTGTTACCTCTTTCCTCGGGCAGGAGAAAGCAATCCTCCCAAAGGCTGTCCCATGATCCACTTCTCCCTTGATGCCCTGTAGCTCCAGCTTGCACTGAAAGAAATCAAGAGGTGTCCAATTAAGGATGCAGACAGAACCTCCTCAGCCCGCTGGCTAAGAGTGCTCCTGCACTTGTGCAGGTGTGGCCCGGCCTGGCCCGGCCCGGCCCTGCTCACCTGGTTGTCTGCATAGCCCAGCAGGGCCCTTTGCTGCTCTTCATCCTTCTCATAAACCGTCATCCCCAGCAGGTTTGACCAGTAGTGGAGGGATGCGCACAGGTCAGACACAGCCAAGGTCACTTTCAGCACTGGGTCTGTGGGTCAGAAACATTAGACGTTACCGGCAAGTTTTTGCCTTCTTGTGCCATGTGCTACTTTCTGGTGGGACTGTCCCTCTCTCTGAGAAGTCCCAGCCTAATTACACAGTCAGGCTCTCATCAAGGGCCTGTGGAAATCCTTTGTACAATCGTCAGTGCAAGCAACAGGACCACTGAGTCAAGGCGCCTGACCTCACATGTCCCTACTTGCTCCTCTCCCTGCCCCCACATCTGGTTCCAGGCATTTGCTGTGTGCTTCCCAAGGGATTGATTAACATGGAGGGGCAAGAGAGCCAGACTGAAATAGGGGACCTAGTACTGGAGGAATGGATGGGAAGGGGAGTCTGGAGGTCAGTTAGGGACCCTTTGAGAGGGGCTTTGGTACCCTGGGCTTCAAGTGAGACTGGGCTAGAGGGCCTGAATCTGCCTGACACATAATCTGACTTTAGGCCAAGTCCTCAAGGCTGACTCTAACTCCCCTTCTCTTCAGATTCATAGCACCTAGCACAGAGTATGTGCTTAAATGGTTGGTGGATTTGCACCAAACAACTCTACCCACGAGGTACAGAATGGACAGCTGAGATAGAATAAGTGGGCACACAGATGCTCCCACCACTCAGTTTGTTGGCTTAGTCCCAACCTGTGAACAAGATCCTGGAAAGGAAGAGGCCAAGGAGAGCAGAAGTGCCCCCTGGGACAGAGACTGAGACTTGGAGACAGTCTGGCTCCTGGGGGAGCAAAGCCAACGGGTAGAAACCACCCCCCAGCGTCTGACGTACTGACTCACTGACTCCTCACCCAGAGGCTTGTATGATGGCCTTGCAGCTGAGTCCCCTCCACTGGGGCCTCTGTAGGAGGGGTGATGCGGGCATAAGTACCTGATGGGGGCTGGCTGTGGTTCTTTAAGTAGAACTTATATCCTCCTGGGGCTTCAGTTTCAAAAACTCCCTCAGCAATCTCACGGAGAGGCCACTCGGACTTCTTGGCATTAGTAACAGCCTGGCTGGAGACCAGAGTGAGGCCCTAGAACAAACATACCAGGGTGACTCCATCTGATTGCTATCCTGATAAGACACTCATTTCATTTACAAAGCAAGATAAGGCAAAACCCTGTGACTGGCAGTTCTGATTTCATCTCAGCTTAAATTTGTTGGCACTGAGGAAATTTCCCTCCTCTGATTATGAGCAGCTAGGGAGATTTTCCAAAAGATAAATTCTGGTGAATCCCAGGGAAGAGACCTGGAAAAGTCAGTGCATCTATCAAAGAAGATGAAAGGCAAACCGTCCAATACCAAGGAGATTCTCTAAGAACTTAAAAAAATCTCTTGAGAAATGGTGATACCACTTTCTATAGTCAAGTTTTCCCCACCTTGAAAGCACAGGTACAGCAGATGGAGACCCCAACACAGGAAATGTTGAAGTCCTGACTCTGACCATCCCGGCCATGTGACCTTGGCCAATCGCTTCACTCCTCCCAATTTCATTATGAGCAGTGTGGTGATAATGGAGCTACAGGGAGCTAGCTGCCTGCTGCCACAGGCTCTCCCAAGCTTCAGTTCGGCATCACCAATGCTTCCCGTACATTTCAACTGGGATGGCCTGGAGACACCTCAAAATTAGCCCAGCCCCACATGAACTCATTACCATTTCCCTCCAAACCTTCCAAAGTTCCCTGTCTCTAGAAAAGGCCCCATTAGTTTCCCGGGTTTGTTATCCTGGGTGTTGTTTTTGACGCCTCCCTTTCCCTTCCCTCCTCTGCAGTCCATCAGTGGCCCACCGTCTCAGACTACTCTGTATTTAGTCTTTATCCAATTACATCCCCATTACAATGTGAACCCCTAGTTTCATTCCCTGAATTTTGTACCAGTCACACTTAGCACATGGGTGGTGCTTACAAAGTCAAGTGACTGGGATGGCTTCTTCACCAAGAGTTGTCTCAACTGATGAAGTCAGTTAAAACAAAAGAAGAAAATGCAGACCTGTGATTTCTGCTATCCCCACAATTTTTATACAAGCAGTGCACTGGCGTCTTCTCTGTCCATGTCTCAGGACCAGAAGATCAAAGAATTGGGTCAGAAATTTGTAATCTTCCTCATTAGTGCTGTTGGGTCATGTCTATAGGGTCTTCCCTCCCTCCCTCCCTGCTTCCATCTCACGTACATCCCGGGTGATCACCCGCCCTGCTTTAAGAGAAGCCGGACACAGGCTGCAGTTACAGGGGGAGCTGTCAGGATCAGGCTGATGAAGGGACTGATGGTCCTCACAGAGGAAGCCTGAGTGATACTGTTCCTAAGGGTTGGGACATTTCTGAATTTCTCTGTAGTTTGTTAAATGAGAGATATCTACAAACCAAACTGTCCTTTGGAGAAGGGCACTGACTTGCAGGAGGCCCTGTCCCAGGGCTCTTGCCAACTCTATCCTAGCTGGTGCCACAGCAGTGGCATTGTGATGCTCCTCTGGAATGACTACTCAAGCGCCTGCATCTCCTCGTCTCCAATCAAAGCAGGCTGGGCAGTAGCGTCCAAGAGGGATTGGTGGGACCGTTCTATCCTGGAGTCAGGGTCACTGGCAGTAAGTACCATTCACAAAGCTAGAGCTGGAAGACAGCTCAGAGGCCTTACTAGACCAGCCCCTCATTTTACAGATGGGGAAACCAAGGCCATGCCTTTCTGACTGTGGAGGAAGTTCCTTCCCCAGAGTCACAGTGAAGGTGGTCTCCCTTGCACCTCTCCCAAGGCCAGGCCCACACAGTAGATGCTTCATAAATGCCTGTACCCAGTGAGGACCAGAGGAGAGAACCCCCAGCTTGGGACCAAGGGAGGTGGGGCGCTCCCCCAGGCCTGGCCACCCCTCCTCAGAGCGGACCTCTCCCCAAGTGTAATGAAGGCAGGTGGAGGAAGCACCTGGCCCACACAGAAGTGAAAGGTAACTTAATGACTGCCTTCTTCCCTCCGTTAGAAGTACAGTTTTCCTTTATAATTAGAATCCTTTACTCTATACACTGGCTACTAAGCCTGAGGAAGAGAGGGTTCTGGGGGCACACTTACAGGGCAGAGGGTCAGGCTAGCTCTCTTCAGCCCCAGAATGCAGAAGGCACAGAGAGGCCAACTTGGGCCTCATGACTAGAAGAGCTTCTGGACAGTCAGAAACTGTCTGAAGGTGAAACCGGGTGCCTGGGGAGGTGCTTATGACCCCTCCTTGCCCCTGTGTTTCAACAATCTGGCTAGCAGCTGTTCTGGGGGTAAAGAGACCAACACAAGCCCAATAACAAGCACACTACCAGCATGCTGCAAAAGCCCAGCTTCTTTTGATCTGCTTCACTAAGGAAAGCAATGTTAATGGGTTGACAAGCTTACTTCAAATTTTTACTTTACATTCAGCATACAAATACCATTCACTTAGTTCAAGGGAAAAATCCAGCACCCTGAACTTCAGTGCAAAATACAAACAAATTACAAACATCGACAGACAAACCAAATACAATTCATCGTTGCCAACATCTAGGTTCAGCCCGGGAGCTCATAAGAAGAGCTGGCCCAGAGTCACTCGTGCCACCATGGCTGTGGGTAAGAGCTCCCAAAAAGAGAAAGCCAACCCCTGGTTTTATATCTTTTTCAGGGTCAAGGGTGAGTCACACATGCGACTCACCCACGTGACCTAGAATTGTCACAAAGAGGCGATGTCCCAAACACATCACTCAAACTCATGTGTAAACTAGGCCCTCCCCTGAGGCAAAGAGGTCACCAAGGACTCTCAATCTAATCAAGAAAACAAAGGCCAAACTCTTCAAGGGCACTTGGTTGAACTGAATGCTAAGAGCCCATTTTGTTTACCAACACACCCTGTCAGCCCAAAGATCACCCAAAGCAGGCTGGCTGACTGCTTGCTGGATGCTTGGTAGGGGGCATTCTCTTTGGGGTACTGGCTGGACTAAATGGCTCCTGGGGTCCTGTCCACCTGATTCTGTGAAATGCAACAATGTGTAACCCATCCAACCCACTGAGCTTCAGAAAAGGGAGGTTGAAGCAAACACTGGCCTTGTTCTCAGCCCCAGTGGTCCATCTCCCACTGAGGTGCCTTTGCCCTGGCTGTGCCCTATGCCTGGAATGCTCTCCCTGGTCACTTCTACTCTGGGTACCTCTCCCTTCCTTCAAGACTTGGTGTGGGGGCTATCTTTTTTCCCTGAAGCCTCTCCTGGTTTCCCCCAGCTGCCAGAGGCCTTGTTCCCTTCCTGTCTTGTACTTCCTCTGTGTTTTAATATATGTAGACGTTGTCCCTTCCAGTCAAAGGCAAGGAGCAGCGATTGTTTCATTTTTGTTCAGTGCCTGGCATACAGCAGGCATTTAATTGATGCATGTTGACTGACTGTAGAGGGTAGAGCAAGGTGGAGAGAAAAGCTGGAGCAGAAAGGGGGCTCGGGAAGTTCTGGGGTGGATAGTAAAACTAACGTGTAGGTGCCTTGCCCATTCTTGAAAAGCCCAATCAACTGAACAGTCCCAGCTCAGAGGACAGCTGACTGAAGCATTATGGGTGGGCTCCTCCCAAACTCCTCCCGCCGTGGTCCCCCTTGGTCATGCAGGTGTCTTTCCTGGTCCCCTCCTCCTAAGCCACCTGCCAAGTTTGCTGCAAGGGGCAAGACCGCTCAGTTCAGAGCTCAGGGCCAGTGAGGCACAGCCAGGGTCACTAACCCAGCACCTAAACCAATGTCAGTCCTCCTCCTCATGTTTCCCTCATCTGTTCTTGAGAAAGCCTGCAGTAAAAACCATACGGGAAGTTCATGATCCTTACCTGGAAGTCATTGCCAAGCTGGTAGTCACCAATACCATAATTGTAGGTCAGCTCTGCAACAAAGTGATTGTCTTCGGGCCCATAGCCCACCATGGTTTTACTCCACTTCCCGTCATAAGGCCTAGAAACAGCCAATTAACAGTGACAACAGGAAAACCTTCTTTCAGCCTCCTGGGAACTAGCAGCTATGATGCAGGCAACAGCTCCTGGCATGACCCAGGTCTCAAATCTTCCTATACCGCAGACAGGAGCCCCAGTGGATCCAGGAAAAGCACCTTGTTTAAAAAGTACTTGGTTTCTAATATGTTAAGTAAGCCTCCAAAACAAGAGCTTGGGAAATACACTGGAAGATTTTGCCTTTCACAGCTGTGACCACTGATTGGGACAGAAATCTTAAAATCTAACATTTGGAGTCACTCACTGGCTTGTTACCCAGCTCCAAAATAAGATGGTCAGTGTTGGGTTCACTAAGGGCTTACTTGTACATTTCCATAAAAATCAGTCACTTGCAGGGAGAGAGTGCTTTCCACCTTTTTGCTCAGGTAATGATCCTGTAAAGATTCAGAACCCAAGGGAGCTGAGAACTATTGGCTCAATAAACAGTTAATAAACACTAATGTTTACCATGGGCACTTGGTACACAAAGACAAACATATGAAAACCAGTCCCTGCCCTTAAGGAGCTTACATTCTACTGGGCATTGATAACAGCACATAAACAGCAGGAAAAGAACACTAACCACTGGGACATACACATATACCCACACCCACACAGAGAAAGAGAGCCCCAGACCATCACCACGCTGGTGCCGATCTGAGCTGAATCTTGAAGAAAGCAAATGAAATCTAGGAGAGGGAGATGAGAGTGGAGCACATTTCACATACTGGGGGTAGGGGTGGGGTAGGAAGGGCTTGTGTGAAGGCAGAGATGAGATCAGTATCTAGAATTACAAGGGATTGTTTAAGGTTATCTAGTCAATCCCCTCATTTTAGAAAGGGAGAAGATGAGGCCCAGAGTCAAGTGACTTGCCCAAGGTGACCCAAGGAATAAGGAGCAGACTGAGGTCAAGTACTTTGCCCTCCAATCCAGGGCTCTTTCCAAGACACCTTCCCAACTAGCCCCAATCTCCTTTTCCAGACTTAATACAAGTTATTGCCTTTCACACACAACACTCTCTGCTGAGAATGCCTTCCCTCCTTCACCACTTCAGAAGCCCTGGTCTCCTCCAAGGCTCAGGGTGGGCATCACCTTCTAAACAAGCCTTTCCTCGTGCCCTCAGCTGCTGGTGCCTTCCCCAAATCATCTTGGATCTATTTTGCATCTACCTATATACAGACTGTGAGGGCAAGGATGGCTTCCCTTTTGTCTTGTAGGTCCCATGCCGAGAAAAGGACATGGCACACTGCTTAATAAATACTAGTTTAGTGATGCCAATTTCAGAGCAGAGCTCAAATCAGTCTGGCTGGAACACAGCAGCATGGCCTAGCAGGGACTAACACTAGAGAAGTCTGGGAACATAGGCAGCAGCAAAACTTCGATGGGTTTCAAATGCTTAGTGTTGGGGGCCTGTATTTTATCCTTGAGGTGACAGAACAGGGTTCGTGACCTGGGTTCCATGGACTTGCTTTCAAAGATATTTTGACAGCTCTACTTTAATATAACTGATTTCTTTTGTAACCCTATACATTTATTTAATGCATTTAAAATCAAAATTCAGAGAAGGGATCCCTAGGCTTCATTAGGTGCTGCCAGAGGGGTCCAGGACACAAAAAAGTAAGGAATCCTTGTCATAAGGAGTTGGGAAAAATTTCTGAATAGGAAGTGACACCATTAAGAAATAACATGACCCCCAAGGTGTGGAATGCTGCATATGTTAGCCTCGGTTGGGGGGCTGTTTACTTTAGCTGAACAGTCTGCTTCTATTGTAATCAGAGATGGCTATCTGGAAGGGGGGAGAGACTTAATGGGAAATACAAATGATATTAAAACAAAAAGTGACCTACCCGTTACAGGAAGCTTTGCAGCCTTCCTCGAATTCCTCATGCCGCAGGACCTTTAAGAAAATCAGTGTTAGCTACCAGGCTGTATGTGTTCTGTGTGGGCAAGGGTCCGGTGCACACTGGTTGTATTACCATCCACTAGGAGGCACTGCTTCTGATTCACTTCCAAGGTGGGCAATCTGAACTTTCCTGCCTGGACCACTGCCCTTCCTTGGCTGGAGCTTTAGCTGGGTGGGCAATGGCTGAGCGGCAGGGGAGATACTGCAGGTTCATGGCTAGCCAGAGTTGGGAAAAGTGGGTGGGGATCATTCTTTGGGTAAGTATGAATGTGTATATGTGTGTGCCTTTGTGTAGGACAGGGGACACAAAGACAGCTCTTCCCATGGCTTTTAATCTTACCACACTCACGTCTTTCAGTCCTTCACCCCAGTGCGAACCCTCTCAGCAGAGTCTAACATCTCTGGGCTAGAATGGACTGTCAACATTTTTTGAAAGTATGAAAAGTTCCATCCCACCTGTGGGTCTCAGAGGACTTGGGATGAAGAAGACCTTGTGCTAGGTGCTACTGGGAGGTGGGGATGGGAAGGGAAGGGGCAGGACATGGCACTGGCCCTTGAGGCTCCTTCACAAAAACAAAGTTCAAGAAGATGATGGCCTGGAAGCAAAGATGGTGAGAACGTGTCTGCTGGGAGATGAGGCTTCAGGGAGGAGTCTGACAGTCCAGCAGGGCTTTGCACAAGGGTTAAGAATCAGACGGCAGAGTCTGTTGTAGTTTGTAGTTCAATAGGTGGGCAAGAGTTAGCACACAAATAAGCATGACAGAAATTAAAATGAGAAAAGTACCTAAGACAAGAGCAAGAAGAGCTTGGGGGAGAGGGAATTTTCTGTAGCAGAGGGGGCAGGAGGGAAGGCTCTCTACAGGCAGAGGCAGTGGAGGAAAGCCATGCTGGGAGGTGTCAGCCTGGGGCATGGGGGTGGTTTGGAATGAACCTAGCACAGATTGCCTGACGGGTAAGAATATGAAATAAAACTGGAGAGGTAGCTTGGAAGCTGACCATGAGGGCCTGGAGCTTGCATTTTCTCTTGTCCTCTGATGGCCTCATGTGGCAGAAAGGTGACTGCATCCTTGAAGCCACGAGGGCAGAAGACAGAGGTCTGGCAGGTCCTGCTGAGGGGCCTGGGCCGGCTCTATGTTTGGGCCTGCCTCTTGAGCATCAATTCAGGGAAGTTCCAGGACACTCATGCTCATCACCAGAAGAACTCCTCGGACACACTAACCCATGACAACTGCACTCTGAGGCCCAGAGGGGTGGAGGTGACTAAGGTCAGTGGAAGGAGGCCTGCATCCAGGAGAGGTCCTCATGTCAATAGTAAGGAGATCACTTAGGCAGCTCTGGGAAGAATCAGGTAGAGGGAGGAGTGGGAAGCACAGAGCCCTGGGAAGAAGCTGTTAGAACAATCCCAGGGGAGGATGATGTGATCGTGGATGTGGAAACGAGGTCACACACACGTACATATATGGGCTTGGCAACTGACCAACAGGATGTGGGGACAGTGGTGAGGGAGAGGAGGGTCTAAGACTGAGGTGTGGGATGCCAGTGGTGACATTAAGAAGGACACGGAGTCAGGGAGAAGGGGAAAGCTTGTGACAAAAAGGAGGAGTTCCATTTTGGGCGGGGGGGGTGGGGTGGGGGTGTGCTCTGGGCCCAAGTTCTCTTTGACTCTCACTACGTGCCTTCGAGGACATTCCTTGGACTCTCTGGGCCTCTGTTTCCTCATCTTCAAAAGGAGAATTAAAATGGACTCCAAGGCAGTGGCCTCAGTTTCCCCACCTGTAAAACGCGAGGTCGGTTTTCATGTTCTAAATCCCTTCCGGCTCTAAATCTATGATAAATCGGGTGGAACCGTCAGTCTCCAGGAGGGTTTCTTTTCCGGTAAAAGGGGACGGATTCCCAGCCCCCCCCCCCCCCCGTGTCTCTTCCGGGGCTGCCGGGGCCAGCTCGGACCTGGCCACCATCCCCGAGCCCGCCCCGGGATGCCCGTCACTTCCAGAAGAGAGCAGAGCGCTGGAAGGGGGTCCGAGGCCCTGGGCTTGAATCCCGGCCCTGCTGTTCCCTACCTGGTTGCCCTTAGGTCGTTTCCCTGCCTGACCTCAGTGTCCTTTTCTGTAAAATGAAGGGTTTTGACTAGTTGGCCTCTGGGGTCCGTGCCAGAGCCTGAGCTGAGAGGTCACCTAGCATTCCCCGTGCCTCAGTCTCCCCATTTGCAAAAGGAGGGGGTTGGGCTCGGTAGCCTCGGGCTGT
Organism: Phalanger gymnotis; assembly: GCA_028646595.1. Taxonomy (NCBI): domain Eukaryota; kingdom Metazoa; phylum Chordata; class Mammalia; order Diprotodontia; family Phalangeridae; genus Phalanger; species Phalanger gymnotis. Next base: position 29,959,322 of record CM053627.1, read on the forward strand.
CCCTCCCGGGCACGAGTGACCCTTGGACCAGGCTCTGGCCACTTTCTGGCGGCCTGAAAGCCGGCGCGTCCGAGGCCTTCCCCGCCCCTGCACCCTCGGCCCGCCGTCACCTTCATTCCCAGCAGGTCCCGGTAGAAGCGCGCCGTCTGGAAGCGGTTGCCCACTTTGAACACGAAGTGCAGCGCGCGCCGTGAGGCAGCAGCTGCCGCCGCCTCCGCCATCTCGGTGTGTTCCTCAGGCCCGGCGCTCCGCCCCCTTCCGGCGCCCGCTGATGACGCAGCCCCGGCGCTGCGGCGCTTCCGTGACGTCAGCGCTAAGATGGCGGCCCTGGCGCTGTCCCGCGGCGCGGGCTTACCCGCGTTGCTCCTCGCTGCGGGGCCGGTCTGGGGAGGGGGAGCGCGGCGCTGGGTGCGGGCCCTGAGGCGGAGCCCCGTGAAGGTGCTGAGCCCCGGCCAGGGGCCGGGGGCGAAGGCGGCGAAACCGCAGCCGCAGCGACGGGAGAGGGAGAGCCCAGGCCCGGGCCGGGCCCCAAAGCCGGAGCCGCCGGCGAGCCCCGGCGCGTGGGAGGAGACGGGGCTGCGCTACGAGCGGGCCCAGCCCGGGGACCGGAGGCTGAGGTGAGCCTCCTCCCCCTGCCCCCTCCCTCCGCCCTATCGCTCCCTCTCTCGTCCCCTTTTCCTCCGTTACAGTTGAGGGCGTCAGGTCCTGGCTCGCCACCTCCGGGTGCTGCTCACCTCTGCTCGCCCCCAATTCTTATCAATACCTTCAATTTATCTATCTATCTATCTATCTCTCTATCTGTCTATCTTCTCAATACCTTCTTCTCAGCCTCCACATCCCCCTCCCCACGCATTCATCGTGCAGACCCCACCTCATCTCTAGCAGGGAGCACAGCAGTGGCCTTCTCTTTGGCCTCCCTGCCTCTACTCTTTGCCACTGAGACGCCAAAACGAGCCCTAAAGTGCCAGCCCGTCCCCCAGCCCAGCCCTCCTGCTCCTGGTAAAGGCAGTAACTGCTAAGCTCATTCACCTGATCGGTATCTAAAGCCTGCCACAACCTGACCCCTTCCTGCCTTTCCAGGCTTCCATATACTCTGGTCAATGACACTGACCTTTTTCCAGTTCCTACAGCAGGACACTCATCTTTTTATGGATAGTTCTCCATCCCTGGAATATGATTCCTCCTTACCTCTGCCACCTGGTTTCCTTCAAGATGCAGCTCCAGTCTGTGTTCAGGAGACCCTTCCCCCTCCCACCACTTCCCTTTTTGTCTCAGCTGCATTAATTTTGCTTGTACAGAAGCAGTAAATGCCAATGTTGTACATACAGTCATTTCAGTCCTGTCGGACCCACTTGGGGTTTTCTTGGCAAAGATACTGGAGTGCTTTGCCATTTCCTTCTCCAGCTTATTTTTACAGATGAGGAAACTGAGGCAAACAGGGTTACGTGACCTGCCCAGGGTCATCCATTTAGTAAGTATCTGAGGCCAGATTTGAACTCAGGTCTTCCTGACTCCAGGCCTGGTGCTCTATCCATTGTGCCACCAACCTGTCCTGAAGCAGCAAATAGCCATTTGTTATTTATGTGTCTACCAACAATAAAACAGCGCTGTTTTTAGAAAGCCCAAGATAGATAGTCAAAGATTCCCTCTTCATTAGCTAATGCAGGGACACATTTGGAAGCCAATAAAGTAAGCATTTTTTATTTCCCCTAATACTACCACATTAAATTATCATTTATTTCACCAAGCAACCATTTTACCTTTTTAATGTTCTTGCCTATCTTTAATATTTTATATTCTATTTTATTAAAAAAAGTTTTTCATTAAAACACATTCTCAAGAAAGCTACTATATAAAAGTGCCCATTTTTTCCTCCAAAGTGCAAACATTTAAATACTACATTTGTAATTTCAACTTGAAAAATGAAATATTTTGACCATTTCAGCATGATACTTTGGCCTGAATAGTTGGAAGCTTCTGACATTGCTACAGTGAATAATGCAGAGTACATAGAAATGTGGGGTATTTTATAATTTTTTAACTGTGCCCATGATGCAGTTATTCACCTCTTTGTTTCTTCTCACCCATAGCAAAGTAATGACAATCGTCAAGTCCAGGACCTTCCGGGATAAGCAGGGGAAGATCTTGCTGGAGGGCCGAAGGCTGATTGCTGATGCCCTGAAAGCCGGTGCGGTGCCCCATACAGTCTTCTTTAGTCGGCTAGAGTACGTGAAGGAGCTCCCTGTGGAAAAGCTGAAAGGCGTCAGCCTCATCAAGGTGAAGTTTGATGATATCAAGGAGTGGTCTGACCTCATGACTCCACAAGGAATAATAGGTCAGTGGCTAATGTCTTTGCAGAAATACGCATCTCAATCTTCACAGAACTGAAGAGAGTCTAGTAACTTAGCTGAGCAGGTCCTCAGGGAACCGTAATCAAGTCAGCAAAATCATGGTCTCTGGAAAGGGCATGTTGGCTGCTCTATGGCCCAGCTCAGCTCCCAGCTACTGCTCAGACCAAAATTCCCTTCCCTGGCCACCACTCCCCTTCATATAGTGTCATCTTCTGTTAGATTGTAAGCTTTTTGAGGGCAGGGACTGTCTCTTGTGTTTGTATCTGCAGTGCTTAGTACAATGCCTGCACATAATAGTTTAATAAATTCATCCATTTGTTCATTCTGGATCAATCTAGCTAATGGCTAGGAGTGTCGTCCATGGGTCTGACTTCCTTCCTTAGCCAATGCTCATCAGAGGTGTTTGCCATGCCACTCTGTGTATCCACCTTACAGCCAAGCACCGGGATCCTCCCCAGAACGTTTTCTGTCTGTCTTGTTTGTGGTTCCACTCACCCCCTAGACTTTGCTGGCTTGTCTCAGAACTACTTTTCTCTGGGAGACAAGGGAGGAGTGCTTCTCATTCCCTCCCCTTCTAAAGTATTCTGGCTTATTTGCCTACTGCACTGACACCTTCGGCTTTGGAAGCTGAGGGCTTCCAGAGGCAGCCCAGGTCCTGGCCTCTCTCATCTACCCCAGGCCTGTGTGGGCAGGGCTGAGTCCCATTGAGCCCAAGGAGAATGGAGGAGAGGAACCAGAATTGACCTTTGTTCATCTTTCCTCCGCTGTTTCCATTGTTGCCACCTTTGGACTCCATGGTGCTACTCCTTTCCTCTTCCCTGTGCTACCTCCTGGGACTGCCTGGATCATTTCCTTTCATTACTTTTCATAAACCCCACCTAACTCCTTCCTATTTCAATTAATTGGGATTGAAAAGAAAGAGTAGACGTGTGGCAGCATGCTTTATGGTTTAACAAGAAGAGCTGTAGCCAGGGGGTCAGTAGATTTGGGTTCTAGACCCAGTTCTATTCCTTATACAAGTCCTTCTTTGGGCCTGTTACTTTCTCTGTAAAAAGAGAGGAAGCGTTGGACCCACGGACCTCACTGGCTCCTGCTTTGTCTGTTAAATGAGGAGGTTGGACTTTGTGAACTCGAACCCCATATCCTGTGATTTTTAAAGGGTAACATCCTATGTGTCTATGTTATAAGTTGGAAGCCTTGTTCCTGTATTTCCTCCTCTGGAAGGGCATTACTAGGTTCTGAGAGCTGCTGGACTAAGTGCCCTCCCCACTCCTGAGGCTGCTGCCCTCAGCAGAGAGAGCCCCTTGCCTGCAAGGCCTCCCTCCAGGAGGCTGTAGAGGCATTTCCTGTACCAAGGGGAAGAGGACATGCACTTTGGAGACTCTGCTTCCTTCAGAGGGTGGCACCTTATCTCAGGGCCACCTTCACTAGCTCACTGCTGGCAGCACAGATGGTGAATTCTCTGGTTCCAGGGGAATGGGTGTGAAATCCTGGAGTTCTGCTCCACTCTATTCTTCCACACACTGGGCTGCCACAGCAGCCCACCCTATCCCTTTCTAGGAAGCAGAATTGCTGTGGCTTCCTTTTGCCACCTGTGTGACTTCTGGCACAAGTGCATGGTAAGATTGGACCTGTAGTTAGAGGGAAGTCATTTCTACGTAGAATTTGAGTGTCTTGTTATGATGGCTTGGGATAGCTTTGTATTTATAATGAATGGGTGGAAACACATTTATTAAGTGTTTTCTGTGTGCTGAGCACGGTGGGGTCCAAATGCCAAAACAGGTAGCTCTTGACTTCCAGGTGAGAGCTTGTGTTCTAATGGGGGATTGCCATGCCCCTCCCCACCCCCTGGGAGGAGGGTCAGGTCAGGGACTGTGCCGAAAATTAGAGGGATGGGGGTGGTAGGTGGGTCACAGGGGAGTTGATTCACACACCCGCATCAAGAGCAAGGCAAAGTTGGTTTGGTCTTGGTTCAGGGTTCCAAAACTGGAGGGGCTGAGGAGGAAGGGATGGGGTAGAGTGGCAAGACTTGAGGTCAGGGGTTGTGGCAGATGGTGCCAAGGGAGGCCTGGCCAGGGCTCTCTGGAAGAAATGTTCTGAGAGACAGTCACTGATTGAGAGCAGGAAAGAGAAGGGCATTAGGAGCATTGAGGCAGGAGTGAAGAATTCATGCTGACTTTGCTTCGGGCAAGCTGGAGATAGTCATGGAGATGATTGTCCACGAACAGCTGATGGCCCTGGCCCTTGGGATTTGAGTGGAAGGGAAGGGCTTCGCCATGGCCTTGGTCAGTGAGTGTGTTGGGATTCAGCTCCCCGGGCGTCCTAGAGGTGCTGTGTTCATCCCTGCATATGGAGCATGTGCAGAGCAGAGCTAGAATACTGGAGGCCTTTGAGGCCAGCCACCTGATCTTACAGAAGAAGAAGCTGAGGCCCAGAGAAGCTACAGGTCAGCTAGTAGGTCACAGGCAGGATCTGAACCCAGGGCGAGTAGGTGCTTAATAAAGACTGATTCTTGACTCTCAGTTTTTCTGTGAGATCATGCTGCCTCTCATATTATATTATTAGCTATTCACTAAAATCCTGTGAACTGATAAGAAGCTGGTTCTGAGAACAGCATGTCAGTGAGAGAACTTTTTAAAGGTATTTCTCTGCTGAAGCACCGAATAACCTTTTCCAGTTTCCGTCCACACACCTTCTATAGAAGCTTCATTTTCAGTAGGGGATAAAATAGAATTTTTGAGATGAGATTCAAAGATTTCAGAAGTCCTGCCCCTTAGGGTTTGCATGATTCTAGGCCCCTCAGGCCTGTTTATCTTCCTTTAAATTGGTCTGAGGACAGTGAGCTAGGCTGGGTATTAAAACCTCCAGGCAATGCCAGGCTCCTGGAGCTTCCCGCCAGAGGACCCACATGGGATGTGCCCACTAATCTGCAGACTACTCTTCCAGAGAGCTTTACAGACAACCTCCCTGAGGTATCTGAAAGGCAGGGCCTTTGAGGTCTTCGATGGGTGGGCGTTTGTTTGAAGAATGGAGCATCACTTGGATGTCTAGAAATTTTAGACCTGGATTCCAGCTCTGTGTCCTGGGCGTCTTCTCATTAGACCTTCATGAAGGGCAAATCTGCGGAAGCTGCTGCCGTGTTGCATTGGTGTGCCAGGCTGGCAGCTCATTGTTGTCTGGGCCAGCTGGCTAGCCAAAGGAGGGTCCTGTTGCTCAGTTCAGTGAACTTTCATTTTGTGCCCTTAGGGATTTTTGCCAAACCTGACCATGTTAAGATGAAATATCCAGAGACCCAACTTCAACATGCACTGCCCTTGTTGCTGATCTGTGACAATCTCCGTGATCCCGGAAACCTGGGCACCATCCTGCGATCTGCTGCTGGGGCTGGCTGCTGTAAGGTGCTGCTCACCAAAGGTAAGGGGCTTTTTTATCTGGAGTCTGTGATGGGGCAGGAGAGCAGCTGGAGAGAATAGACCTTAGAGGCAATCAGCATTAAAGGATAAAATACCACTTGTGAACAATGGCTTTGTATTTGTTTTTATGGTCCTGAATTCTGAAACTTTGGGATTTGTAAAGAATTTTATGAACAAAAACATTTTGAAAAGGACTGGCTCCACAAGCTCCAGATAAGAACCAGCCATTACAATCCCTTCTAGAGACGGGGAGGACACTTAGCTTTAACAGAGTCACTGTAAAGGCACATAATAACCTGGAAGGCTGGAAGGGACCTTAGCGGCATTGACAAGGAAACAGGCTCTGGGGGAGGCTGAGTGACTTTCCAAGGTCATAGAAGTCATGTCAGTGGTTGGATTTGAACCCATGTCCTCTGACTTCTGAGCCAGTGCCCTTTTCACTTTACCAAAATGGAGTGTGTTGGGGACGAGCAGAGTGAGATAGATGTTGACATTTGGGAGAAGCTACTGTAGGTAAGCAGCCATACCTGTCTTCTTTGGACAGGACATTAGTTCGTGTTGCACCAGTTGCTGAGACATGCCTAAATCGTGACCTATAAGCAATCCTATAATTGTGGCACAAATTTAGTTGCTGCTGCTGCCACCTCAGGGGTCCTTCTTGTTTTTTCCTGTTTTGTTATTTCACATTTTGAGGAAGAGAAATTTTCCCTTTTTGGAAGGAGAAAAGCTCGAATCCCCATGAATCCTAGTTGGTGTTCAAGTTGATACTGGTCTTTTGGCTGCAGTGCAGAAGGCATCTCTATTCACCAGAATCCCAGATGCCACATTAGGAATTTCAGCCCTTCAGTCTATTGACCTTTTGCCTGCTACTGCTCCTTCTGACTATTTTCCCTTCCCCCCACCCCCATCCCTACCCCCCAGGACTGAGGAGGCTTCAAATGCCTCAGAGGCTCTCTGAGCTGGGACCTGAGCTGAGGATCCCCACTTAGCAGTCGTGGCGGCCCCTGGAGAACTGCCTAGCTGCCTCTGCTCGGCTGCTTTCCCACCTCTTTGGCAGACAGGGAATCTTTCAGGAGGAGAGGTGGTGCTGCTTCAGCTCCACCCTCTGTCCCCTATCGCAGGATTTTTCTGGCTTGCCTAGTTGACTTCTTCTGAGGTTAAGATGGAAAAGTTTTCAGAAACCATTACTGGTGACAAAACACCTCTGAGGTACCTCCTCAGATCCATCAGATTGTCGAAGTTAACAAAAAAGAAAGATGACAAATGCTGGAGGCATCATGAGAAGGCAGGCATGTCAGTGTACTGTTGGTGGAGCAGTGGACTGGTATAGCCTTATGTATTTGGAACTATGCCCAAAAAGCTATTAAACTGCACATACCTTTTGACCCAGCAATATTGCTACTAGGTCTTTATCCCAAATAGAACAAGGAAAAAGGGAAAGGGCCCATTTAAACCAAAGTATTTGTAGCAGCTTTTTGTGATGACAAAAAATGGGAAAATGGAGGGAACAGGGCTGCAAGAACAATTTAGACACATGATTTAGAAACTCTGGTCAAGACAATGACCAGTCATGATTGTAGGGGACTCCTGATGAAAGGAACTGCTGCCCACCCCCTACAGAGGGGCAAAGCACCTGGGGGCAGGCGGGACTTTCTAAAGAAACACAATGCAGAAATTTGTTTTGCTTGTGTACATTTGGTTTTGTTTTTTTTTTTAAACAGGTTTTGTTTTTCTTGTTTTCTTTAAAAAAAAAAAAGGTGAGGGGAGTGAGAGGTGAGAAGGAGAGAATGCCACCCTGAAAGTAAGAGAAAATTGAATTAAGAAGAAAACTGCTGGGCTTACACCCACGCTGGGCCACTAAGGAAGAGCAAGTAGAAGTGAACACATTTGTAGTAAAGTGCCTGCTGCTTTCCTACTTCCCATCCTTTCCGGCAGGGCTGGGGCTTGTTCAGTGAGTGAATGAGGGCGAGGGAAAAGCCCTGCCCAATGGCAGAAATGGATATGTTCATCCCCACGATCAGCAAAAATCCACCTTCTTTCCTTCTCATCTCCTCATCACAGACATATAGTCGATCAAAACAAATTCGACATTGGCGGCGTCCAGAAGGAATATACGTGTGTCTTGCTCCACCTTCCAAGTCCTTCGCCTCTCTTTCAGCATGTTTCATCCCGAGTCCTCTGGAATTGTGTGGCTGGTCATTGCACTGATTGGAGTTCCTAAGTCTTTGGAGATGTTTGTCCTATAATATTGTTGTCATTGTATGAATTGCTGTCCTTGTTCTGCTCACTTTCCACGCATCAGTTCGTACAAGTCTTCAGAGGTCTTTCTGAAACCATCCCTTCATCAGTTCTTACAACACATCGCATCGTCATAGATGGTCTTGATGGTTGCTGCTCAGTATTCTTTTTTCCGGCTGCTGGCACTATTTTTTCTTTGACCTGGAAGTTCTGAATTTTGGCTCTAAGAGAGTTTTCATTTTAGCTTGCTTTTAGGAGTTAGATTCTTCCTAGTTCTACTCTGCCTTCTGGTTCTAAGAGGTCTGGGCAGTTTTCTTTTCAGATTTTTCAAAATATGGTGTCTGGGTTCTTTCTATGGCCGTGGTGTTCAGGGAGCCTGAGGATTCTTAATTTTTTTTCTCCTTGATTTGCTTTCCAGGTCAGTTGTTTTAGCTGTGAGATACCTTACATTTTCTTCTGTTTTTCCAGTCTTTTGACTTTGTTATCTCGTGGAATCATTGGCCTCTCTTTGGTCCATTCTAATTTGGGCTAGTTTGTTGCTCTGGCAAGGTTTTCTTATGCCAAACCATTAATTCCCTTTCCAAATCTTTCTTTCATAGCTCGCATTTCATTTCCATTTTTTCCCCTCTAGTGCTCTTATTTCATCGATAAAAACATCTTAAAACTTTTAAAAATTCTGGCTTCATCTTTCCCAGGAATTTTCGTTGAGTCTGTGTTCAAGCTGTGTTTTTCTTTGGAGGTTTTGCTTGTTGATGTTGTAGAGTTACTCACTTCTGGGCATCTTTGTTGCCACAGTAGCTTTAAAAACTGGGATCCTTTTTCTTTTTGCTCATTCTTCCAACCTCCTTCCTGATCTTAGACTTGATGTTAGGGGCTGGACCCTGAGTACTTCTGTAGGGGAGGTCTGGCCTGGTCCTGTTGCTGTATTCTTGGGGTATTGAAAATCTTCATGTTCCCAGGGACAGCTCAGGCTCCCAGATGGTCTGGGGCAAAATCTAATTGCTGCCTTTTGGTCTGAGTTCTTCATGTTCCTGACCTGGGTTTGGGCAACAGTAAATGCTGCTGGACTCTGCCTGTATCTAGCTGCTGACTGGGAAACTCTTCTGGTTTGGAGTGAAAGAATGGCAGGCTTCCCTTTGGTCTGGAATTCCAGCTCCGATAGGCTTTAGTCTGGACAAGAAGCTGAAACTGAGACCCCTTTCTGCTCGTGGCTTCTTAATTTGCTTCTTTCTGTATTCATTGGCTGGGACCTGCAGCAGCTCCTCATCCTGAAATGCCTCCCCTTGGCGCAGGTCCCTTCCTCAGGCTGTCTTGAATCTGTAACCTGGAGCTGGGTTGTCATGCCAGTGCACTTTCCATGAAGTCCCTGTGCCCCAGTGTGGATCTGGGGCCTTCTCTCTGCACTGCCGGCTTTCATGTGGCATGTTCCTGGCCAGATCGTGTCCATAGATCTCTGTTCCCCCAAGCTGACTTGAGCCAGAAAAATAGCTCACTTGTGTCTTTCTTGTGGATTTCCCCATCTGAGTGGGGGGTGGGGAGGAGCTTCCTGCTGCTCTACCCTCTTGGCCCCACCCTGGTCTTTCTTATAGATGTGTTTCTGTGACAAAGCATTAATAGAACTTTCACGCATCCATCCCTTCCTCTTCTGAGGCTGACGTCTTGTGGGAGGGTATGGTTATCCTCATTTTGTAGAAGAGGCTGAGGCTTTGAGGGGTTACGTGACTGGTGCTCTTCTGTGTCACAGATGGGATTTGAACCAGGGCTTGTCCTACTGTGAAGGCCACTTATTACCTTGTTTCCTCTGGCTGAGATCGCTGCAGTTTGTCCCCATTCGGCCCCTTTTTGGGCTGGTGTCTCTAGGTTACTGAGGGGCCTGCCAGCAGGGAGTAGGTGCTGATCAGGCTTCTTCTCCCTGGCACCTCAGCCAGTCAGTCCCAAGGCTTTTTGGATTGGCCCCTGAAGCTCCCTAATCTGCAGCACTTCTGACGCTGCTGACTTCTTTCTTTTCCTTTTTTAGGTTGTGTGGATGCTTGGGAGCCCAAAGTGCTCCGGGCTGGCATGGGGGCTCACTTCCAGGTGCCCATCATCAGCAACCTAGAGTGGGAAGCTGTACCCAACTACTTACCCTCGGACACCAGAGTCCATGTGGCCGACAACTGTGGCCTGCAGGGCCGCGCCCAGAGGTCTGGTGAAGCCAGTGACCGGGGCTGGGTTTGTGACCGGCGTTTTCAGAAACATCGAAAGTATGAGGAGGCGGAGGATCTGGAGGAGGAAGTGCAGCTGGCCAACAGCTGGATCCCGGAACTTGAGGTCCAGAGTTATGACACCACTTGGACAGATGCTCCAGCAGCTGTGGTGATAGGGGGAGAGACACACGGGGTCAGCTTGGAGTCCCTGCAGTTGGCTGAGAGCACTGGAGGGAGGAGGCTGCTGATCCCCATCGTGCCGGGAGTGGACAGTCTAAACTCTGCCATGGCCGCTAGCATCCTGCTCTTTGAAGGGAGGAGGCAGCAGCGCCTCCTCCAGGAAGAGCAAGCCCACATCAGGGAGGCAGGTGTCCCCTGGCAGGTGTCGCCAGGGCTGGGGTGATGGATGTAGTGTGGCCCCTCACCATTCAGGACCCTCAGTGCTCAGGACCTCTGCTCTCTTTACTTCATTTTCACTTTTGAGGAGTTAGGAGGGGCTGTGATACTTGCCTGATCCCTGCATTTATTTCTAATTATATTTTTTTCACAGAAGCCACGCCTCTCAGGTGCTTGTACTTTTCTGGAGAATATCAAGGGGAGGGGATGGGCTTGAGGTTCTCTTCCCCAGGGCCTGGAGGGCCCCAGCTTGCTTTTCTGTAGCTCCATTATCCCTCCCCTCTGCAAAGCCAGCAGGGGGCAGCAGCAACAATGAAAGGGGAAAGGAAAGGCATCAATGTTTAAACAGGAGACCCCTGTGGCATCTGCATGTTTGTAGTTTAAAGTCAGGAGAAAAAACAGTCTTTGGACAAAGACTTTTCACTATCAGGCTAGGGAGAGAACCAGGGAAGGCAGGTAGGACCATTTGATCCGTATGTCCGCAAAAGGGACATTGGTTCGAAAAGCCAACTTGTGGCTTCCTTTATAATCACAAAGTTAGACAATGTGGCCGGAGGGGTAGTCACAGAGGCAGTAGGAGTGGTCCAGAGGAGCATGGGTAGAGGTAATCTGGGCCAAGCCTTGCACTTGTGGGCATGACCTGCTGCTTCATCCCCTGTGCTTGGGGGAGCTTGGGAAGGGGCTCCTCTGGCAGCTGACTTAGCAGGCTGCACCAACATGATTCTCTTCTTAATGCCCCAGTGGCTCAGGGGCCGACTTTTCACCCTTGACCTCATGACAAGGTTGTCCCCAAGCGGACGCTGAGCCATGAGGCTCAGGAACGACTGGCTTTCACTGCCGGCTGCTTCTGTGGACTAGGCTCCATTGCTCAGGGGCTCTTTGTTCAGGCCTTGGACACAGGGCTCTTTAAACAGCAAGCTTGAACAAAACACGAGAATCCTCTCCTTGCGGATAGGTGACTGAAGCAGCCTGGGTCATCAGTCAGGGCAGCTGTGCTGGGAATGTTTGTGTTTCTGCTGCTTTGGTGCCAGCCTTCCTGTTGCCCCCTGCAGAGTGCTGCTTCTGGATGGGTTTTAGCCAGGGTTTGGGGATTCTGAGCTAAACACACTAATGCTTCCCCTTTGCTCACCCACCGGCTCCCCTTCAGGGCTGTGGTCTCACCAAAGGAGGATAATTTGCAGCAACCCATGTAGTATCCTGTAATACATATAACCGCCTTTGCTCTCCTCTGCAGGAACGAAGTGAGACCACTTGAGAATGTGCCAGGGGCTTAGATGACTACAGGGTATCCCTAAAGTCTGGACACGTAGGCAAAAATGCATATTTTGAAATATTTGGAACATTAACAGACCTTAGCCCCCTTGACTTCTTTTTCTGGGGTATGCTAAAGAAGGTGTACTCAATGAAAATCACACATGCAACACACTTGATGGAACGCATAAAGAGTGAATGTGCTAAAATTGACGGCATTGTGGAGTTACTGCATTGAGTTCACGTGAATCTTGCAAAGCGCGTCAACCTCTGCATCACAAATGATGGAAATCATATTGAAGATGTTATTTGTTAATATTCCAATTAAATAAAATGTGGTTGAATATTTCATTCATTTCATTTCTTGAAAATCTGCATTTTTGCCTGTGTGTCTAGACTTTAGGAATACCCTGTAGAAACAGTCCCCCTGTCGGGCAAGGGGGCATCCAAACAAGGCAGAAGGCCATGGGGGTGGTAAAGGTCCTCAAGACCCTGGCTCAGGAGTCATCTCTCATTCAATCAGTTTGGGAGTTGGAAAGAGCCTCATTGTCTCAGTGACCCCCTCCCCACCGGCACCGCCCCAGAGGAGTGTGCCTGACCTGCGGTCATCCAGCCTCTGACCTCCAGGGGATGGCCAGTTCCACCTTTGGAGAGCTATTGGGAGGTTCTTCCTGACGTCTAAAATTTCCCCTTTGCTACTGTGTCTGTGCTGGTTAAGAACTGATCGGCCCTTACATGTTTCCTTCTTATTGGCAGCAATCCCAGCACTTGCCTGTCCCTCTTGAGTGAAAGGAACCATTTCCCTTGCCCAGGCTGGGGTACAGCAGGGTGTAGAAACCAGCAACAGCAAAGAGACAGACAGGTTGAACCTCTGGAGATGGTATGGCCAGCGTCATGGCTGTCCTTGTATGTATAAGGAGCAACATCCTGCTTGTACCTAGTGGATAGAGAAAGTCACTCAGCAAGTGTCTCACTTTCCAGATTTACCTGACTGAAACTGCTAGAAATAGGCCATGTTCTTTAGTCTTCACCAAAAGGCTGAGAGCTCTGGCTACACAGAAGGTACGTGTGCGTGTTGTAGTGATGAAGTAACAGCTTGTTTTAACAGGGTTCTCCCACCCCTGGGTGCCCCTAAATGGTTTAGCTCTTCCTGGCATCCTGTTTGCCTTCAGCAGCCCAGGACCCCGGGGATCTTGTGCAGGGGGCATGGGAGAGCCCAGTTACATGAGTGTTGTCATTAGCTTACCTGGCAGGATTGTGGGGTACAGAGCACATTAGTGCTGCACCTGGACATTTCCACCAGCATAAGGGAGGGGAATCACTCCCCCAGTTTGCCTTTGGCCAGCTCTTGTATTCCTGTTCAGGGAGTACTGATGCATATTTAATCTGAGCCACCGGGAATGGCCCATAGCTCAGGGCGAAGGCTAGATGGAAAACGGCAGATGTTTGTCCCTCAGTGAAGAAGGGCGGAGGATGTGCCGGGATTGAGGTTCAGCTAGGGGGAGGGAGCTCTCCTTCTGACTCCTGCACATTAGAATCTAGGCATGGCAACAGACTTTCGACTGCTGGGCCTCACAAAGGGTTGCTGCTGGGGCCTGAGACCTTGCAGGACCTGCTGGCAACATTCCCATTCCACTGGCCAGGAGAGAATAAATGGATGGAGAGTACAATTCCAGGCTGCATTTCACTTCTTGGGAACCGTGGGGAACCACTGAGCATAAGCCAGAAAGCTACTCATGTAAAAGAGACACAAGGAATCGATGGGTATTGTCTCATTCTCCGAGTGTTGGTCACATTCCGATTGGCCTTTGTATCGTTTTTTAGAAGAGGCTGCAGAGAGGCCTTCTTCCACCAGGGGGCACAACGCAGCAGCAGGAGAGCCCGAGGTGTGAGCGCAGGCAGGAGACGCTGTAGTCTTTTCTAGGGTGTTGGTTAATGGGCAGCGTGTGGTCTATAGGTGTCCAGACCTCCTGCTGCAGATCCCAGAGGCCTGAGCTTGGGCCTCTCACACCAAACTGTCACCAATACTGTTTTACAGGAAGGAATAAGAACTTGGAACACAGCCAGCATTTGAGACCCCCACCCCCACCTCCCAAATTGGGTGGAAGTAGAGAAATAACACACAGGAACAGAGAAAACCCAGCTTGGGACTGTGTGATCAGTTGGTTGAAAATGCTGTCCCTTCCTGTGTTTGTGTCACTGGCCCCAATACAAACCCTCTTTGAGAATCACTTTCCATGTTCCCTGGGTATGTGAAGCCAAGAAGTGCCGGCTGGCCGTTGGGCTCCCAACCCACCAGAAATGCTCGAAATTTTTTTTTTTCCCAGCTGGTGAGTCTGGTTGTTTGCTGATATTATCAGGCCCCTTGTATTTCCTGACTAGCCTGAGGATAAGCAAGCCTGGACTGCCTGGGGCCCTTTCTTAGCTGCCCCATCAAAGACCTCAGCTTTAGTGCCCTGGCCTGCCCCAGGCTCTCCACACGAAAGCTCTTTGGGGAGAGCAGCAGAGCTTTTGTCCACAGTGGTTTTAGGCAGGGCCTGGAGATCAGAACTCTGGTCCAGTGCTGGAGTCTGCTCTCAGGCCGGGGGCTAGGGGCACTTCTACTTTCTAGCACCACAATTTTATCTTCTATGTGAGTGCATCAAAGGTGATAATAAAGAACTGAACCAGAGATGAGCTGATTGCTCTGCATCTGGATGGCTTGAAAAGGTGCTCTGCTCCGGAAACATGCAACTTCTGAACAACCGAGGATAACGACAACCACTGAAAACCGCACTCCTTTTCAGGTAAGTGGTGACTTCTCATCCACTCCTTGGTATGGAAAGTGAATGCATTAAAGATGAAAGAACCAGGTTCGATACAACAGTTGCTTAGCCATTGACTCCACTCTCCACGTCCAAACAATACGGTATGATGTAGAGAGATACACTATGTAGGAAGTCCTGTTTCTGGCCACGTGCCTTATTTTCCTTCAAATGTGGCAGTGTCGAAAGGAACCTCAGAAGTCCCTTTTACAATAACCCTGAAAAATGCTTCTCTTCCTGCATCTCTCTTCAGTAACAAGGAACTTCTTCCCTCTTATGGCAGCCCATCGCTTCACTGGAAGGCTCGAAATGTTCAAGAGTTCTTACACCGACCTGAAATCTGCCCACTGATCACTTCGAATCACTTTCTTCCTGCCCTTTGGAGACACACAAATTAATTCTGCAAAGATTTAAAAATAGCCACATCACTCTCGGTCTGGATTGTAGCTTTAGAGCCGGAAGAAACTCAAAGGAGCTTCTAGCCAGATTCCCCTCCGTTTATAGATGGCAGAGCCAAGGCCTGGAAAAATTAAGTCCCTTGCTCTGGATGACAGCAGCACCAAAGATCCAGCCCAGGCCTGGAGGGGCCCGGGAGGTGCAGTGGACTTGATTTGGAAGCTTCTGCCTTTGGATCCTTGCTCTTCTATTTACTACTTGGGTGACCTCGGGCAAGTCACTTTTCTGGGCCTTTCTTGGTTTCCTCCTCCGTGAATGAGAGATTCGGACCGGAGAGCCCCTTGCGATCTTTCTGTAGTCCACAGCCTCTCCTCCTTTTCCTTCCACCACGCTGCCTCTCACAGTATGGCTCCCAAGCCACCTGCCCCTCCTGACTATTCTGATTGCCCTCTGGACCAACTGATACCTGCTGGTCCATCTTGAAATGCAGCTCCCAGATTGTCCCCGAAGATCCAAGAGTAAATTGAGAAGTGTCGTGTTTTAGTGGAAAGTATTTTGGACTTGCCTTCAGAATCACAATAATCTCCCTTTGGGCTATTGGCTCCAAGTCGTGTCAAGCCAACAAACATTTTTTAAGTGCCTAGTATGTGCCAGGCACTGTGTCTAAGCATTTAGGATATAAAGAAAAGCAAAAAAACAGTCCCTGTTTCCAAGGATTTCACAGTCTAACAGAAGAGACAGGATACAAATGTATCCTCTCAGATTGAGCACCAGCACTTCCTTGTACCTCTTAGTGCCTCTCCAACCCTGGAATGACTTTGTATGTGTTTCATACATGAATCAGAATGTAAAATCCTGGAGCACTGGGACTTGTTCCCACCTATCACTTCGCACTGTCTGGCACAAAGTAGGCTCTTAACAGATGCTTTTTGTTTGAATGTATTCACAAGCACATGTCTCTGAAATAGAATATAAGCTCCCTGAGGACAGGGACTGTGATTACTATTCATATCCCAGGGCCTAGCATCATGTCTGACATGTATTTGATGCTAATAAATGCTTGTTGAATGAATGGCTCTTGGAGTCAAATCCTAATTCTGAAACTAGTGATGTGGACCTGGACAAGCCACTGAACTTTTCAGACTCAGTTTCCTCCTCTTATACTTGCACTGCTTACTTCTCAAGGCTATTATGAAGAGAAAGCACTTTGTAAACTTTAACATGTCATATAAATTGCTAGGGATTCCTGCTTTATCTACACTTTCTAGCACTGAAAAAGAATTAAAAAAAAAAAAAAAGAAAATGTAAGGTATCGGGATACCTTTCTGTTTTATATTATCATACCTAAGAAATAAGGATGACCTGCTGGGCCCCAGCTTAACATCTAATCAGCCCACACAGCCTCTTGGGGGAAGCCCAGGAAGGATCTTGTCATCTAAATTAGATTCTACTGTCACCAGCCTTGAGCTGTGTATTTCTCCATGTGCCTGTAAATAAAACTTTTTTTCTCTTCACAACATCATTGAAATCGAATTGGAAATCTAGAAGCCCTTAAGAGCAAGTCCTGGTCTAAATCTAGTGGGACATTTTTAGGATGTGGTACATTCTACAGCCTGTGTGGGTAGGGGCACATGCTCAGTGATGCCCTGGAAGGATAGAGGGTATATACAGAGGTGGACATTGTCCATGCTCAAAAATACAGAAAATCAGAGCTTGGAAGGAAACAGGAGCCAGTCTGGTCCAGCCTCCCAGGCCACCCCTCCCCCATCCCCTTCCACCACCATGTAGTATCGTCCCCCTTAGGGTGAAATTCCAACCACAATACCCATGAAAGAAATTTACCCATTATGGTGTTTTCCACATAAAATGCTCAGAAAACAAAACAATAAACCTTTTGTTTCCTGGAAAATATTATGTTTTACCTTCTACGCATGCGCACATGGCCCATTAACCCTAATAACAGGGCTAATAAACAGCTGCCATTGGGCCCCAAAGACAGCAGTTTTCACTCACCAGATCCCTCCAGGGAAAGCTGGAATGCCCTTTTTTTGTCCCTGTCCATGTCATTAAAGTGGATCATGGAGGAAGCAAAGCAAAAAAAAAAAAACCTCAAATAAACCAAAAACAAATAACCTTCCCCCTCCTACAATTACAACCATCAAAGAGAAGGCCTGGAGGCACCTTTGGAACCTGAAGCTTCCAAGGCTACCTGGACCCCATTGGAACTATCCTCCTCTTCCCCAGGGGCAGGGCTGAAGATGAACATCCGGATGGTGTTCTACCCACTGCCTGCAGCTCTCTGGTACCCCAGGCTTAATGAGGGGGAGGAATAGCCTTGCTCATGCCGGGATAGGAAAGCTGGCACCACTAACAGACGTATGGGGTTATGTGTGTGTGCGCATATAACACAAACACATGTGACAGCAGACGTTTTTCCTTCTTAAGCCAAGCAATGATAAACAACTTGAGAGGGCTGGTTTGAGCTACATGAGTCTAGCTGATCTGTTCCTGGCCCGTCTCCCCAGTCTTTATGATGCCACAGACTCCAATCTGTTGCCTGGGGAATCATTCTATCATCACAAACACGGGCCTGGCTAGGGCTGTATGAGGGAAGATGTGGAAGAGTAGGGGAGAAAAGCTTTTTAGAGTCTTTAGTTAGACAACAGGAAAAAATAAAGTCTGCATCATAATTTGGTATGTGAAGATGATGCCCAAAAGTGGTAATGTGCTGCTGGCATTTGGGGGAGGGGTCACTGACTGCACCCAGATGGAAATCCAAAAAACCTTTGAGTGCCCACAGCTCTCCAGGCACCGGGTCTGATTTCTGCTCTGCCTCCTCCACATTCATTGGGCAGGCTCCCACCCTAATTTTTGCTAAGCACAATCTCATTGCTAGTGACAGTTATGAAAACCTCTCCTTTGTCCTGTAAATGGGTAAGATCTTTTCTGGAAGTCATTGCAGAGAAAACAAATTGGGGAACCCTGGGGTAGCATTTTTAGTCAGTCACCTTTGTGACTCTTAAGTACAGGGTACAGCTTCTCTTGCTGCTGGCGGAAGACCTTAAAGAGGGCGTGGCGGATGTTTTAACCTGCTTCTAATTAGTGACAAGAATTTTAAGGTATTCCTGTGCTGCTCGGGGAAGTGCTCATACCACCCACTTTGTCTGCACTAACATCCCTTGGATCCGTCTCACCCTTGGGCAAGGGCCAGGCCTCTTTTCTGGTCTTGGTGGCATTATGTTCTTCATTTCTTTGTCCCAGAGTAACCACTGCATGGGGCATAAGCGTGAGGGGGAAGAGTAGGCACACTGGGCCTTCAGCCATGCTTCCCTTAAAACAGTGAAGGCTCCTTGGGGCAGACTCTAGCTGATGTATCTGGCAGGTACATCAGAGTCAGTACTGGAAATGCCAGCAGAGCCCTGGAGATAGCCTGGCTATTTTTTGTTGTTTGGTGTCTGCTTACAGCTCCTGCAGGGGCTGAGGAGCCCAGCGTTGCCTGGCAGAAATCCTTGTTCCTTTTGCTTCAGAGGATGTGCAGCTGCTCAATGGGCCGGAGGAACTTTTGGTCGGTTGTAGGAAAAATGCAGGTGGAGGACTTACTCTGACTCCCTTTTTCTCCTTTCAGCCCCAGTGGAAACATTCAGTCAGCCTCAACTTACTGTAAGAGATGCACTTCAAATTTAAACTTGGTAGCACCAGAGTGCCAACCATGAACTCCTATGTTCCAAGCCAGGTAAGTTTCAGGCCAAGGTCAGGTTCAGGGTCTTCCAAATGCCGTCCATAGCTTTTTTTTTTTTTTAAATTAGAGCCAGGTTCTCCCTGCCCTGCCCAGTGTAGAAGTGCGGCAGCCTGATCCCATTTCCCATCAGGATGGGAGCTTCTACTTACTGTTTCCAAACTAGGCTGGCTGGACCCTCCTTAGGTAAACTGGTTCTGTCCTCGCCCTGGGGATCTCACCTTCTTGGTACAAGGCTTAGTGTGGACACCCAGTTGGTTTAGCCTACTGCAAGCTCAGAGCTCTGAACTTCAGGGATTTAGCCTCAGTCTCCCCAATAAGCACAGATTACCAGCGTTTGCCGCCGTATCTAGGCTGGCCTGGCTTTGCCCAAGTCTTCTAAGTGACAGCGGGCCTCCAAGTCACCAAGACCTGGGTTTGGGTCCTGCCTCTGCCATAGACTAGTCTTGTGATCCTGGGCAAGCCACTTCTCCTTTCTTTGTTCGGACGACTCTAAGACTATCAAGAGGCCGAGTTGGTGCTGACCTTCCCCAGTGGAGGGAGGGTTTCCTTATCTAGTAGCTCCCAGGGATATCACAGGTTCACACCCTCTCTGCTAACAGTTTCTCAGTCATAACTGCTATTGAGCTCTAACCCTTCTCTTTGATCTCCAGCAAGAAGGGGTGCAC
This sequence comes from Phalanger gymnotis, assembly GCA_028646595.1. Classification (NCBI taxonomy): domain Eukaryota; kingdom Metazoa; phylum Chordata; class Mammalia; order Diprotodontia; family Phalangeridae; genus Phalanger; species Phalanger gymnotis. The sequence continues at coordinate 29,978,761 of CM053627.1, forward strand.
GTCCACGGGCGATTCAATGCCTGCCCAATACCCAGAGATCTGAAATGGAAACAAGGGGGTCAGGGTTCTGGGCTGGGGGCTGTGTGGAGCCACTGGATCTGCCCATGGAGAACTCATGCCCCCGCTGCGGTTCTGGAGATCCTAAGGGAGGGATTCACGTGGCCTGGAGGTCTCTTCACAGCAATCTGGATGCAGTTCCCGGGTCCCGGTGGGGGGGAGAAGAGGAATCGTTTTCTTCCCTCCAAAGAATGACCTAGCAGCCTTGTGAAAACAGCACCTTAATAAACACCTCTTGGGGATGAAAGCAGGCTAAGTTGATGGTGGATAAGTTTTCAACAACTCCCTTCACAAAGGAACTCTACACACCAGTGAAAAACCCAAAGGTGCCTGTTTTATTTTTAAGTGACTGCTTTTCAGACCTGGGCCATCATTAATGACTAACTTCCTACCCTTTGAACTACAAGAAACAAAACAACACAGCAAAGGTGAGCAAAGTCAACAGCTTCCTCTTAGGGAGCTGGGTCTTCCCAGACCCCTTTTCCAGAGGCCGGTCTGTGCCCAAGTCAGAGGAAGGCCAGGCACAGCTCTATCCAGAGGCCTCCAATTCCTGGCTCCAGATAATGCTGCTCTTTTGATGCGTTCATTTAGGTGTGGGATGGAAGCAGTGAGATGCAACGGAAAGAACAGTGAATTTAGAGTCTGGGGACCTGGGTTCAAATCCTGACTCTGTCACTTACTACCTGTGTGACCTTGGGCAAGTCACGCCCCCTCTGTGGGCCTAAGTTTCCTCCTCTCTAAGGAAGGGGGCCATGCCACATCGTCTTGGGGAAGGGTTCTGATTTGTGCTTTTCATCTTGTGAGCCAAGGGGCCCTGTGAGTGAAGCAGGGACTGGATCCAGGCTCACCAACCTCTAGGAAAGGGCACCAGGCCATGGACACTGTGATGGGGTCTCTGATGCCATCTCAGCCAGGGGGTTGTTTCTTAAGAGTTTTCCTCAGGGTCTGGGCTCAATGTGTTGGGCCCCTCTGAGGACAGGTGGCAGAATTCCTTGGTCAGGGAGCAGGGAGAACAATGTGTGTAAGTAGCAAGGGGACTGTTTCTAGAAGGCGGGCCCTGTGCGGGTAGGCTGGGGGAGAAGAGAGACCCTCTTCTCTTGGGTTTCCTTGCAGCTCTTTTCATCACCAGTGATGACAAAGACCTCCTGGCTTAGGAGGTGCCCTTCAGAACCCTGGAGTTGGGAAGTAGTGACTTTCCTTTTCTTTAGCCAAGAGAAAAGGATACCTAATGACAGATACCAACAACCACCCTTCTATTTGCTGAAGAGTCCTATGTGTGTGTGCATGAGTGTGTACACGTCTGGAGAGGAGAGTAACCTGGAAGATGCGTAAAAGATGCCGAGAAATGGAGAACCAAATAAAATGCCCACTTGCTGCCTAACCCGGGGGGAGCATACCCTCGCAAGGATTTCACTGTGAGGATCCCAGTTCTGGCCCAGCTAAATCATCTGTGAAGCAGAAGCAGGCTCCAAGACATATGGACTCTTCTGCCATTTGGAAGGAGGCACCCCTCAGGGAGCTGGCGAGAAGGACCAAACGCAGACAAAAAAGGCACCACAAAGAGGTCAGACATCAGGATCAGTGAGTGCACCAAAAACACAGCTGAAAAGTCCGAGGGTGCAGAGGAAGGGGGAGGAGGAGGCGGCTGAGTTTTAAATAATGTCCAGGAAGGTCAAGGCTCTTCTATTAGATGGGCTCTGGCTTTAGCTTTTCTGCTAGGAAGTCGTTCACAAAGGCCTCCACAATGACGGGCGTGATCTCCTCCACGTCCATCACGTACTTAGCTCGGGCCGACATGTCCAGGATGGTGAGCAGTGGGGCAGCCTCAGGCAGGTTGGTGTAATCTCTCAGGGAGTCTGTCATGTCATCCTGGAAAAGCCACCAGAAGGAAAAGAAAATCAACAGGTTTGAGAGGAAGAAGACAAGGGAGCTCCCAGTTCAGTAGGAAATGCATCGGCCTTTCTTCACTGGCCCCAAGAACCCCGATCATGAATAGATGGTCAATTCCCTGGGCTCACCGGTCAGGGGACGGGCTGGGGGCTAGCAGAGAGGTTTCGTAATAGGCTGTGGTGGGCCTTTCTCTGCTTAGCCTGGCTGAACCCTCTGGAGGCCTTTTAGGTCCTAAGATGAGCCATCTTTTCCATTAGGGTTCTAATGACATTACTACCATGTGCTGATCGTTACATTCTCATCTGGTCCATTTTAGTTTATTTGTTGTACAGGCAGCTCTTAATTATGCATAGCTACACTGGGGCCATCTGTGACCGATATGCCTTCAACGAGGCTGAAGGTCTTTGGAACACAAAAAAATCATTACCTCGAAGCCCTGGGGGAAGGTGGGGCTCCCACAGAGCAGGTTCAGAAGACAGTTTTGCTGAAGTTGGTGCTTTGGGTTAGTCTAAGAAGGAATGGGACGTCTTGTTGTATCCTACAAGGCTGAGGCTGAGGCTTCGGTTTGAGGAGACACAGTTCTATTGAGAAATGCATCCCCCAAAGTTGAACGAGAATGGATAGGGGGCCCCTCTTGTTACTCCATTCATTCATAGGATCATAGACGCCATCTAGTTCAACGCCTTCATCTGGTAGGTAAGGAAGCTGCTACCCAAGGAGATTAAATGACTTGTCCAATGTCATACAGGGAGTAAACATCAGAGGCAGGATTTGAACCCAGGCCCTGTGATGCCAGCGCCTGTGCAGAAGTTGACTATGTATATACCCTGATAAAGTATGCTTTTATAGACCTCTCAGGTATTCTGGCAGAAAAGGAGCCTCACCTGCCACTTCCCCTACCTCCACTGCCCAGTTCTGGTCATACCTGGCCATTACAGGTGGTAGGTGAACTGAATCCATGACTGATTTCTGGGGGGAAATGTCTCTCTCTCAAAAGGACAAGCCTGAGAGAAGATGGAGGGGTGAGGCTCCTTCTCAGGAACTGAGTCCCACAAGCTTTGCCTGATCAGCACATCAAGCCCTGGTTCTCTTGTACATGTAAAAAGTCTCATTCATTCATTCATTCATTCTCTCTTTCCCTCTCCTAGCTGACAAGGTGATAAGAGATCACCAGAACTAGCCTTGGAAGTCTAGAAGTTCAAAGAGACAATCCAGGATTAGCACTGGGCAAATGGTTTAAAGACCTTTGGGGATTAAAACAAACAAAACTCCAGTCCCCGGTGAGAAACAAACACCTGGCCCAAATCTTGTCCGTGCAGTTTCCTGAGCAGACAAGAGCAAAATGGAAGATAGTTTCCTCACATGGGGCTGTCCCTAGTTTTCTGACAGAAAGGAATGACTTTTCCAGTCCAAAATGGCAGCACCTTCACTGTGAGTAGGACTGGGCAGGGTACAAGGACCGAGCCACAGAGCTGAGCCTGCAAAAATAAGGTCAAGAAGTAAGCTTGATAACTGGCTAAAGTTGGTCCCTATGGGATGGGGGCAGGGAGAGATGGAGGGCAGAGGACAGTGCCAAGAGCACTGTCTCCAGAGACAAAGGACCTGGGTACAAATTCTGCCTTCAAACCACAATGTTTGTGACCAAGATACTAACTTCCCTGTGCCTCAGTCTGCTCATCTGTAAAATGAGGGAGTTGATTGTCACTCTCCCTCTTAATCAACTCCAGTGGCTCCCAATTTCTTCTAAGGTAAGACAGGCGTTCCTAGGTCTAGTTTTTAAAGTCCTTCACTACCTGGCCCTGATCTATCTTTGCAGCTCCACCGGGCATTACTTCCCTCCCTGCACCCTTCCATCCAGCCAGACTGGACCTTTCTGCTCCATCTCGTGCCTTTAGCCTTTGCACTACCACCCCCTGCCTGGAATCCTTGCACCCTGCCAATGCCCAGCCCTTCCTGATCACTAGCCCTCCCCTCCTCCTGGCGCCTTGGCATTGAACTACTTTATCTGAATCCTCCTTCTCTATGTCTTGTCCATGAGAATTAAGGATTATTTCGTGCTGTCTTTGTGTCCTGAGTGCCTAGCACGGTGCCTTGCACACAGTGGGCACTTTAATGCTTGCTGACTGCCTGACAGACCAAATGGCCTCTGAAGTTCCTTTCAGCTCCACATCTAGGATCCTGGCATGCTCTGCCCCATGCCCAGGATTTCATGGGTCCAGTGACCAAGTCTAAGCTCCAAGTCAAGACACATGGTCTAAGAATCTGTGATAAAACTTGATTTTCCTTTCTTGAATCTCATCACTGTCCACATAAGGGGAGCCCAGGCAGCAGCATTCATGCCCAGTATTGTGATGCTAGACTCCTGGGTCCTGGGCTTCCTCCGCCCCTCAGGATGTGGGCCTCAGAGTCTGAAGCCATCGCACAAACCTGTCCTCCTCCTCCTTCTGTCTCCTGTCTTTTATTCCAGGGCTGTTTAAAAATACTACTACTACATAAAGGCTACGGAGCTGACTCCATTCAAGCTGGCCTCCACCAACCTCTTTGTGTGTGAGGCCAAAGGCAGAGAGCCCTTTCGAACTTGCTTTGTTTCCCCTGCAACCTTAGGGCTGAACAGGGGAGCCTGGGTCTGCTCAAGGGGCCCAGATGGGCTTAGCCACAGAGGCTATTGAGGAGGTGATGAATGGGTGATTCAGGGTGTTCAGCCATTCTTTCCTGCTGTTCCTGCTCGCCTGGGACCGAGCTCGGCGTGAAATGAATACGTGGCAGACCTCCAGCTGCAGCCCGACCCAGGGCGCAGGCGCGCACCCGCTGGAGGGGGATACTTTTCAAAATCTGTGTTTCCCAATAAGAGGCTTATGGATGGACTGCCTTGGGACTTGTGAAGTCCCTTTCTTGGGAAAGGCGGTGGTGGGGGAGGCATCCTCTGCGCAGAGGAGCATGCTTGTGAAGATGCATTGGGGGAGGGCTGAGAGTCCCTGAGCAGACCACGGCCATTTTGCAGAGATTCGCCATTTCTGAGGGACTGAGCCTAGTCATCCCTACAGAGGGACCAGCTGCAGCTACCAGCCTGCCTGGCTGAGTGTGGCAGAGACAGGTAGCAGCTCACAGAGAGGACACTGACTCATTTATGAAACTGGCATTTTCACAGGCAAATCCATGGCCCTTCTGATGGGCAACCATTTTAGGGCTGGTCAGAAAAGCAAGACCCATCCTGAAAGGCAGAGCAGGCTACGTAGAGGACCAGGTGAGCCAATGAGCTTCTACAGACTGGGACTGAAGGGAGAAGAGCCTCCCCCAAGGGGCTGGGATGGAGGGCTCGTCACTGCTGTACTCCAGGCCACGGAATCCAAGGAGAGACTGAAGTGCAGAGGGAGGCCCCTTTGCTCAATGGCTTCCCAGAGGCACCCTGCAGAATGGGCCTGTGGGCTTGGGAAGCAAACCCTGAGGGCCAGCACCAAGCTGTGAGCTCAGTGACTCACTTCTGGGCTCTGCAAAGGCCTGGGTTGGCTTCCTCTCTCTTTGGAGCCAAAAGGAATTTTCCAGTGGTCTGATGATGATAACCATCTCTTTCCCCAGTTCTTGTCAAGAAGGGTACAATGATTAACCCTTTGAAGGCGTGGCAGGGGAAAACTCCCCAGTGGGGCATTCCTGTTACAGAGGTAGAAGGTATGACAGGAAGGGAATATGGGAGATGAATTTACTTCCCTTCTGGTGTACTCACTCCCCAAGAGCACTAGGCCTCCAGTGATGTGACTCTGTGAACTACTTTTCAAATCCAATTTATGGGTGCTAGACCTCTTTGCCTTTGCCCTGATCTCATTTCACTGGATTTTTTACAGGGAGGGAAGCCACTGGCATAGTCGTTTCATGGCGGTACAGCAGGAAGGGTGCCGAGTCCGGTGTCACGGCACCCGAGCTGGGCTAATGGCTCAGCGATGTCTTGCCTGTGAGACCTGTAGCCTGTCCTTCACCTCTCTCAGCCTCAGTCTGCTCATCTGCAAAATGAGGCCATTGGACAAGGCAGCCCCAAGGTCTCTGCTCTAAATCTATAATCCCATAGCTGCCCATAAACAAATACTCTAAATCCTAGAGCTCCCTACTCGAGGCAGAAGATGTCAATCTCTTTCTCCCCTCCAAACTTCAGCAGAGAGGAGAGGATCTGGAGTCAAAGGAGCTGGGTTCCAGTGCCACCTAGACTCTCTGTGTGACCTTGGGCAAGTCCTTCCCCCTCTCCTGGCCTTAGTTTCCTCAGCTGTAAAAGGGCTGGATTAGACAATCTCTGAGGTCCCTTCAGCTCTGGATCGAGGATCCTATATAACAAAAAAATTAAGATGCACAAAAGTTGTCTCTAAGGGATTTGGGAATTCTCTCGTGATCTGGATGTGACTGTTATTTCCTCATCAGACCAACGACTGAGAGCTGGAAGGAGCCTTAGAAGCCAACAAGTCTAGCACCCCCCCCATAGGTGAGGAAACTGAGGCCCATGAAGTTCAAGGGACTTGTTCAAGGTCACACAGGCAGTGACCATCGGGGGTAGGATCTGAGCCCACGGCCAGCGTTCTGTAGCACTTTAAGTTCAGAAGCGCAGAGAGGACACAGTTCTTCTAATGCTGGGCTCTGAGCGCTCTCCTTCCCATCTGAGCACTGCCCTGCGTCTCCTCCACAGGTGAGGAGGCGGCACAGGAACATCCCCGGAGGGCCCGGCCCGCGGCCCCCATCCCTCGCTCACCTCTCCTGCCACAAAGAACAGAAGCGGGGCCTCCTCCTCTTTGGCTTTGTACTTGGCGATGATCTTCTCTGCAATCGGCTGGATGAGCTGCTTGGCAGCGTCCGATTCCCCGTCGTCCTCAGAATCTGCAGGGGCCGAGATTGATTAGTGGTCAGCGGGGCCAGGACCGTCCGCGCTGCTCTGGGCAGCGAGGTCAAGGTGACTTCTTGGAAAATCTGTCTCACCTAACAGTCCGAGGGCTGATTGAGCTCCTCGGGAGAGCCCCTCTCATAGAAGGTGCCCACTGGACCTTCTAGCCTCCAATGGGCACATGCCCCAGACCCTGCTTCCCATCAGCAAAGTGCCTGCACGCAGGTGTCTGAGGGTCCCGCGTGCCAGCCCCGCTTCTCACCACACTTCGCCGCTCCTCTTTCCTTTTAGGCATTGACCTCTAGTGCACCAAGGCGCGCCATGGACACTGGCCTGTCATTACCCCAGTGAAAGGCAGCATGCCTGCTGGAGAGATCCCCAGACTCGGAGTCAGGAGGGCCTGGGCTCGGACTCTCACGAGCTGTGTAGGCGCTCAGCTTCTCTGGGCCTCCTTTCCTCACTTTCTCCCTTACAAGAAGTGGCATCACTAGGCAGCACCTGCTTGTGTCTCCCCCAGCTGGGCCCCGCACGGCCCTGGGCTGGGCGCTCGGCTGCGGGCCTGACTAGCGACCACGGGGGAGGAGCGGGGTAAGAAGGCAGGGCCGCAGGAATCAAACGTGGTTGGGGAACGAGGAAAGCGCTGGCTTAGGGCGCGTGAGGCCTGGGTCTCGGCCTTGGCTCCTACTCTAGGCTCATGATGTGACCGCAGGTAAGGTGTGTTGCCCCCTTGGGTCCCACCGCCCTTCTGTGGGAACACAGGATACTGATGTGGAAGGGCCCTCAGAGGACAGCAAGGCCGGTCCCGAAGGGGACGCAATTTTCCACAGACCTAGGTCCTCACCCTGTGTCCTGCACTTTTCCCCCTGTCCCAGAACTTAGAAGCAGTAGCCCGAAGCTCCTTTCACTGCACGCACCGCCCCCTCCACTTCATCACTGATGGGCTTTTTCTCTGGGAGCTAGACTTGAAGGCAGGCCACAGACAAACCCGAGGATGCCCAGAGGCCACGAGAATGAGGGTTGGTGAGACCGGCGCCACAAGACTGTGCAGCATGAGGGAAACCCCAGATGACCTGGGAAAATCCCAGCTTTGCTGCTTATGATGCTTGTGACTCTGGACAGGTCACCCGACTCTGGGATGCCATTTCCTTCCTTGTAAAATGAGGTGGTTGGACCGGGGAGGAGGGAGAAAAGAGAGAGAGAGAGAGAGAGAGAGAGAGAGAGAGAGAGAGAGAGAGAGTGTGTGTGTGTGTGTGTGTGTGTTTGTTCCTAGCCTACTTCTAGCAGAAGCTCATTTGAAAAGGGAGTCAGGGAATTTCCTCACAGCCGTGTGGACTCTAGAGAGGGAGCTCAGGAAAAGGCATCTGGAGAGAGATTTGATGCGACTTCCCTGAAACAAAATCCAGGCTGGTTTCTCTTTCCTCTCTTGTCAGGGTAAATACAAGAAAACCACCTGTTGGAGACCCTTTGCTTCCCGGGTCATTGAGCACTGATTTCCCTTGAATTCCCAGGTCTGGGGGAGCAGTCCCCAAAGGGCTGGGATAGAGGATGCTGAGCTTGGGAGGTCTCTCTGGCCTCAGGAGCCCCCTGGGAGCCTGGCAGGATTTGATAATCCCAACTTGGGGCTGTGTCTTGAACAAATCAGGACATGAATGATCGCTCACTTGGGATAAGAAAAAGCTTTCAGCAGAGCACCCCACCATGACTGCAGAGCCCTGAAAGGGCCCAAAGAACCCCCCTGGCTGGGGTGTATAAGCCTGCCTCCTCCAGACAAGGCTTCTGTCAGTTGTCTGGGATAGGCAGTGGGGGGACAAGGGAGATCAGACCTGGCCTGACCTATTCTCAGCTGGAAGTCAATGAGCCACAAGGGAGGGGGGCAGACAGGGTTCCTGTAGAGAGGACAGCCATGAATAAACCATTGGGGTCAAAAGCAAAGCGATTGGGAAGAGACAAAAGCCTTGGGTCCAGCATTGTTAGCGACAGAAAGAGGCTGTCGGGAAGGGGCCCTCCCCAAGCCGTTCTACCCAGACGGGCTAGCTGAGTCGAAGGATGCAGCTCCTTCCCCCCTACCTGGGCCCCCAGCTGGGCTCCATACCTACAAAGAGAACGAGGCACGGGCCCTCATTGAGCTGCACGGCGTTGGAGTCGGAGAGCTCCAGCACAGGCTTGGGGTGCCAGGGGAACTCCCGGCAGTCTTCGTCATTGAGGACCTCCACCCGCCCCTGTCGGGTGATCATTTCTCCCTTTGGGTCCAGCACGATGAGGGTGGGGATGCCTGGGTGGAAAGAGAAGAGACAAAGGCTGGCTAGTCCATAGTCCTGTCCCACAGGGAAAGAAGCCCAGCAGAAGAAGTCAGTCTGTCTCTCCCATTTACTGACCCTGGACCACAGCAATGCACAGGGTGCTGACCTCACCCTGAATGAGATGGGGATGGAAGGAGATAGAACAAAAAAGAGCATGGAAAGGCTTTACACAAAGGAGGGCCTGCACCTGCACTCGGCTTGTCCTTTCTGCCTGTCACAGACCTGCTTGTATTGATTTTTAAAAATATAGCCGGCATTTTGATGCCACTTTAAGGTTTACAAAGCACTGCAGAGATGTGATTTCATTTGCTCCTCAGCATAAAAACACTCTGGGAAGTCGGTGCTCTTACTGTCCCTGTTTTACAGATGAGGAAGCTGGGCCTCAGTGAGGTTAGGCGGTTTGCCCGAGGCCACACAGATTCTGAGCATCTGGTGCAGAGTTCAGCTTAGGCACAGGTCACCTGGCTTCTACAGTGTGCATTCATGCTCTTTATAATTCATATCCATACACATATACATGTATATCTATCAGTGTGTTCACACTTGAACATACACACGCACGCATACACCCCCCCCCACACACACCCTGGTTACAAAATAGGTTTCTTGAAGTCAGGGGCTGCCTCACTTGTCTTTGCATCCCCAGGGGATGGTCTAGATCCTGGCACATAGTAGGCATATAGTAAATGCTTGTTAGCTGATCAATTTGGCCCAAAATTTCTGGTTCCCTGCCTCACTCCTGTGGCCCAGGGCAAAGCATTAGGCTAACACCATTACCATCAGTACCAGCAAAGTGCTCCACAGTGTCAAATGTGGCCACAGAAGTAAGAGTGTGCCATTTTAATGATTAATCATCCACACCTGGCACTATTCAGGGCAGATACATAGATCTGTTATCAGATACTGAGCAAGGAGAGGCAAATTCTTCTCTATCTTCTTGGCGCCCTGGATTCCTGGCTTAGGGTGGGGGGCAAGAGACAACAGTGGAAAACAATCCCTGCGGCTGCCCATGGAGCTGAACTGGGGCCTCCTCCCGGGCTGCAGGCTCCCAAGAACAACCTCCTTCCCCAACACTTGCCCTCTTCTCACCTCTTCCCAGGGATCCTGCCAATGGCAGTCAAGTGACAGAAACAGCCCCCCTCCAACCCCTTTGGGAGATTCTGCCCTTTGTAGGCAGCCACCCCCGCCCCCCCTTACACATCATCTGAGACACTTGTACAAGCTGCCTGCCCACTCCTGGCTGTGGGGACGAGAATTTCATGTGGCCCAGGGAAATCCAGGGCAGTTTAATATTTATAGGTTTCCAGTCCTTTGCTGGGTAATTTGCACCCTTAGGTCATGTCTCTGTGGGGACCATGCCAAAATATTAAGAAGGCAGCTCCAGTGTTTTGGAACTCACCAACACAGCAGGCCCAGCCCCCCTGATTTCAGTCTTCAAAGGGAATAAATATATAAATTATGTTCACACTTATTAGGAAAAGTAGATTAACGTGTTAAGGAACTAACCTGTGAGGGAAATGTGTTACTGAGGGCAGCCATCTCATAACACATCCCACGTGCTTTGAATAAGACTTTGTGAGTTTTTAGGGGTCTGTGTTGAAGCCAATGTGTTCACTAAACGATCCTTCACGAGTAACTCTGATCTCCTGGAAGTCTTATGATGCTTCTGGGGCTGGAATTTGGGGAAGGGGAGATAGATTGGGAAACCCCCATTCCATCAAAGGGGAATCATCTTCAGAGGCCACTTAACCTGTGGCCTTCATTTTACAGAGAACGTGACTTGCCCGACGTCACTTGTTTTCACTATTACATTTTGTGGCCATTAAGTAGCAGGACTACTCATATTTAAACTCAGGGGCCATCCAGTCCAGCCCCTCCTGAAGAGGAATCCTCTTCAAAAAGATCTAACACGTGACCTTTGCGTAAAGACTGCAGGTGGATCTGGAGGCAGCCTGTCCCACACTGGGCAGCTCCCATTGTTAGGAAGATCTCCTTCCCTGGGGCCAGACCTGCTTCTGCAGCTGCCCTCACTGCTCTGGGCTGGGTCCTTGGGAGACCAAGCATATCTTCATTTTTCTTCTACATCATCACAGCTCTTCTAATACATGGGAGCAAAAATTGGGGGCTCAAAGGGCCCTGAGAGCTCATCGAGTCCAACTTCCTAAGTCAGGTGACTTGCCCAAGGCCACACTAGGACAGTACATGCCCCACTAACTCTCTCCTCCAGAATAAAAAATCTCTAGTTCTTTGGACCAGTTTTTCTATGGCATGATCAAGGAAGCCCTTGGCCATGGAGGTGCCCTCCCTCTTCCGGATGCTTTCTATTTATCCAAGAAGAGAGGCTTGCCCATCTGGTTACAGGCTGGGGGAGGGGGATATTCAGAAGCTTCCTTCTCTTTGTATCCTCCTCCTCCTCCTCCTCTCTAACTATGTAGCAGAGAGCTGAAGGCCGTAAACACACCTCCTCTCACCCAGGGCCAGCCTAGGGACAGGCCAGGTCTCTTCTGCTCAAAAACAATCCCTTTACTGCCCCATTCACTCCCGTCCCACCTCCCCAAAGAACAAAATTCTACTGATTAGAGATTTACTTAAATAACATACTAAGAGTCTGAAAGTTCCTAGTTAATAATGACTTTTTGAAAAATAGCTTTTACATTCAAAAAAAGTGCTTCCACAGTGAAGTGATGGGCCCATGGGTATCTTTATGCTGTTATTCCTTCTTCTGTGGGGACTGGTTCCCTTCCCTGGGGCCTAAGGCTACCCACAAATGGGAAGAAGCTAGTGGCTGGCAGGCCTTCCAGGAAGAAAGGAAGAGCATGGCATGGTTGAAGGTGGACCCCACAGCTCTAAGCAGATACGAGGAACAGGTGTCACCTCCGTCCCATAAGACAAGAAGGAGAAAGAATTGAACAGGGAGATGAGGATCAGGGAACAGAAAAGGCCCACTTTGGGTAGTGTGCTAATTCAGGGGATGGGCCAGACTGGACTGGAGAGTGAATGAATGGATGCAGAAGCATTTCTTCAGCTTCCTCAGTGTCAAGGGAGGTGCTAAGTACTGGTGGTATGAGAGAAGAGGAAGCCTGTTAGCCCCTGCTGTCAAGGAGCTCTGGCTCTGAGCAGAGAAGACAGTGCACACATGGGAGGGAAGGACTCAGCCCAGAGCAGGGGGCAAAGGGCCAGCCCACAGGCCATGCTGGAAGCTGGCAGCCAGAAGAAAGGTAGCCTTGGGTGCGGTCTTGTAACGGATGTTCTGAGCACCAGAGGGCAGCATAAAAACACTGAAATCAGAGGGAGAGGAGAAAGCACCAGAGGAGGTGAAAGAAGAAAGGTTTGCAAACTCTGCCTCCAGAGAAGAGGGCCAGGGGTGGAGGCCACAGAGTCACCTCCCTCTGATCGAGAACGCCTTCCTCCAGGGAGCAGGGGGCAGGGACCCAAACCCGGGGCAGCCTGGCACCAGGGACATGCCTGATTGAAGTCAGGAGGGCTCAGCATTCTCTCTGAGGCATGCATGGCCTTGGCCAAATTTTATTATACAATCCTTTTCTATACAATTAGGATGATTCATGGAGTACCGGGGCTCCAATTCCACTTCTGATTCTCGCCGGCTGTGTGGCCCTGGGCAAGTCACTGAATCTCTCTGAGCCTCTGTAAAATGAGGGAGGTTGACTTGATGTCTTCTAAGGCCCTTTCTAGCTCTAAACCTGTATTGTCTGCAGCCATTATGTTTTATGCCCTGCATTTATCTTGTATTTATCAATTTACCTTTAGGAGTAAAAGCTCCTTATTACACTGTAAGCTCCTTGAGGGCAGGGTCTCTTTTTTGTCTCTTTTTGTATCTTCAGCACCTCACACACTGTAGGCATCTAATAAATGTCTGATTGACAAGTGGTAAAGACTCATGGTACCTTTTCTTTGTATCTCTAGCATTTACCATTTACTTGGAACGCAGCAATTGCTTTAAACAAGATTGTTGATGACTTAATTAGCATGAAAACAGGTTATGGACCTTAGGCAGAAGTGTTAGAAAAGCTCTCTTTGCCTTCAGCTGAAGGGAAGCTGGGGGGTGGGGGGCCACAGATACAGGGCTGGTCTCACTCTGGTCTCGGTGTCTCCACTAAGCAAAGTGCTGGCAAATGGTTATTACTTAATAAACACTTGGTATTTGATTTCTTCAAAATGTTATTAACCAATCCTCAAAACTCTTAGGTAAAAACAAAAGGGTCTCTCATACAGAAAATATATTTTATCAACATAATCAGTCCACAAGCTTTTAAGCGCCAAGCACATGCCAAGCGGGTGTGTGTGTGCAGGGGGTAGGGGTTGGTATTACAAAGACAAAAACTGGGGGCTGTTCCTCCTCCAAGGAGCTTCAATCCCACTAGGGACCACACATATGTGAATAAGAAGAGAGAGAAGACAAAGACCGGGTAAATCTGGAAAGGAGGACGAGGCCGAGCAGCTCAAGCAGTCAGGAAGGCCCTTGTGTAGAAGGTGTCAGCCACTTGAGCAGGAATCTGGGTGGAGGAGAGGGAGGAGTGCCTGGAACAGCCTGCACTACGGCGAGGACAAAGGGGATGGAGTGGCCCATCAGAGGGACAGCGAGGCCATTTTGGCTGGACCAGCAGAGGACCGGAGAATAATGTGTAGTTTGGATGGAAAGGTGCATTGGTTATAAAAGGCTTTAAATGCTCATTTAGTCCTGGAAGAGACCCCTGAGAGCTCACCCAGTCCAACCTGTCCATTTTATAGATGGGGAAGCTGAAGGCCAGAGGTACAGAGAGCTGGCAAGTGTCTGAAGCAGCATTCAAATCTGGTCCAAGATTTAACCCGCTGACCCACAGCTTCCTCAGAACAGGGACAAGAAGTCCCAGAGAATCCACCTTCCAGGGTTGTGAAGACCAAATGAGATAATCAATGTAAAACATTTTGCCAACCATAAGATGTTATTTTAGAAATCAAGTTTTAGCTGACAGATGAGAAAGGTCAAGGCTTAGAGAGATTAGGTGACTGGTCAGGGTCAAAGGGTCAGTAAGTGGTGGGAATGGGCCTCCAACCCAGGCCTTTGAACTGCTAGCGCTCCTTCCACTATAGCGTGTGGCCAAAGTCCCCTGAAGACAGAGCCTGCATCATTTTTTGTTAAAGGGGAAAAAAATCACTCCAGCCAATAGGAAGAAGCCCTGACTCAGGTCAGTTCTGCCCCTGCCCTTCCTGACAAGATGCCGTCTCCTCTGACAGCCATGGATTAGTCCATCAATTACAAACGGGAGATACCTTTTGCTAGCTGCGTCTAAACATTTTATTTAGAAAGACATTTTCAAGATGCTGCGAAACTTCAAACTCCGGGTCACACTCCACAGGACACTCATTATCAGGCACGGGCACCAGATGGGTGGTGCCACTCACATCTTCAGAGGGAGGGGAAGGAGCTCCCAGAGGCCTCTGCCGCCAGCACCAAGGCCAGGGTGAAAGGAAGCATCTGAACATCTGCACATCTCTCCCCCACCCTCTGAACATGAGCCACTCCTTCCAAAAACTGCGCGATCATCTCAATTCCCCAGAGAGGATTCAGCTCCCGACTGGAGAGACTTGAAAACTTTCCTTCTTCCACGTGCTGCCCACTCACTGGGGATGCTGTAGGCTCCTCACTGTCGGAACTCTGTGCTCATCCCGGCCACCCTTTGGAAACGAGGCCTCGCTAGTCTTGCGGTCAGGGCTGATGCCGAGGCCAACCTGGGCCGCGGCCTGTGGCCACGTAGCCACCATCGTCCTTGGATCACGCATACAGAGAAGCAGCAGCAGCCGGAGCAGGAGACACGTCCGGTGGAAATCTTCAGAAATCAGAGGGGCAAGCTTCTTGTGCAGTCAGCAGTGCCCTGGATGCTGGCCTAGGCCAAAGGGCAGGCTATTCTCTCCATGTGTTAATACAGATGGTGAGGAGAGCTGGCTCCAGGCTCATTTCTGCCATCAACTCTCTATTACTCTTTCCTTTTCTCTAGGCTGGCATTTTTTCTTCTGTAAAATGAAGGCATGAGGCGAGGTGGTCCCTCAGACCCCTTCCGGATCATAGAACCTAAGTTTTTATTCCATGGTGTATCGAAGGCCATACAGAAAAAGTCTTTTGATTCTATGTGTGGGCATTTTCTCCACTGGTGCAGACTACAATCTCTCCACATACCTTCTTATCCTGTACAATTTTCAAAGGAAGAAGAGAATGACTTTCTTATTAATTACCAGGAAGCAGGAATGAATGGATGAAAGAAAAAGTATCAAGTGCTTACTGTTACCAGCAAACACAAAAATCAAGCCAATTCCTGCCCTCAGGGAGCTGCTATTCTTCTAATGGGGAAGACAGCTGACATAGGGCAGTGGGGGCTCTCCGGGCTGTGGTTTTGGACAGTCGTTGCGAGGACGGTGACTGGAGTCGTAGGGCAACCCACGGTCATGTTGTTTTTTGGAACGGTGGGGATGATTTGATTACTCCCGCGTGCACCGCGGCTGTGAAGATTGCCAGGAAGCAGTAGTGATGTACCAGTTTGGAGGCGGGCTGGACATGGTGACCTCTCTGCTAGCCCAGGGCCTCAGGGCAGGAAGCTGGCATGCAGGAACATGGCACGAAGACCTTTGGTGAGGCAGCCAGGGCAGCCAAACCTGCCCTCTCTGGCTCTGCTCTCATCCCGGCCGAGTCTCCCTAACAGCCTTGCTGCTGCACACGGGGTCTCAGCGTCGGTGTTAAATTCTATTGAACTGCACACACCCTTTGGATCACATATTAGCACTCCCAGCAATCTTACGGAACACCAAGCCTAATGTTTCACACCCGCCAAAGCCAGGACAAATTCTGTCGTTGTTGTTCAGTCGTTTTTCAGTCGTGTCTGACTATCTGTGGCCCCATTTAGAGTTTTCTTGGCAAAGGTACTGGAGTTGGTTTGCCATTTCCTTCTCCTGCTCATTTGATAGATGAGGAAACTGAAGCAAAAAGGGTTAAGTGACTTGCCCAGGGTCACGCAGTGTCTGAGGCCAGATTGGAACTCAGAAAGATGAGTCTTCCTGACTCCAGGCCCAGAGCTCTATCCACTGAGCCACCCAGTTGCTCCAGATCAAGTTTTTACCCCTCTACAAAGCATTCACTACTCAAGGACCTTCATTCTTAAGCTGGACAGGTGCTATATGGCCACGAGGAAAGAAAACAAGACCCAGCACTTAGCACAGTGCCTGGCTCAGAGTAGGCACTTAAAAATGTTTATTGATGGAGTGGAGTCAAGAGACATGGATCTGAATCCTTGCTGTGATGCTTATTATCAAGTGACCTGTCTGGGCCTCAGTTTCCTCCTCTGTAAAACAGTGGAGGGTAGACCAGATGACCCCTAAGGTCCCCTCTAAATCTCTATCCTGAGGGCCCATAAATTTAAAACCTGCTGTCTCCTTCTCCTCCCCGCTCAGAACCATCCCACTGAGGCTTCTGGGAGCAAAACAGGCCATAGCAGGGAATCTGGACACTTGGCCAGTCCACAATCAATGTAATACAATGTAACACAATGCAATACAACGTAACGTAATGTAACACAACACAATACAATGTAACACAATGTAATACGATCCCCTTCTAACACTGAGGAGGAAAATGAATTGAAGAGAGAAGTAGTGACTGTCCAGGGTCGTACAACAGACACCAAGAATCAAGTGAAGACCTTAAGGGAGCAGTCAGTGGTCACCCATGTCAAATGCCCAAAGCAGGTCTGACAGGATGAGGCCTGGGAAAAAGCCACTGAATTTGGTAATTGGGTACGCGGTCATGGAAATTACTTTCTCAAAGGTCACTAGCTGATAGGTGAGAGTAAGGGTCAGCTAAAAGGGGTTAAGGGGTGTGATCGTACCCTCCCTGAATCTGTTTCCTCATCTGTACAATGGGAATGCTCATGCCTCTACTGTGCACCTCGCAGGGCTGCTGTGAACAACAAAGGGGATGTTTGCAAACCTCTCTGCAGACCTCAGAGCTGCTGACCAAGGACCACTAAGAGCTCCTGAAGCAGCAGTGCTCCCCACACCACCAGTCCTGATGCCGTCCTGGCCCCCAGATATTGGCCAGGGGAGGGGAGAGGTGAACCATCGGCTCAACTCCCACCTTCGTCAGCAGCCTGAGCTACTCAGGACCTAGAAAACAGAGTTCTCGCTCTTAAATTCCCTAGTTCGACATGTGAAATGGATATGGTCTTGTCAACAGAAACAACATGAAGGAACATGCCTGACCATCTGCTTTACCGCTGAGCCCTGGGGACCACGGGGCCTTCCCCTCTGACTTGCAGCTGGAACCTCATGTATATGGTGCCTCCCCTATCGGAGCGTGAGCTCCTTGAGAACAGGGATGGTCATGCCTTTCACTTGTGGCCCAAGAAATTAGCACAGCACTTGGCGTGACATAGTAAATACATAAATACTGCTTTTCATTCATTCATACTGTGACAAAGAAGTGGAGGGATCAGACATAGAATACTCATTCAAAAAAAGGAAACTCCAGTTATCGGCAGCGAAAAGGAGAGAGACAGGGCAGTAGCTGAAGGAAGGGACGAGCTTGAAGCGAGATTTTTTTTAAACCATAAGGAGACCCCCATTCTTAGGGAAAAGAGAAGAAACCAGGGAGAGAAGGACACAAGATACTCAAGAGAAGCAGCTGAGAAGTCCTCGAGGTCAGTCCTCGAGAACAGGGGTAGGAGTGGGAGATGTGGATCATAGAGCAGAGGGGGAGTCGTCTATTTTCCCTCGCAGATGGGAGCTGTCATCATGCCTCTTATTCTGTGATGAGACAGAGAAGGGACAGAGCTTGTGAAAAGCTGAGCCAGCAAAGGTAAATGGGACCTGAAATCCCAAGCCCAAGCCCAAGGTCCCCGTTCTCAACTGCTGTGACTGAGGGAGGAAAGCTGGGACTGGGGTCTGGCAGGGCTGGGGAATTCCATGGGGAAGGCCACAAGACAGGCAGGAAAGGTTCTTGGTCAGTGCTCTGGACTTCAGGTCATTAGCCACAGGCCTTCAAGACCGAGCCTGTCAGGGCTTCAGAGGCTGCTTTTGGGGAACTCGGCTTTCCCAGGCTGCCTCTGACAACCCTCAGCCTGTTCCTTCAGCACAAGGGAGCAGTGAGATGTTCTCAAAGGCTGGGCCATGGGAAGTCTGGGAGAACAATGCTGCTGAACTGCTAGAAAGACATAAAACACAGCACAGGGATTTATTAACAACATGTGCTTCTACTCAGAGGACAGACCTCCAAAGTTAATAGACTAAGGACAAAAAAAAAAAGAGTTCACAAATAAAACAGCCTGTGAGAAAGAAGACACACAACTGCCAAGAAGGTAATGGCCTTTTAGGGGAGATGCGGCATGAGGGGATAAAATAGCGAGGGGGAGCACCCCTCAAGTCGCCCTTGCTCTCTTAACCATTTCACCAAGCAGGCAGAAGAGACTCACCCTGGAGCCTCTGCGGGAGCTACATTCTCTTCATTCCAGGCCCTGATGAGGCCGCCTCACATTCCTCAGGCCATGCATGCTGCTGGTTGACGGAAGCATGGCGGCTGCAGCATACTGACCTCATGCAATGGTTGAATTACAAATGAGAAGATGCGGCCAAAATCATCATCTCATCACAGAAGGCTTTGTTCATCACGAACCAGGGCCTCCAAGAGCAGGCTGGCAGCTTGGAGGGAATCAGGTGCCTCACTGGATTACCTGCCTCATCTATCTATCTATCTATCTATCTATCTATCTATCTATCTATCTATCTATCTATCTATCCCACAACCTCCTGTCAGATTAATTCTCTAAAAACCCTTACGTGGACGTGTTAGCCCCCTCCCCAAAAACACCTTCATGAGGGTTCCGCATTGCCCACAGCATAAAAGCCCAAGTCCATAGGCTGGCCCTGAAAGGCCTCTAGAACCTGACCATGAGTGCAGTGGGGAGAGCCCAGCCTCTGGGGTTAGAAATTACTCCCAGTGTGTAGTAAAACTGCTGCTTCCCTGAGCCTCAGTTTCCTCTGCTTGGACTTCTCTGAAATCCCTTTCTACTCTACGTTTCTGAAGTAGGATTTTCTCAGCCTCGTCACTCATTGATTCCCAACATGAACCCTTCCCGTCCGCTACCCTGGCCCCCAAGCACACACACCCTCTGTCCTGTTGCTTGTTCACATTCTATCTGTTACAGTCCAGACCCTCCATCTCTTCCAGCGTGGGCCCCTAGGGTCACAGAGTAATAGAGGAAACCTAGAATTATCTAAGTCCTTCCTTGTGCCCATACACTTGTGGCTCAAAGCTATGGAGGAAGAGGAAAGAGGCACATTCCTATGCCGCTGCTAGAATTGTGAACTGGTCTAGCCATTCCAGTCTAGAAAGCAGTTTGGAACTACATCCCCAAAGTCACTAAAGTGTGTATACATTGTGTTATCACCACTAGGTCTGTCCTCAAAGAAATCAAGAAAAGAGGAAAAGAACCCAAATGATAAGCATGATTTTCATAGCGGCAAAGAGCTGGAAAGGGAAACAGTGCTCATCAGACAGGGACTGGCAGAATAAATTATAATCACTAACATTTACATCACACCTACTATGTGCCGGGCACTGTGTTAAGTGCTTCACAATTATGATCTCATTTGATTCCCACAACTATCTTGGGAGGTGGCTACTATTATTATCCCCCATTTACAGATGAGGAAACTGAGGCAAACAGGGTTCAGCGACTTGCCTAAGGTCACATAGCTAATAAGTGTGTGAGGCTGGATTTGAATTCAGGACTTCTTGACTCCAGGCCCAGCAGTCTATTCTTTACCCCACCTAGCTGCCCTCCAAATGGGGATGGTTTAGAGAAACCTAGGAAGACCATATGAACTAGTGCAAAGTAAAGTAAGGAGAATCAGAACACTTTATAACAACAAGAACATTATAAGGACGAACTCTGATTGATGAAGTGACCAGCCACAGCTGACACACATTAACACGTCAGCTGGCTGATGGCTAATAGCCTCCAAGCCAAGAGTGCGTTTTTGGGACAGTTCAACGTGGGTTTCTGTCTTGCTGATCACGCATATTTGTTACTAGGGTTTTGTTTTGTTTCTTTTCTGAATGGGGGAGGGAGGTGGGAGGAGAGAAAATTAATGCTTGTTTATTGAAAAACAGAAGGTAAAAGGCGTGGCACATGCTGATGGCCCAGGAATGGCCCATCACAGCTCACCAGCCCTCTTTCTTTCTCAAACGTAAGCCTGCTCTATAGCCATGCCTGGGGCCTCATTATCTGGCTGGGCATCCTATCTCTTCTTCCATTATCATCTCGTACAACATTCCTCAAAACTTGATCCACTATTAACTTTTCTCAACATGATCTGTCCTGGGTCAGACGACACACTCATCACGAAGCCTTCCCTACCCACGATGATCCCTCTTTTCCTTGACCTTGTCTGCACCATGTCTTTGGCCCCAATCCCGTACTGTCCTGTGCTAGTTCCTGGATTAGTGTTGTGCTGGTAGTCAACTCTGAACTAGAAAGTAAGTTTCTTTTTAAAAAAATTTCACATTAGTCATGTATAAAAGAATTAGAACGAATGGGAGGAACCATGAGAAAGAAAAAAAACAACAAAAAAAAAAGAGAGTAAATAGTATTCTTTGATCTGCACTCAGACCTCATAGTTCTTTCTCTGGATGTGGATGGCACTCTCCATCATGAGTCCTTTGGAATTGTTTTAGGTCCTTGCATTGCTGAGAAGGGCTAAGTCTACCAAGGTCAGTCATAACACACTGTGGCTGTCACTGTCTACAATGTTCTCCTGGTTCTGCTCACTTCACTCAGCATCAGTTCATATATGTCTTTCCAGGTTCTTCTGAAGTCCACCTGCTCATCATTTCTTATACCAAAATAGTTTTCCATTATATTCATATGCCACCACTTGTTCAGCCATTCCCCAATTGACAGGCATCTCTTGAATTTCCAGTTCTTGGCTACGTATAGAGAGCTGCTATAAATATTTTGTACATTTGGGTCCCTTTCCCACTTGTGTGATCTCCTTGGGATATAGCCCTAGAAGTGGTATTGCTGGGTCAAAAAAAAACCAGGAAAATTATAAATGCTAGAGAAGATGTGGGAAAATTGGAACACTAATTCATTGTCAGTGGAGTTGTGAACTGAGCCAACAATTCTGGAAAGCAATTTGGAACTATGCCTAGTTCTGGCTCTGTCACAGGATCTGGGTGTAGCCTCAACCAGTCTCTACGGAAAGGAGTTGGCCAGGCAGCTGATGGCCCAGAATTTACTCATTTAAAGACAAATACAATGGTCACATCCCTCATCATTAGCCAGAAAACATGGAGATGAGCAACACTCAACGGCTGATTTTTGAGCACATACCTTTAGTGCTGGTGGTCAGGCTGTGAAGAGAAGGGAGAACATGGCGCTGGACTTGGAATGTGAGAAATGTGTTTCTTTTCTCTTTACAATGAAGGTCAAGGCCACCAAGGGAGCAGAGAGACAGGTGTGCATGGGAACCAACACTCTGGAAAGAGGTCTGTACCTCCTCCTACCTTGGATTCCATAGAGTCGGTTGAGACGTGACCTCCGGGCTTCGTCAGTGTAGGGGACAGCAAGCCAGGGCATTTCACTGAAATATTGTTTGAAGGAGTCCTCTGACCTATGGAGAAAAGGGCACCCCAAATGAGAATGGCCTTGCCCCTCAACCCCCAGGTCTTCCACTAATTTTTTCCAGGCATTGTCCCAAACCAAAGACATCCTGCTGTTTGTTATTTCCACTCCTAGATACCCTGGGAACTACCCAGGTCTAAGAGGCCTTCACCTACAGACAAATGCCGGGCCCCAGAAATCATGGGCAGATCTCCAAATAAAATATTTTTCAATGTTTTGTAGGCTGTTCTAGCCCACCTTTTCGCCAGTTCAATCCATCTCTTTCAAGTCTTCTAACAGGAAAGGTTATTTGAAAGAGGCTCACCATCTGTACCGCAACATCATATTCCCTGGTGCATTTCTTACTTGTGTAAGCCCTATTTTAGGGTCAAGTGGCACGTGGGCACTTGAACTCCATGTGCCATGTGGACACACAGTGTTATCATCCCCTGCTGGAACAGTGGAGAACAGAGAACAAGGGCTCCATGAGGGCAGGATCCCACTCTAATTTCCTCTTCAGAGTCACAGTGCGTAGCACTAAATAGGAGCTTCAATGCTTGGGGGACTGGCACCAAATGTGTGCCACCAAGAGTGAAGAATGGAGACCCTCCCAATACTCCAGTTTGTTGGCTTAGACCCAACTTGTGAACAAGAGCCTGGAGGTGAAGAGGTCAAGGAGAGCAGCAGTGCCCCCTGGGACAGAGACTGAAACTTGGAGACAGCTCGGCTCCTGGTGAGCAAAGCCATCTGGAACCCCCCCCACCCCATCCAATGCGCCTGTCCTCCTGTTGTTCTCACTCCTCACCCAGAGGCCTCCTGCATTCCAAGAAGCCCCCAGCTACAATTGACTCTCTGCAGCTGAGAAGAAACAAGCCATGTTCCCAGTCCCAAGCAGGTGGTGGGACATTCTGCAAACATTTGGCTGTTTTCCATCCCCACCCCACCATGCTCTTCTGTCATCCTACAGAAAGCCAAACAAATTTGAAAATGCATTTAATCCCAATCTGCTTTTTCACAAAGACCGGAGAATGTCAGAACTGGACGGGAACTTGGAGAGCTCTGGCTCAACCCCTTCCCTTCACAAGTGAGAGCAGAGAGAATGTGAAGATGCCCCAGTATTCAAGTCAGAAATGTATTTTTTCTCATCTTCTAGTCAGATAGCTACAGGAGTAAATGCAAAAGGTGTTAGTCCCTTCTCCAATGATAATGAATGTGTTTAATTTTTTTTAAAAGGCACAGGAGGGTATCACGTGTGTTATACATTTCAAGGGAAGCAGGAAGACACCTCCAGTTTCACAGCAAATATTACCTGTCGGCGCTAACAAAAATAATCTCAAATTTCTGTCCTGACTCCTTGATCTTCCGGTAAGACTCCACCAGGACTCGCGTGAGACTTCGGCAAGGCGGACACTGACAATAAAGAAGAAATGCTTTCCTTTTGAAAATGCTTAAAATTCCTCCTCTCATTTCTCAGAAGGGCCACCTGGTAGATAACCCGGTCTAAGAAAGGGTCAGAAACAAACTCTCTCTCCCAGGTGTCAAATATTGAATAAATTCCTCCTGCCTTAGAATTTCTCTGGAGGGGCAGCTAGGTGGTACAGTGGATAGAGGAACAACCCTGGAGTCAGGAGGACCTGAGTTCAAATTTGGCCATAGACACCTACTAGCTCTGTGACCCCGGGCAAGTCACTTAACCCCAACTGCCTCAAAAAAAATTTCTCTGAAGACCATGAGTTCATTCTCTCTACATACTGCTCACAGCTGGCAGGCAGGGAGGCTACACACTGTACTAGGAAAGATCCTAGCTGCAAACTGACCCGTGACACACTGGCTAGGTGACTCTGGGCCAGTCCCTCCCCTTTTCTGAGCCTTGTTTCACACCTCTGTAAATGGGGGTGATTATAATACATGTATTGCCTCCCGCACAGCGTTGTTGTGAGGTAAAGATTTTGCCAACCTTAAGGCACTCTATGGACATACGCTACTGCTGGCCTCCCAAGAATCCTTCATAGTTACTGCAGGCCTGATCAGAACGGGTAAGGAGGAATAGTCTTACTAATGAATATTTAGTTACCAAAGAAGTAATTTCTTTGTATTTGTTGTGGTTTTATGGCTATTAGTGCCAACGAAACTTGGCACCCACGAAGGCTGGGGAAATGCCCCCCCCCAGTGCCTAGTAAGCTTCCCGCCTAAGCTGTGGTACATTTCACGGCCAGCCACTGCTGAACAATCTTTTACCCTGCCTAGACTGGTGGTAAAGACATGGGAAGAGTACTCACCCAATGGGCAGAGAAGTAAACTCCCACATGAGACCCTTCCAGGCAGCTGCTGTCCAGCGATTGGCCGTTATTTCTAAGCAAAGACCCGGCAATGACTTCACTGAAGGGCTTGGGTCCCCAAGGGAATTCCAAACCTGAAACAGGAGCAAGCGATGTCAGACATGTGACTCTGGCTTGAGCGCCTTTTTGCTTTTGAACCTGATAGCAGCTCCCGTCTGATCAGAGACTGTGGCACAGTGGGAAGGTCAGGACACTTGGGTTCAAAGCCCACCTTTGGTGCTTATTGGCTCCAGGACCGTGAGGAAGCCCCTCAAACTCTGAGCCTTCCTGCTCATCTGCAAAATGGTGATCCTCCTCAGAGGGCTGCTGTTAAGAAAGTGGCCTGGAGAGCCTAGAGTGCTATCTAAACATTAACATCGTTAGTGACTGGTGACTCGGAATTTCTAGTTTTACCAGAGCAAAGGGAGCAGAAGCCACATGTGCCGAAGCATTTCTTCTCCAGGAGCTTCCAGCTAACGAGCTCTTCCACAGTTCCTGATGTGGAGCATCGTGCAGATGGCCTGTGCCAGCCCGAGGCACAATCTCTTCACCAACATAAACGCATATAAGTTAGGAGGTAATTTTTAACTTTGTATTTCACAGGACCGCAGATCTAGAGCTGGGAGGGAGCTTGAAAACAGTGAGGCCCAAGCAGGCGAAGTCACTTGCATAAGGTCACACATGTAGGAAGGGTCGGAGGTAAGATTTGAACCCAGGTTCTCTTTCCATAGTAAGAGAAGTTTCTGGAAGTTGCTTTGGCAACAAAAGACCCTCCTTCATGTGGCCAGCTTAGTGAGGAACCTTTCCCAAATTAGCCTGGCTGGTCCTCAGGCAATGGCCACTCAGTCAGGCCATCCCTGGGCCTTGGAAGAATCTGCCAGAGGAGGCAGCTAGGTGGTGCAGCGAGTAGAGCACCTGCCCTGGAGTCAGGAGGACCTGAGTTCAAATCTGGCCTCAGACACTTGACACATGTACTAGCGGTGTGACCTTGGGCAAGTCACTTAACCCCAATTTCCCTGCCCAAAAACAAAAACAAGAATCTGCCAGAGCTCCTGTGTGCTGGAACAGGAGGTGGATGAAGCCAGTCCTGTTTAAGAGGCACATCATGAAGCTCTGAGCCTCCCGATGCTCCCCCAACAGAGCAAGAGGGACTGTATCAGCTGGAGCACAGGAGTAGACAGAGGTGTCTATGCCTTATATGGCTTTGTTTGAGGGTCATTCCCAAACACTACAAGCTATGCTGATTCCAAGAAGCCTATAATTTTCAGAAGTTGACGTTTGTTGACAAAATGGCTCTTAAAGCTAGCCTTGGGCTCAGAGTTGCTCTGTGAGCACCCCCTTGGGCTCTCAGCCTAGCTTCCCTTTCTCCTCAGTCAGATTCCAGTTCTAAGAGCCACACATTTAGGAGTTGGGAGCCCTGAGTGGGGGGCACAGTTAGTGAGTAATGGGTAGTGACTTTGTACCCCAGGCCCTCAGCGCAGTGCTGGGGCAGAGAAAACAGCTGATAAGTGCATGGTGATTAGCTGTTGGTGGGATGAGGCCTCATCAGAAACCAGTGTAACAGGAGTGATCAGCCAACACCTGGAGCTTTACGGCTCACCAAGCGCTCTGCACACATTATCACACATATTGTCACAGCCATCCCAGATGAAGTAACATGCTCGGAGACACATCCAGGGTCACACAGCCAGTGTGGCCTCTTTACGCCCTCCTGGGGCCGCAGTGAGAAGCAAACGAGACAATACATGTGAAATGGCTTAGAAACCTGTGAGACACCATGTGAAGGTAAGATAGTTTAATGATGAGAGAGACAAGCCTCTTCCAAGAGATGTCCCAATTTGCACTTACAAGTTTTTTACTGTTTGTTTTTCTATTGCCGACATTCACAGCCATCCCTTAAAACAAAAGATTAAAAAGAGGGGAGAAGAGACCCAGCCAAACCAACACACGGACATCCAAACCCCAAGTTATCTGCA
The DNA here is from genome assembly GCA_028646595.1 of Phalanger gymnotis. Classification (NCBI taxonomy): domain Eukaryota; kingdom Metazoa; phylum Chordata; class Mammalia; order Diprotodontia; family Phalangeridae; genus Phalanger; species Phalanger gymnotis. The sequence goes on from CM053627.1 coordinate 30,004,807, forward strand.
GAGTTCGGTTCCACGTCTCTTCTTTAGAGCCGAGTGTGGCCATTATAATTTCACAGCATTCGGTTTTGGTTGTTTTGTTCTTGTTGTGGTTTCCGTTTGCACTGCTGTAAACAATGCACAGGCTCAGGGAGACCTGAGTTTAAATCCAGCCTCAGCCACTGACCAGCTGTGTGACCTTGGCCAAGTCACTAGACCTCGCCTGTCTCAATTTCCTCAACTGTAAAATGGGGATCAAACAGAACTCCACCCCCCCAGGCTGTTGTGAGGATCAGATGAAATCAGATTTGTAAAAAAGCCCTTAACACAGTGTGCCTGGCACACCTGAGGCGCTATGTTAGCTACTATTCTTATTTCTATTATTGTAACTGTGGTTCTCTAGGTTCTGCTCCCTTCGCTCCATAAAGCTTCATACTAGTTTACTTTTAAATAAAAATTGTCCACAACTGAGAAAATTCAGGAATCATCATAAAGAAAAGAATCCTTCTAGAGCGAAGTAAATCCAATTATATTTAGAATATATTTCTATTTACGTATTCGATTATATCTGTTATTGCACATTTGTGCTTTGTTTATCCAGGGTTCGGGGCTAGGAAAAGACAGAAAGAGGCCCCCACGGGGCTTACCTTCTGGGTCATCTCGGATCACCAGCAGCCCATTTCTGCACACAACTTTCCCCGTGGTAGCATCGATAAAGATCAGCGATGGAATGTTGGAAATTCGGTATTTGTTCCATAATTTAAGCTGTAAGAAAAAAAGAGGAAGTTGGTCAGGCCCAAAATACATTCATTAACTCATTCGGCAGGTCAGTTCCTCGAAAGCAGGGGTTGTTTTGTTTTGTTTGGTCTTTTTTTGCATCCTTCAAGCTTAGTGCACTGCCTGGCAGACAGTAAGCACTTAATAAATGCTTGCTGATTGACTGACTGCCATCTGTGTTACGCCAGCTCTTGCAGGGGGATATGGTATCAAGATCAAGGCATCTCAGAAGTCCTCCAGTCCAAGCCAGATTGGAAAAAAGAGTAAGAAAGCCTTACTGCCTAATAGAGGCACTAAGGACTGATAGACCCAGACAACGATAAGAGGAGAGGAACAGGCAACTATGAGATGAAGGAAGAATTGAAAGATACACCTTCTGGGTAGTAATAATCAGTGTCCTTAACATCCTATTGTACGATGAGCTGGTTGGCTGTGGGTCAATTAAAGCCATCATTCCCTCGGCCTTCAGTAAGCGTCCTGAAGACTTCACTCACCCAAGGGAAATATCATGAACCAAAAACAGGAATGGGAGATCTGACTGCCCTGAGCACATATACATGATGGGTGGTTATCCTCTTTCTTCCCTCCCCCTCGGGTCCTCCATCTATAAAACTTGGTGAAGGATCAGACATCTTTCAAACAAAATCAGATCTCTGGCTGGGTGAAGAAGACAGGAAAGGAAGCATTTCATTAACTTGCCATGTCATCATATACAGCAAAACGGTCTTCTGCTTCCCAGGCATGCCCTTAGCCCAGCGTAGAAAAGAAATAGGTGTGTCAAGCAGAAGGTTAAATATTTATATGTTCCCCAATTTCTCTACGTGGGAAATCTCTAGCTATTAGTTGTATTCTATTCAATTTGCTAATAAACAAAGGAAAGAAACAGTCTAGGAGCTGACACAATCTCTTAATCTCTGACACTCAAAACTCAACATTTTGTATTTGCTGATGTTTGACACTGGCCATGCAAACTGGCAGAAGGCCAAAGCCTCAAAGACATCAGGCTGAAAAGTCAAGCATAAAAATTCAATTCAATAAACCTCTGTTAAGTGCCAATGATAATAACAATGGAGATGTAAAAGATAAAATATGAGCAGTCCCTGCCCTCAGAGGGCATTCTCCTGGGGTGGAATTCCTCACTTCAAAATTTTTAGCGTCTTTCAAAGCTCATCTTAAGGAATTTCTATTTTATCCTAAAGCACTGACAATGTTTAAAAAGCAGGAGTGTGGTCAGACCTGTGCTTCCTGGAGGGAAGATTATCCTGGCTGCTGTGCGAAGGATGCCTTATTGAGATGACAGACCAGGGGCAGGGAAGCCATTAGCAGAGGCCCAGGGGAGAGGCGATGAGGGATTGCACCACAGTGGTGGCTGGGGCAGTGGAGAAAAGGGGATGGGTGTGAAGGATGGCAAGCATTAGCAAAACTGTGGGGAGGGCCAGGGGAGAATCTGGCACACCTCCTGAGACCACCATCACCCACCAGACCAGGACAGCCTCGTATTCTTTGCAGGCTTAAAAGCTCCTCAGACAAATACTTTTTCTGACAGTGATAAATCACTGAATCTTAGCATTAAGAGAGAAGCTAGGAGTTATCTCATTCAACCTTGGCCTAAAACACAAATCTTCTCTAGGACACTGCTCATCAGCTGGCCTCTTGACTTGAAAACCTCCAAGTACAGGGTGCTTACTATGTGGTATAGCAGAGTCCTGCATGGGAAGGAAGACCTGGATTTGAAGCCCAGCTCTGAACTAGGTGTATGAATGACCCTGGACAAGTCAGAATCTCTGAGTCTCAATTTTCTTATCTGTGAAATGGAAATAACCATTCAGATTTATAGAATCCCGACCCCCCTTTTTAAGGCTTCCAAATTCTTCTCCACAACCCAATGAGATAAGCAGCATTACTGTCTCTGGGAGCAGCCCCTTTCCCCTTTAGAATAGCTCCATTTGTTCAGAATTTAGTCCCTCTCACTTTTACTCCCCGCCCCAGTTTTGTGCTCTGGGGCCAAGCACCACAAGTCTGCCCTGCTCTCTCTTCCATGTGACAACCCAGTCTGGGAGGAGGGGCTTTGGAGGCAGCATGCAGAGTGGGCCTCACAGCTAGGAAGGCCTGAGTTCCAGTGCAGTCTGTGACCCCAGACGAGTCACTTAACCTCTTAGTGCTCCTGAGGTGCTGAGTCCGGGGAGTTTCTTCTTGTCGCCTAATGCGGTCACAAGTCCAGGCCCAATCCTATCTTTCCCAGCCCATTCTGAAACCTATGTCATTAAACAAAATCACAGCTATCAATTCACCTCTAAAAATGAAAGAAATGAAGAAAAGCCAGAGAATTTCCTCCTTGGTGTAGGTGCTGCTGTGGTAAGGGTTCCCTCTGCCAGCTCTGCAGGATACAGGCTGCTCTTTAGACAACATGGCTACTCCAGCAATGATGCTGTCGGGAATCAGCCTGACCAAAGGCTTTCTCAAAGAAAAAGAACTGCCCTAAATCCAGCCCTACGCAGCACACATGAAGGAAACCTGAAACTGCTGTTGTTACAATATTATTGGGATTTTTTAATCCAATGGCAGTTTAGGGCTCAGGGAAGAAAGAAAGGGAGATCAGGATTGCTCTAGAGGATTACTCAAAAGCAAGGCTTAGGCAGCTTCCAGCTGGTTCCCTCAAGGGCAAAGGTGGAAGGATGTCCCAACCTCTGTGGCAGGGGTCCACAAAGAGAACCTCGCCAAGGCTGGTTCACTCCTCTGTTTTTTCCTAGGGCTGGAGAACCTGGCTGGCTCCCCAGACCAGAAGTGACGTCACACCCACTTAAAAAACCAACACTGCAACATTCCAGAGAAACCCCAGATGGGATTCAGTTTAAATGCCCTGAGAGAGATGCGGTCAAACAACAAAACAAGACAATCTCAATTAGGACACAGGGATTAGCTGTCATTTAAACCCTGCTATAAAGAATGGGCTTGGAATGCAAGCTAGTGGTTGTGAAGACCCAAACATATTAATTTTGATGTCTGAATCAGAAAGTGCATGGAAGAGCTGCTTGCAGCCTGGCTCAGTCCATTCTGATGATTCTCTGGGGCACAAGCAGGCTGATTGGAAATGAGAAACGCATGCATCTGAAGAGCACTTGCCAAGATTCGCCACTGCCCTGGTTAATGGTCTCCTTCAATCTGGCGTGGCTTTCTAAAGTACACTGAACACTGAAAAATAGCTCTTAACGGATCATTTTAGTGCATGTCTGACCTCAGTTCACCTTATCTTCTAAGGAATTCAGTTGTGATGGCTACTTCCTTTCCCCACTTTTGTTTCTGCTGCTCTAATTTTCTCTCATCCTTAAAGTTATTCCTTAAAAGAAAACCAGCCTTTCTGCCTTTGTGCAAAATATAGGATGCTACAAGCAGGACAGAATGGAAAGCTCAAAAATCCTCACTGAGCAGCTGCTGTAATCTGGAAATTATTCAAACTCCCAGGTCTGGACGCTGTCTGAGTCTCTCGATTTATACCTTGCCTTTAGGAAGGCAAGTGGCTCTAGCCTCTGGGCCTGCGTGGCTGACTATCCACATGGAAGCATCTCTTGGGACAGAGATATCCGTTGTCACGTGGCAGCATATTCTCTAGAGCTTAATCAGTCTTATGGGTAATGAGTTCTTCATTTCATTCCTTACTTCCAGCAAGAGATTCCTGATTCCATTGGCGCAAGCACTCCCCACAAGGACCGCTTACAATCTCTTCTCTCCTTTGGAGATGGCTTTGTGCAATGCTGGGGCTAAGATATTCATTCCCTAAGGACTGAGCCTCTGTTGGGGAGCCTTATACACTCACTCAGACTGTTCCTCGGATAGCACACACAGAATTTGTTTCTGGGGCTCACCTGTCTGTCCTGCTGGGACCTGATAGAGAACCCACTGCCATCCCTATGATGTAATAAGGCTATGGAGGAATAAATAATCATAACAACAGTAACAACCACCGTTTAGGTAGCACTTCAAGCTTTGCAAAGTTCTTTACGTAGTTCTTCCTTATCCGATCCAATTATGTTATAGGAGGCACCCAGGAAATAGTTGGTTTCTCTCTCTCACCTCATTTGAGAGAGAACTGCTTGCCAAGTCTTTGTCTATTATACTCCCACAACATCTTCTGTCCATCCCCTTCTCTGTCTTTGCACACAGCCACCGCCCTTGTTTGGGTCCTCGTCATCCGATGACTATTACAACAGCCTCCTCGTTGGTCTCTCTGACTCAAATCTCTCAAGTATTCCAATCTACCCTACATACAGCTAGAAAGGAATTTTCCTTAAGGGCACACCTGACCATGTCAATCCCCCACTTAATAAACTCCAGTGCCTCCCTCAACAAGAGGATAAAATATAAATTATCCTGCTTGGACTTTAAAGCTCTTTCTAACCTGGCTTCAACCTAATTTTCTGGCCTTACCCTCCATCCTTCTCCTTTGAGCCCTCTTCAGTATGGCAGGCTGGCCTTCTTGATGTTTTCCATTCATGCCATACCACCTCCCATCTCCATGTATCTGCACACCAAAGCTGGATCCCTTGCCTGAGAGCCTTCCCTCTTTACCTCAGCTACTGCAATTCTGCTTTGCTCACAGAGCACAGTGCCTTCTTTGATGTGGTATATCATGCTGGGTGGTCCTTTGCCAGCATCTCCCATGTCACACAATCAATTCCAAAATTCTTCAGAGAGACCTGGAGAGTGCCCCTGTATCACTTCTTCTGACCACCAAGTGAGTACCTTCCTTGTGCGACTTCTTTGTAAAATAGTATTTTAGGAAAGCGTGTATTTGGCATTTGAACAACATGACTGGCCCATCAGAGTTGCCCTCTCTGCAGTTGAGTCTGAATGCTTGGCAGTTTAGCTCGAGAAAGGACCTCAGTGTCCGGTACCTTATCCTGCCAGGTGATCTTCAGAATCTTCCTAAGACAATTCAAATGGAAGTGATTCAGTTTCATGGCATGGGTGCTGGTAGGCTGTTCAGGTTTAACAGGCATACAACTATGAGGTCAACACCACGGCTCTGTAGACCTTCAGTTTGACAAGCAGTCTGATACCTCTTCTGTCCACACTTTCTTTCAGAGCCTCCCAAACACTGAGCTAGCTCTGGCAAGGCATGTGTCACCCTCATCATCAATGTGAAGTATGCTGCCAAAGTAAGTGAACTTATCCACAGTATTCAAAACAAGTAATAGATGGTTCCATGTATGGATGGTGTGGTGCTGGCCAGTAAAGAACCCATGTTGTAGCTCAGGCTCAGAGACTGCATTGAGTGTATAATCATCTACAAACAAAAAGTGGAACACCAACTCTCCCTCCTGCTTAGTCTTGACTTGTAGCCTTTTCAAGTTAAATAATTTACCATTAGTGTGGTAGCTGACCTTGATGCCGTTTTTGTCCTTGTTGAAAGTGTCCGACAACATCATGCTTTAAAAAGCACGGGGGCAAGCACACAGTCTTGCTTCACTCCATTGATGACTGGGAAAGCTTGAGACCATTATCCATTATCTAGAACTGGGAAAGCATGTTGTCATGTTGACGTACGATACCGATGAGTTTCTCTGAACGCCCACATTTTACCATAATTTTCCACAAGCTCCCATGATTAACAGTAACAAAGGCCTTGTTCATATCTATGAACATTGTGTACAGACCTCTGTTCTGCTCCTGGAATTTCTCCTGGAGTTGTCAGGCAGCAGCCAGTGCTACATTGACTGTTCCTTGGACCTTTCTGAAGCTACACTGGCTCTCAGGTAGATGACCATCTTCCAGGTGAAGGATCAGCCTATTGAGGACTCTGGCAAGAATCTTGCCAGCAATGACTGAGCGAGGGATCCCTCTGTGATTGTCACAGGACAATCTATTTCCTTTACCTTTATAGAGATGGACAATGGAGGCATCCTTGAACTCCTGAAGGATAACCTCCTCTTGACAAATAACCTGGAAAATTTCAACTTTCATAGGAGCTGTGGACCCTTTGCCTTATAAATCTCAGCTGGAATAGAATCAGCACCAAGCGCTTTGCCACATGAGAGGAGCTGAATGCATTCAAAACCTCTTTTTCAACTGGAAGTTCAGCTAAAGAGGGATTGACTTCAACCTGAGGTATATGATCAGTGGCTTCAACATTGACTGATGGTGGTCTGTTGAGAACACCATGGAAGTGTTCAGCCCATCTCTCCAGGATCATGTTCTTATCACTAATCCATGTGGCTCCATCAGCACTGAGTAGCTGAAATGGGCCATAGGTCTTTGGCCCATAAATAGCCTTAAGGCATCATAAAAGCACTTTGGATTGTTACTATCAGTGTAAAACTGAAGTTTATCTGAGCCAAGAATCCTGCATCTCTCTAAGCTTCACTTGCACTTTACTTTTGATACAGTTAAATGATGCCTTCTTAGAGATGGACATACTATCCTTCTGGTAAACCCTGTGGAGTTCTCATGTTTTGTTTAGCAGCTTCTGAATGTCCCCATCATTTTCATCAAACCAGTCTTGATGTCTGTGAATGTTCTGGCCCAGATGAGTAAATGCAGTACTGTACACCAAATCTCTGAAAGGTGTCCACTTCTTTTCTGCTTCAAGTCAATGATCAGTCCAGCTCTCTGCGCCACATATCGCCTTTGTCACTCTCATCTGGTCTTTCCTCTTTAAAATGACACAGTCTATTAGATGCCAATGTTTGCTATGAGGGTGCATCCACAAAGTTTTATTGCATTTAGGTAAACAGAAGGTAGCATTGGTGATGAGAACATCATGAGACACACAAGTCTTCAGTAATAAGTGACCACTGCTGTTGCAGTTTCCAGTTCCATTCCTCCCAAAGATTCCCTGCCATGTCTAGTAGTTTATGCCTACCCTTGCATTAAAGTCACCCAGAATTACAGGCTTGTTCTCTTTTGGCACATTGATGATGAGGGTCTCCAGGCTTTTATAAAATTCTTCTTTGACCTCATCTGGGTTTGTCCTGGTGGAAGCACAGGACTGATGATGGTGGCGTGGCGCTTCCCTGCAAGTGGCATTCGAATTGTCATGAGCCTGTTCACTCCTTCTGGCAGACATACAAGCCTGCTGACTAGATTAATTTTAACTGTGAAACCCACTCTAGCTTCACAGTACTCCCCAATCACTGCAGCCACTCGAGAAAAACATGTATCCAGCACTTACTTCAGTAAGTTGGCCTTCATGTGTCAGCCTTGTTTAACTCTGGGCTCTTATTTGGATGCGGTACCTGCTGAGTTCTCTCCTTACAAGAGCTGTTTGTCTTTCAGGTCTACTGGATTTCATGTTGTCCATAAGTGTGCACACATTCCACATACTAAAGGTGAGTAATCTTAAAGCGGTATAGGTGATCTCTTATGATCTGTGCACAAACTGGATTTAAGTGAGGCAGAATTGCTTGAAATTGTTGGCCTCACTCCCTGTTCCAGAGTCATCGAAGTCCAGTGGCAAGACAGAAGTCAAATGACTGGTGATGGCTCAGGATGCAGTGGATGACCTTGATGTCTTTGATATCTAGCCAAGCTCCAAGCTCTCCACAGTACCTCCACAGCAGTCTTCATGGCTGCTGGAACAAACTGCTCTCATCCACCCATTCTGCAGGGGAAGTCTTCGTATGCTTGGTGTAGACAACCCCATAACTCACCAAAGGGTCTGAGACTCCTTGGTTACCCTCAACCTGGTTTAGCCAGTTTGCTGAAATGGTTTGCCTAGAAGCTACAGCTTCTTGGGGGCCACAGATGACAGCTGGGCAAATCAGGTTGAAAGGAAAGGTGGAAAGCAGCCCTCATACCAGAGGGACCAGTCTTCCCTGAATACACCCTTAACACATTAGCAAAGGGGCTAGGCAAAGTTTGGGCTTTCCTTTCAGGTACTTCACAGCCCAGAAACAACTAAGAGGAACACACCACCTTTTCCCCTTATTTGATTTTTTGAAGTTGATCAAATAACTCACTTCCTCATTGAGATACTGGGGACAGAGACAGGGCTTTCCCCCATGGCAGGTGGAATGTTTATCCTTCCTGACATGCCTTTTTGATATCCAGATTTAAAAGGTTCATCTTGCAATGTAACAAATGCAGTAATTAGGGTCTGCTTCTTTAAAGTATAATTATAGAGATTTGCTTTTCTCTTAACCCAAGAAGGCTCAGCATTTGGTTCTGACAGAGATCACCACTTTTATTCCTTGACATTTTGGTCAGGATGACTAAAGCCTAAAAAAGTTAGAGTACTGAGGAATTTAGCTGGGGATGAGCCAGTTGAGTCAGGCAGCCAACTCTGGCTGCATCAGATACTAGAAGACCTACCTGCTTAGATAGGGATCAGGAGATCTATTATCCATTTGAATAAGGAAAAAGGGGGGGGGGGAGGCCAAACTGACTTCCTTCAAAATCCAGCTCAAAAGTTACCTTCTATGAGAGGCCTGCCCTAGGCCCTACAGCTGCTCCAGGCGTCTCCTCTGAGCTTATCTTGTAGACGCTGGTTGTTTCTACCTATTTGTGCACATGTTGTTGTCTTCTTCATTAGGACATGAGCTCCTTGAGGCCAGGAGCTGATTTTACTTCTTCTTTCTATATGTAACACCTACCACAGTGCCTGGCACAGAGTTAAGTGCTCAACTTGCTTGATAAAATTGCCCCAAAAGGTAATGATCCTGATTCATACTTCTGTGGCTTGGAGCAGCCAAGTTATTCTCATTCCAAGGTTGTTTCTCTTCCTCAGGCACTTGTGTGGTGACCCTGATGTTTGCCCCCAACCTCCAATGGAATATGAAGCTCAACTGTCCATAAAACTCAACTGTTTAGGGAATCAGTCCATCAGTTTTTAAGACCTTTGTCTTTCTAGCAAAGTGACAGCCCATTCATTCTTTGAAGGGTGGAAACTGCAAAAAAGAGAGTACTGGGAAGACTGCCTCAAGTTGGTGAAAATCAAAAGGATGACAAGATGGGTGGGACCATCCAAATGGGAAATTTAGGCTATCGAGTTACTTGCAAAGTCTCAACTCCTCCCCTCCTGGCGGCTGGTTATGGTTAGCTATTCAAAAGCTGTGGTCTGAGCCATCAGCCTAGGAATGCTGGCCAGAGAAAAGCTGGGACTCTTTAAAAATAACCCCTTTAAACAATGACACAAGTATCAAAAGGAACAGTGAGGGGAACCAATAAATTCTGTTAAAAATGCAAAATAGGAGACCCAAATCACAAATTAATTTGAACCAGGGATGAGATTTGTGAATGCCCATAGATGCCACAGGAAAATGCAACGTCAGCTACTTCTGAAAAGCCTTTGCTCTGGAGGATGACCCAGAATGTGCCTCTTGCTGGGAGGATTTGATCTTGGACTTGACTGGGGGGTGGGGGTGGGTCTCAGCTCTTGTTTCTCAACAGCTGCTGTAAATCTGCAGGATCAAGCCAAAGCTAACACAGATGTGGGATTAATCAACAGGCTCCTTTAGATGGATCAGCTGATCCTTTTCCGGCAAACTCTGAAGCTTGTCCAGTTGCTGGGTGCTGGCTAAATGATACAGTCTGCTGTCTGCAGGAAGCCACTGAGAAGTGGATCCCCAAAACATGCCTCTGCTCTCTCCAAGCAAACGTGACCGATGAACATCATTTACCCAATCAGAAAATTCCACCAATTAATTCTAAAACCCTCCTGACATCAACACCTTCTACTAAATACTGCGGCATCACCACTATGCATGTTGAGCCCAAGAGGCAAACGACGCTGCAATCACTTTACGGAGGCTTTAAACATTTTGCATTCAGAGCATGACACTAAATATGTAACTTAGCCCTGCGCTGGAATGCTTTGTGAAGACCACGTCTGTTATATTTTCTTAGATGGGAAAACCCTGTCCTAGAGGCCCTTGCTAGACACTTAAGGGCACTCTTTTGAAAGGCTTAGTTATTTGACATACTTTGGGGTAGGATAATAGCTTCGGCATCTCAGAGCTGGAAGGGGCCTTAGAAGGCTTTTAGTCCAAACCCCTTAGCTACAGAAGAGGCAAATGAGGCCCAGAAAGATTAAATCGCTTGCCCAGAGTCCAACAGATAGTGACGAAGGAAGGGCTCCACCCCAGCCATCATTCTATAATGAGCTGACTCCTGGCTAGTCTTGAGACACATATTCTCCAGGCTCTCCTGGATCCACTGAGCTATTAAAAATGTCTCATGGGAGCCTAGCCAAAGAGACTCCTTTGTCCCATGATCCCACTCCTGGGTATAATGCCTCAAGGAGGTTAGAGGTAAAATATTTACAGCAGCACCTTTTGTAGTAGCAAAGAACTGAAAACAAAGTAGATACATATCAACTAAACACATGGTGGTCCTTGAATGTAATACAATGCTGCTGTGCTGCATGAAAACAGGGACGTGATGAATCTGGAGAAACAAAAGGAGAATTCTTGGAACTGAGGCAAAATGGAGTTAAGAAGAACCAGGAAAATGGATGCGATGAGATGACTAGATTAATATTACTATGACAAAACAATCAAAACTGAATGGTGTCAAATACTGAGTGCTAAGCCAGGCCCCAGAGGGGAGCGGGAAAGGACGGCCCTCCTTCCAGTCTTTGAAGAGATGGGGCACTACAAGGATGGGACATCACATAGAATGTTGGATTTGGTCCATATGCCAGCTGGCTTGGAGGAACTACTTTTTCTCCTCAATTTTGTTCTTTGTTATAATAAATGGCTCTCAAGGGGTGGAAGGGGAGCATATATTAAATAATAGAAAAACAGAAGATAAAGATAAAAATATTAAATTAGTAAAAAAAAAAAAACCAAACAAATCAAAGAGGTCACTTTGCCAAACAAATTAGCCCAGTGTTGGTCAAACAGTGATTTAAATGGCTGAGGCAGCCTGTGGCATAGTGGATAGCATGCTAGGTCTGGAGCCAGAAAGACCTAAGTTCAAAGCTGGCTTCAGCCATTTAAGAGCTGTGTGAGCCTGGGCAAGTTACTTAACCTCTCTTTGCCTCAGTTTCTGCATCTACCTCCTGGGGTGGTTGTGAGAATCACATGAGCTAGTTATCGTAGAGTGCTTACTTAGCAGCGTGCTTAGTACATAGTAGGTGCTGTAATATAATTGTTAGCTATTATTTTCATCATTATTATTAGGGGCATAACACCATAACTAGGCGATAATGGATTGAAATTCCTTCTACTGATATGTCCCCTTCCTATATCCTCCTCACTTTCTTTTATCCTTTCTTTATCTCGGACTAACGCAGAGAATACTCTGGCCAGATGAAGCTCATTCCAGCTTTGCTACTTACAACCTATAAGACTCTGGGCAAGTCACCTAACTCTCTGAGACTCGGTTTCCTCATCTGTAAAATGAGAGGGTTGGCCTATTTGGCCCCTGAGGTCCATTGCTATGATTATATCTCTGAAGCTAGAAGGGACCTCAGAAGCTGCCTAATGCACCCCCTTCACTTTACAGATGAGGAAACTGATGCCCAAGGAGGTTACGTGACTTGCCCAGGGTCAAAGAGCTTCAGAATTGTAGAGCTGGAATTTTAACCTGGATGCTCTGATTACCAGTTCAATGATTTCCCTGATGCAGCAGGACAGAGCTAGTCTGAGGTATTATTAGTTAGTAAAACAACAAAGCCCTCTTAATGGTTTCTGGAGGCAAATGGAGGTCAGAGGATGGGGCTTTGGCTTTGCTGCTTACCACCTCTGTGTGACTGAGCTAGTCATTCCCCTCTCTGGGTCTGCTTCCTCATCTGCAAAATGAGGGGAGTAAGGTCCTTCCTATGTCTGATCTAGGATCCTATGGTTTAGAACTGTGAAGGAAGTCGTCTTAACAATCCTTCACCAGTTGTTCAGAGGGCAGATGCTAGGGGCAATCAGAAGGTAGGTAGGGGAAACACCTTGTTCCTCCTGATTCCTCTGGTTGAATAAAGTTGCCCTGATACCTCTCTGCTTCTCAGCAGGGAATTAAAGAGGGAAGAACAGGCTAGTTGTAGCAGGTTACAAATAAGAAATCCTGTCTCCTTTCTCTTGGCCTCTGCCCAAGGCAGTGAACAGTTTAGGCTTTCCAAGTGAACTTACAATCAGCGTGCACTTGGGCAAGGAAGAAGGGCCCAGAGAGGATGTTAAAAGAACTTCAATCATCATCAGGCTAGGAACAGCCCAGAAGGCTGAATGAAACCAGAGTTCTGAAATTCAGAGGGCTTAAATACTTCCCCTCTGAGGGCACCTAACTCCCAGATTGTTATTATGGCATTAAAAACAAACAAACAAGAAAACCCAGCTCACTCAGGTTAGGTCAGGAAGAGTTATTTATTCTGGACTGAGGCATCTGATGTGGTGGATTTGATGTCAGAAAGACCTGGGTTCAAATCCTACCTCAGGCACTCACTGGCAAATTACTGAACCTCTTAGGTTTCAGTTTCTTTATCATTAAAATGGGATGGGAAAGAATCAGACTTGGTGACCTCCAGAATCCTTTCCAGCTCTAAATCTATGATCCTAGGAAACAATGCAGGTTTTTCATTAAATGCCTGCTTTGTGAAAATTGAAATACAAAGATAGATATGATATGACAAAGAACCCATTCTCAAGGCATTCAGTGGAAGGAGAAAAAGGACTTGCACACAAATAGTATTAGGCAAAGATGTGTGTCTTAAGTGCAAGAGAGAGAAAATTTTTAGTTGGGAGGGGGAAGGGTGTCTTGTTGGTAGCAGCTGAGTTGGGTCTTGAAGGGAAAAATTTCAACAGGTAGAGACGGAAGGGGAATAGCAAGCCTGTAAAAGCTTGGAGTGTGGCATGAGCAGAGATGGGAGAGGGCAGGGCAAGAACAGTGGAAGAAAGTGTCCCAGCTTAGCTGGAGCCCATGGTGGTCTAGTAGGAGGTAAGGCTGGGAAGCCAGGCTAGAGTCAAACTGGAAGGCCCTGAATGGCCACGGCCATACATTAGTTCTGAGATAAGGGGGAGTCACTAAAGATTTGGGGCTGCGTTTGAAAGATGATTTGGGTACTGAAGTGAAGGATGAATGGAGAGGGAAGAGACCAGAGGCAGACAGACTCCTTTCTGGAAGATGAAAAGAAGTCAAGGCCTGAATGAATGACTTGCATTTATAGTGTGTTTGAAGAGAAGCTAACCTAATAAGTGCCGGTTACCTCCAGGCCAGGCAGGCACCAAAATTTTGCTGATTTCTTGTGCCCAAAGGGGCAAATACTTCCTTACTGTGGGCTTCTTGTACATTAAAAGGTCCTATATCCTGCCAGTGGGTGAGAAATGCCTGTCTTCATCAAAAGAAAAGTTGTTTTCATCAAGTACCAAACCACAGCATGCAGTTCTTTGGGCTTCCACCTCGCTCTGTTATTTGGGGCTGCTCTGTGCTGTCAAATAGAATGAAATGTCCTAGAAGAAAGAGCCAGGGCTTTCTCTTTGTTCAAACCAAATACCACCCCATCTCTGCCTCTAAAATCCTTTTTACCAGGGTGGCTACAGGGCTTCCAACAATCCTTAATCTTTCATTTAACAGATGCATTTTGCTTTGTGGAGTCATGGGCGAGTCCTTCAATATGCTGACCATTTCTATCGTAAGGCCCGTATAACAGGATTTGGGTCCCTAGCCAACACAGTCCAAAGACCACATGGGTCCTTAATTAATAGCATCTGATGAGCATGAATAGGGCTGTGACTCTTAGAGTTTCTGGCATCAAAATCTGACCAGTCAATGCCAGGGATGCAACCTGAAAGATTCCCAGGCCAGCGTAGAGTGCTTTGACAGGGACCAACTGCAAACAGCCAAACAAATCTCCTCTGACAGAAGAGAAGAGCTGAGGAATGGGGGCTCACGGGCTTTTCCCTTCCCTTTCTCTAAGGATAGTTTTAGGTGGAAGCAGAGCATATAAGCTGGTACACATAGAGGGGAAGCCAAACTTTAAACTGTAATATTTCAAATCAAATCCACACGACCAACTCTGTTAACAGTGGAAGCAAGATGTTTCCCAGGGCAGCTGTGTTGGGCAGCTTTTGTTTTCTTTCAAGGAGGGGAGCTCTGGAACACAGCAGAGGGCCACTGAGTTCAGACTGTAACAGCTGAACGACAGTGGGGCCGATGGCTGCCTCGTGGGCGGATGCTGCTTCAGGGCGCCTGGGGAGAACCGACAGAAGGTAGCTCTGCCTGCCCCAGTGGGCTCCAGCGCCAAGGTGCCAGCAGGAGAGCTAAGGAGAGAAAGGGATGGCAGGCTGAGTCCCCGAGATATACAAGAAGGGAAGCTTAGGGGATAAACTGGTCAATGAGTTCCTAAGGCTTTCTCCAAAGACATGGAACTGGTGACCTCTTCCCTCCCACATGCTTCCCTTGAGGGAGTTAGTCAATTCTGTTCACAGCCCATTAATCATCACATTTAATTACAACAAAACTTCATTTCAAAGCAATTCCTGCTATAAAATGCCTTCTCAAAAGACCCAGCCTGAAACTGGCTTCAACAGAGGGAGGTAGCCAAAAAGGAAGGGAGCAAAAGTTTCAGCCTTCTCTCCTAGACTCTATCCTGGAATATGACCTAATAGCAAGCAGTTCTCCTAGAGGTTTGCAAAATGCTTTACAAAACTGTTATATCATTTGATCCTCACGATAACCCTGGGACATAGAGGGTGCTATTATTGCCTTCATTTTATAGATAAGAAAACTGAAGCTAAGAGCAGTTATGCAGCCTGCCCAGGGTCACACAGCTAGGAGTGTCTGAGGCAGGATTTGAACTCAGGACTTTCTGATTCCAGGCCCAACATTCTATTCATTTTGCCACTCAATTAACTGTGGGGGAGCTAGCCACTCAAACTCACACTCTCATCCTCAGGGGCCATGGGTCCACCCAGCAATGGATCCCTGGCCTTCTTCACTGAACATGGATTTTAGAAGCCTCTGATGGGAGATAATTTGGCGCTAGTCAGAACTTCTTGAGACTTTGGACCAGAGCCGATGCCTTGGATATATTTTTGTTCAGCTAGTTGTACTGTCTGAGGGTCCACTGACATGGGCGCTCTCCCTGTTCCTCAAACACAACATCATCTCTGAACTCTGGCTTAATCTGAAGCTTGGAATGCTCTTCCTCCTCACTTCCGCCTCCTGGCTTCCTTCAAGACTTGGCTCCAATCTCACCTCCTCCAAGAGGCCTCTCCTACTCCTATCCACTTTACCACCTTCACTAGACTCCCTCCATTCACAATTGTATAAATCTTGTGCTCACATAGTTCTTTTCCCATTTACGACAATATAGGTCTCACGTGCACATAGTTATTTGTGTGTTGTCTCCTCTATCGGGTCCTTGAGGACGAGGGTGGAGCTTCGGCCTTTGTGGATCTCTCCATGCTTCACACAGTGCCTGCTGCATAGTAAATGCTTGTTGATAATGATCCGGGGTGTACTTTTGGCTGCTGGTCCCAGTGTGGGGACCTAGGCCTCAGGGGCTCCTCTTATTCTCCCACCCCATGAGTTCTAGGGGACCTCTCTTCACTTCTATACAGTCTTACTCCTGATCTCCCATGATATTTGGCTTTAAAATCACAAATGTGGGAAAAGAAACCAGAAGGTTTCAAATATGATACTTAAAACGGCTCACTCATTCAAAGGGCTTGGATGTACTAACCTTGTGATCCTGTCCACTGGTGCTGGGGAATATCTCTTGGCCAAATCTAGGACTTCAGAGCATTTGTAGTGCCAACTGAAGAATCCCATTACAATGCAAATACAACTTCCGGCACTAAGAACCAAAAAGCCAGGAGATGAGCAGTTTGTTTTCAGTACAAAGCAACATATGGCTCCCAGGTGCTGGCCAACACCACAGAAGGAAAGGAGCAGCCGGTCCTTTCTTCAAATGTCAGTCTCACTGACGAAAGGGATTTCCTAAAGCTGGTGCCTGATGCATAAACCTCCATCATGCCGAGGAGTCTGGAATAGCAACGAGGCTGCCAGAAACAACAGGCTAACGGTCACATAAAGAGAGGGAATAACAGTGGCTACCTAGGGCTGCGATTCAGGATGAGTCTTTCTGGGGCATCTGCATATGGGTCTAAAGGGCAAGTAATAATGACTGAGGCACAGGACAAAGATTCAGAAAATACCAGCCGCTAGTCAGTCAATAAGCATTTGTGGAGCACTTACTACATGCCCAGCACTGTACTAGCCTGGGGATACAAGGAAAGACAAAAACAGCTTCTGTTCTAATGGGGAAGACAACATGCAAACAACTAGGCACATGCAGATATGGACAGAGCAGATAGGAAGTTTCCAGGAAAGCCATTCACTCTTCTGAGCCTCCACTTTTCCCAACCTGTAAAATGAAGGTACCTGTCCTGCCTACCTCATAGGGTTGTCCTGAGAGTCCGATGAGATGGTACATGTGAAAGAAGAGCTCTGCATGCCACAAGGGCTAGTCCAGGCAGAAGGACAAGGTCCTCTAAGAGATGAGAATTCTTGTTCATCCCATTTCTGAACCCTCTGTGGACAGCACCAGTAACACACTCCAGTTTAGCCAGACATGCTATGAATAGTGTGGCTTTTCAATTATTCACGGCAAAGTCTTATTTATCTGCCCCTCTAAAAGCCCAGAATCTTGTCACGGGAAGTTCACTTTTACAACGTGAAATTCATCTACACGTAAAGAGGCCTCTAAGTGTTTTCACTGAGAGAAAAAACTCCAAATCCTCGTGGGAACTTGGGTCAGAAGAAAGAGTAAGCCCAGAAAAAGAATCGGAGGAGGAAGTAAAAGCGAGCCTCCTTCCAGACCCTCAGCGTTCTCTACCAGGACAACGTTCTCCACTTCCATGCCCTGGAACCTTGGGCTCCCATGTGCCCCAGGCCTCCACCCTCTCCCCAGCCTGACATTTGCTAACTTTCCCCTCTCATGTATTACAGCTAGGGGGCGCCACGATGCACAGAGCTCTGGGTCTAGAGGCAAGAAGATGGAGTTCAAATCTGACCTCAGACACTTACTAACCGGGTGACCCTGGGCAAGTCACTTAACCTCTATCTGCTCAGTTTCCTCAGCTGTGAAATGAGGATAATAATAGTCTTTACCTTCCAAGGTTAATGATTGTAAGGCCCTTAGCACATTGCCTGGCATATGGTGAGCTCTAGATAGGTGCTAGCTATTGTTATTGTTAGAGAGGAAGCTCTTTGAGGGCAGGAACTACTTTACTTGTATTTGCATTTCTAACATTTAGTATAGTGCTTGGCACAGAGCACGTGCTTAATAAATGCTCTATCATCTGTCCATCCACCCACCTATCCAGGAACGTGATGTTGTCCTAAGGAGCCTGCCTCAGACCACCACTTCCATTTGCAGCTGATACCCCAGCTAAGTGCTACAGAAAGCTTTATGTTTCTCTACTGCCTTAGGTCAGCGGGCTAAGGACTCAAGCCAACAGATTGGAGAGGCAAGGGCACTGGCAAAAACATGCAGAGGGCCAACCTCAGTGAAAGCAAGGATGTCCACTAAGAACACCTCAACAAAGGAAGGCTGATCCCCCAAGACAGGGTACTGTGGGGGCAAGTTCTATTGGTACAAGGTTGTATGGTGAGAATGAGAGCGCTAAGTGTGCATGTGTGTGTGTGTGTGTGTATGCGCGCATGTGTGCATATATGCGGGTGGGCAGATGCACACATTCTTTGCTGCTTTCACATTATTATTAAGGATTATAATCAATACTTCCATTGCACCTTAGTGTGTTGCCCAGCCATCGCAGAATAATGATGGGACTTCTAGAATAATGGGGACTAGTTCCCAGGAAAGGTAGAGACAAATTTGATTGAGTTGGCAAATAAGAGACTGGGGTGGAATTATGCATCCAGTCAGCAAGGTCAGTGGCAGCCTAATATCTGGACATCCACCCCTTTCCTTCATTGTTGAGCTCATGGGCTGTATAGCAGAAAGGAAGCAGGGCTGCTTCCCTGGATCTTCAGTCATGTGTGCCCCCTTGCAAGGCAGTCAGTGCAAGCCTTGCCAGAAGGACTGATATGGGACACTGAACATGAGGCCCAGCTCTGGCACTCAGAAATTGTACTCCTGGGCCAGCACATCTCTGAGGTGCCTCCTCAGACTGCTTTTAGGAGACACTCTGCAAACACACAAGCGCCATTCAAGACATGGGGGCTCAAAGGCCAGCTTTGGAGTCAGAAAGCTCAGGCTAGCATTCTCCTTCTGTAAACATGCCAGTTATGGGACCCTATGGCGCCAATGCTGGTAGACTGGCACTGGGAAGTTATTATTTTTTACAAGTCTCATGTCAGGATCTGTTTTTTTCCCTTTTAATGTATCAGTTACATTTCATAATCAAGACTCTTCCTCTTCCCAGAGAAAAATTATATTTAAAATTATATATTGCAAATTATAATAAGGAATTTTAAAAAAGAATAGAAAAAAGAACTCAGCCAAACAAAACAACATATTGAAAAAGTCTAGCACTGTATGCAGCGTTCTGCCCCCAGAGTCTTCCACTTTACAAAGAAGCAGGGAGGTCTTGCCTTCTTCTGTCTTTTCCTTGGGGCCAAGCCTGGTCTTCAGGATTTTGCAGCATTCATCTTCAACTGTTCTTCTGTTGTTGTTCCTATTTACCTTGGTGCAGTCACTATGTACATCGTTCTCCTTATTCATCTTTCTTTTTTCTGTATCAGTTCATATGTTTTCCAAGGCTAAGAACTATGTTCATAATATTCACTGTTTCTTACAGCTAGGATTGTGGTAGTAAACGTTTAACAGCTGATTTGTCAGGGAAAAAATGTGCATGACATAGCTTTAAATGTAATGTACAGTAGTAGTCTAACACTTTGGTAAGTCTAGACAATCAACAGAATAATAAATCAAGTCCTGATCTGCAGCATTTGCCAGTTTCTGAGGTATAAAAAGAAAGTTTATGCTGAAAATTTAACAATCAGCTCATGCTGGCACCCGGTTAGAGCAGTCATAACCTACTACCTTCAGGTACCACACCTGGTTTAACTACTCCTCGACCTATGAGCACACACTTTGTCTCCAGTCCTCTGCTACTACAAAAAGAGCTGCTATAAACATCGTAGTGTATATGGGACCTTTCTCTTCATTAAAGACACAGGGGAGAGAATTTCTTCACCAAGAATTCTCCTGAGGCAGTGAGGTGGTCTATGTGGAGGCTAAAGTGCTAGTTTGGGAGCCAGAAAGAGCTCATTCCTTTCTCTGATACTTACTAGTACGTGACCTTGGAGGAATCACCACAACTTCTCTGCTTCAGTCTCCTCATTTGTAAAATCAAGGAGTTGGTTGATGGCTTCCAAGGTCCCTGCCCCTCTGAATCTATGGTGCTATGATCCCCTGAACCAATAACGCCAATCTCAACAAATGATTCCTACCATTACAAATGGAGAGCCTTTGGAATCTTGGACCACATTCTATTTCTTTGTATTTCTGGCATCTGGTGGAGTGGCCTACAGAGCAGGCACTCAATAGATGTCTGCTCTTGTTGATTATAATTTGACCGTGGTGCAGGTGAAAGAAGGAAGAATAAAGCAAGGAGATAAGATGGTTTCTACTGTCCCCTCCAGCTCTATAAACTATGATCCTCAGGGGTATTTCTGTTTCTTGGAGCACACACAGCTTGGGGCTCTTATCACTGGACTGGTTTCCTTATCTGTGCAAAGCGAAGGTAGACTCAGTGATCTCTGAGGTCCCTTCTACTCTAAATTTCTGATCCTAGGCCTAACAATTGTGAAACGGTAACACACACACACACACACACACACACACACACACACACACACACACACACACACACACACACCTGAAAAACTCCTGCAACTTTCAGTAGATTCGGAGGATGTCCACAGATTTCGCTGTTATAGTAAGTGGGATAAGATTTCTCTGCATACTTTTGAAAGCAAAAATAAGAGGAAGAAAGGTGGTGTCTCTTGGAATCTACAGAGATGTTTACCATTTCAGCCACATACCTGTCTGTCAGTGGTTCTCAGAACAACCCTCTCTCAATTTCCTGGTTCTGTGATTTTATCACGTTGCTCTAGCTGGGCAGGCCCTATTTCTTGGCACAACTCTCTGAGTACCCAGTTATCAACCCCTTGTTACCTCTTTTCCTGCATCAGGAAGTCCCAAGCTGAGCCCAAGCCAAATGACAAGAGAAGGAAAAAAGGAAGCATTTAAAATGAGGTGAGAAATTTCCAGCCGGGGGAAACAAAAAGACCCAACTGGGCAGAGAGAGAGGACTGCTTGGAAGAGGCCCAGCACGAAACATCGCCATCTACCAAGCGATTCTGCAATCTTGTGGGCTCTAAACAGCTCTATGGAGACTAGCTAGCTCCAGTGGTATCTGCCTGCTGGCCATGCCTAGAGTGAAGGGTATTTTTGCCTATACTCTGGGGATCAGGCTGCAGCAACAAGATGCCTGTATACAGAAAAGGATTACGGCTTATGAAGCATTTCTTGTTTTAATATGGCTATAATTGCTTTTCATTGTTCCCCTCCTCAGACTCTTGAAATGAAAGGGTTGCAGAGCACAATGAAATAAATAACAGCCGAGAGAAAGGAAGAGGGAGGTATATTGTTTGGAAAGGAGAAGACAGGGTGGAAAAGATGAAATTCAAGACAGATGTGAGAGCCACAAACACATGTGTCCTTGAATTTATGCAGACTAAGAAAAAAAAGCTACATACTCAATATAGAAATAAATTTGGAAGTCAATGAAGAAAAAAAGCATCAATTTGACATTTCTTTGAGCTTACAAAGAAACATCAATTCCCATTTCTCTATCTAGATGTCAGAGTAAAGTTAGGGACTGGGGTGAGTCAAGGGTCTGGGATGAAGAGACACTAATGAAGCCAAGGGTCTCCTCTATCTCATCTATCATTCTCAGCAACGTGTCAGCCCCTCAAATCACAGCATATTACAGAGCCTGGGGTTTGGTTTGGTTTGGTTTTTTCCTTTTAAACCTCCAAAAGGTGCTACTGCTTAGACTTCAACAGAAATTTAAAAGCCACAGCACTGGCCAGGTTGGCGCCTCACCATTTAGGGGAAAAAAGCAGGAAGTTTAGATGGGAGTTCCCACCAAAACACAAAAGTCCTCAGGTTCTGGAAGGAAAGTCATTTCCACAATGTAGCCTCAGCTGGCCACTGGTTTGTTTCTCACCAGCTAACTCCAAAGGGCCACGGCACAATCAGATCTAAACACCTCCCTCTAAGAAACAATACTGGCAGCCTGCCTTGCTGGTTAAAATCCCAGTTTTGGATTGCAGAATAATTGAGTAAGAATTAGAGACAGAAGGAAGGCAATCTTCGTGCAAAGAATGGGTTCTGGGATAGCCAAAACCTCAGGTGCTAGAGATGCCCTGTGCTAAGAGGGGACCCAAGCTGTTATTGATTCACAGGCCTGCACTGAATTTTCTGAAGATGCAGAGCATCATACTTGAAGGTTAGAGGATCACAGATTTAGAGCTAAAAGGGACCCTAAGGAGGGATGATCAAGTCTACCCCAATCTTTCATTTTGCAGATGAAAAAACTGAATTCCATAGAGATTAAATATTTTAATAGCTCAGGGTCACAACTAGTAAAAGTGTCTGAGGCCACATTCAAACCCAGATCTTTCTAAATCCAAGCTCAGAACATGCCAAGCCTATGCACTGCATCCTCAATGCAAAAATGCTTTGCTACTAAAGGGAAAAAAAAGAGTTTTCTATCCTACCTTTCATTGTGTCTGTGTTTGTTAACTCTCATTTAGGCTTCTAAAAAATAAAAAATAACCACTGGATTTGCCTCTGAATTCTGAAAGCATTTAAGTACTCAAAGAATTATGCATATGTGTATGTATGTATGTATGTATATATATATGTGCATACATATTCCTCATATGATACTGGAAAGCAATTGATAGAACAAGGATGAACTTAGAGTAAAGCAAAAACACCACCCACATGACACCAGAAGGGGCATTGCTCGGGCTCACATAAGGTTAAGCCTTCTAAGGCCAGCCGTGTGGGTATGTTATGTCTGCATGGCTCTCCTAGACTCTAGTTTGCTGTATCTCAAGAAAGAGGCAATTCTGGATGGGTCAGATGGAGAGGCTAGTGTCTGCTGGCTTCATGGCTTCCCCAAGCCATACTGGGGGGTGTTCCTATAGTTAGTTCTCTGGGAAGTTATGGTCCTTTCTACATCTTTCTCCAATTTATCTTCTATAGCTCTTATTTATAAAAAGTTGATGGCACATTTTTGTCTCCCCTATTGGACTATAAGGTCCTTGAAGTCTGACTTTTTATTTTTGCCTTTCTTTGCACTTCTCACACTTAGCACAGTGACTGGCACACAGAAGGCACTTAATAAATGCTTGTTGACTTAGCTTCTAAACACTGTACTTTATATACATTTGTTGACATGATTTATGCCATGTTTATAATAGAAGAATGTTGGTCTCGGCTGAGTGTACTCTTCTTGGCAAGAGGATTTTGTCATTCAAATGGGGAGAGGGAGAGGTATCTGGCTTGGATTCCTCCATTTGCCAAGTGGGGGAAATATTAAATATTTTTGAATATTTAAATACAGTTTAAATATTACAGGCACAGTAGTAGAACATGTCATAAGTGAGCCTATTCCAAACTCAAAGTCTTACTCTAAATATTTATTGGAAGATACTTTTTGCCTTTTCAAAATATTTTTTCCATGTTACATTAATAAAAACCCCGTAAGAGAAGTAGGAGTGGCAGGTATAAGTCTTGTCAGTCAGTCAACAAACACTTATGA
Organism: Phalanger gymnotis; assembly: GCA_028646595.1. Lineage (NCBI taxonomy): Eukaryota > Metazoa > Chordata > Mammalia > Diprotodontia > Phalangeridae > Phalanger > Phalanger gymnotis. The sequence goes on from CM053627.1 coordinate 30,028,290, forward strand.
AGTGCACACTATGTGCCAGGCCCTGTGCTAAGCCCTGTAGACACACAAACAGGCCAACGCTTCCTTGCTCCCAAGAGGGTCACAATCTACTGGGAGAGACAATAAGCAAAGAAATGTGTACAGACACAGACAGGACAAATAGGGAATAACTGAGCGGGGTTGGGAAAGGCTTTCTATAGAAGACATGATTTGAGATAGGAATTTAAGGAAGCCAGGAAAGGCAGTGAGTAGAGATGAGGAGGGAAAGCAGGCCAGGCACGAGGGAGGGTCAGAGACAAAGCCTCGAGGTGACAGACGGGGTGTGTTTTGCTCAGGAACAGCAAGGAGGTCAGTGTCACTAGATCAGAGAGAATGTGGAGGAGAATAAAGTATAAGAAGGCCAAGAAGGGGCTACATTATGAAGGGCTTTGAATGCCAAACAGAAGATTTTGCATTTGATCTTAGAGATAATTGGGAGGCACCAGAGTTTATTAAGTAGGAGGGGTTACATGGTGGTCTCTGTGCTTTAGGAAAATTGCTTTGGTGACTGAATGGGGGATAGACTAGAGTGGGGAGAGACCTGAGGCAGGCAGAGTCCCACCCCTCCCCTCACTGCAATATCTCAGGTGTGAAATGATGAAAGATCACACCAAGGCGGTGCAGAGTCCAAGGAAAAATGTTGTAAAGGCCAAATTGAAAGGCCTTGGCAACAGACTAGAGATGGGGTGGGGGGTGAAAGAGTACCAAGTCCAGGCTGATTCCAAAGTCTCCAGCCTTGAGGGACTGGGAGGATGGTGATGTCATTTTTAGGAGAAAGGAAATTGCACAGGGAGATGCTGTGTAGTGAGGTGGGTCCACGTCTCTTGGCTCCTGAACAGTGATGCTCTTTCAAACAGACTACCAGCTTTTTAGCTATACCATGATTTAAGTGTAATTGTAAAACATCCCATAAATATCAAGTGCTGTAACAGGGATACAAAGCTATGATGCCGTCCACAGTGTATCACTGGATATTTATCAAGCATTGAGCAGAGTCTCCAGAATCCTATCCTCGGGAACAAAATGGAGAGATGTGGACCAGTGGCTGGACACAAAGAATAGTCATGAAGAAGCTGACATTAACTTAGAGGGAGGTCTCTAGTGGAATGCCCCAAGGATCTGAATTGATTCTATGCTCTCAACATTTTTATCAATGACTTGGCAGAAGGCTTAGCTTGGCATAATTATCAAACTGGCAGAGGAGACAAAGTTAGTAGGGATAGCTAAGACAGTGGATGATAGTGTCAGGATATAAAAGGATTCTAATGATTATAGGGTTAATTGCCCATACTTGGGCAGCCCTGATGTGACTGCCAATAGAAGCTTGGTGAACAGCATGAGGGAAACAACAGTCGTAACGAGTCTTCAACTCTGGCCAGGTCACCATATTTAGTGTTGCTCTCTCCAGTTTAGGAAGGACATTGACAAACCCTAGCATGTTGAGAGGAGGGCAGTCACGATGGTAAGAAGCCTGGTGGCCATGCCATATAAAAACTGGTTCAAAAACTGGGGATATTTAGGCTGGAAAAGAGCACACTCAGGGAGAACATGATATCTGTCTTCTAGTATTTGAAGGGCTGTCAAATGGAAGGGAGATTAGATTTGTTTTCTTCCGTAGAAGACAGAGCTAGGAGCAGTGAGTTACAAAGGAATAAATTGGGTTTGATGTCATGAAGCCATTAGAGCTGTCCGAAAGAAGACTGGGTTGCCTTGGTGGGAGGGAGGTCCCTGCTGGTCTTCAAGAGGAGGTTGGATGACAACTGTCCAAGCTGGTATAGTAAGAAATTAGATGAAGTAACTTCTGAGGTCCATCCCTTCTAGTTTTCACATTCTATGCTCTAACACAAATAATCTTTAATTATGCATGTTGTTCAGTCATTTCAGTTGTAGTCCAACTCTTCATGACCCCATTTGGGGTTTCCTTGGCAAAAATACTGGAGTGGCTTGCCATTTTCTTGAAGAAACTAAGGTAAACAGGGTTAAGTGACTTGCCCAGAGTCAAACAGCTACTAAGTGTCTGAGGCTGGATTTGAACTCGTGAAGATAAGTCTTCTGTATTCCAAGCCCCAGTACTCTATTGGCTGTACCACCTAGCTGCCTCCTTAAATGCACATATAAAGTCTAAAAACCAACCAACCCAACAATCCAACCTACCCAAACAACCCAAACCTCGAATTTAAAAGAAAATTCAAGAAGGCTATCAGCAGACACACCCAAGATAAATGAGTCTGGCGCCTTGCTGAACAGTTATACTCTGGAAAGAGCCAAGATTAGATGTGGAAAGTTGTGTAAAAAGAGCAGACAGAAGAAGCCAAAGACCAGTAACTGGCAGAGCACAGCAGTTCTGAGGTTGGAACTAGACAGCCTTCCTCCTCCTGAACTGAGATGTCCAAGTGAATCAGACCATGACTATGTGTCTGATCACTTCCCTAGGAAACTTAAACTGCTGTGGCTTTCTGAATGGAGACCACATACAAATTGATCCATCATAAGAAACATGGGCTTTCCCATGCCCACTGACCAACTCTTCAAGAACGGTCATCACGTTGGCCTTTGGCAGAACACAAATGTGAAACTCAACAGGCATCAAACTGGTTTCCAGATGACTGGTAGAACACTTTGCTTCTGGTTTGCTGTGCCACCCCTGAGCAGTAAGAAAATGGGGCCAGGAAGACTGGTGAGTCTAGACTTGGGTCCTTGACCCAATAATAAGAACAGTCTCTGACTATGGCCAAGGAAGGATTTCTGGATAAATGTGCTCAGATCCTAAAAGGAATCCAGGCAGAGAATCAAGAACATGAGAAAATACAAGGACACATTAAACATCTTTTCATTGTGATATTTTCTCTAAACATTTTTCTTCTTCAGATTTCTAATGCACGCACATAATATTTACTTGTAGATAACACACCAGAAAATGCCCAGCACACTGAGGCCCGAAGGCGGCCAAAAAGCGTCTGTGGGTACAGAGCGAACAGCATTCCAAAAGTCTCTAAGATCAGAGACAAAAGGCGAGCGACAATTCTGGGGAACGGTGTTAACCTCCAATAACTAAGCAATGAGGCTTTGATGTCACTGAGCTGTGAAGTTAATAGCTCAAGCCTGGCTGGCCTGAGGCCTCTCCAGAGCAGATGGTAGAGCTGTGCCAGAAGCCTTGGGTCAGGCTTGAGGAAACTCATGAACACAATGTAGTGTCATTCTGTTCACAACCAACACAGAGATGGAAGTCCATACTTGATTTGTATAATAATAGAGAAAGAGACAGATAAAGCATTTATTAAGTGCTTACCATGTGCCAGGCACCATACCAAGCATTGGGGATACAAATACAAATGAGATAGTTTCTGATTACACAAGACAAGACATGAAGGGGAGCTAGAACCGTGTGTGTGTATGTGTTTGTGTGTGTATGGTCAAAGCTTGGTTTAGGCACAAGGAGGCCTATCAGAGCCCCGAGGTGGAGTCCAAGTTTCCCATGAACAAGAAGCAGGGATGAAGGCTGTAAAAGAGGTGGCATAGCTTGGAGCTGGTGGCCAAGAAGAAGAATTATATGGCACTTTACATATATTATCTCATTTAATGTGATCCTTACAACAACCTTGTGACGTAGGTACTGTTATGTCCTCATTTCTTTGTTCCAAGGATCTGAACTGAAAGGGACCTTGGAGACCATCAAGTTCAACCTCTTCATTTTACAGATGAGGAAACTGAGACCCAAGGTGAAAGTACCTTCCTCGGGGGATATACAGCCCGTAAGTGTATGGGGCAGGATTCGAAATCAGGTCTTCCTGATTCAAAGTCCTGCATTGCCTCCTTAACCAAAGTTTCTGTTTGAATTTCCATCCAAGCAAGAGTGGAGAACATTGGCTGTTCATGTCAAATACCTTTGGGATAAGAATGCAAAGGGAACAGTGGGCAGGACAAACAAGGATCAATTTGTTGTCAGAGTGGGGCAGGCCTCCAGGAGGCAGTAAGCCAGGCAGTAAATACAGAAGCCCTGGGATGCCGCTGACTCAGAGCCTTGATCGCTGCTGCTGTTGGGCACAGCAATTACTTCTGCCCCACAAACCCTCTAAGTGGAGCCAGGGTTCCCAGTGGCCCAGCTCCTGCTGTTTTGCCAACAAGGAATCTTGTAAAACTAACCACTAACCAGAAAGCTAACAACAGAGGGGATGGTGTGCAGGACCACTGGTGCCTTTCAAAGGGGGTTAGACTTTCCTTCCAAACTAATCCTTACCTTTCCCTTCCTCTTCCTCTCTCTGCCCCTAGGAAGTCAGGAGATCTAAAAACCAATCAATTAGTCCAAAGTATTTAAGTGCCTATGAAAAGCCAAGCACTATGCTAGGTACTAGAGATACAAATTCAAAGATGCGAATAACAATAACAATAAAATAAATACAGATAAAAGCCAGGGGCAGGGGCAGGGGTGGACCAATCAGGGAACAAGCGTTTCTTAAATGCTCATCATGGGCCAGGTACCTTATTAGTGCTGGAGATACAAAGAAAGGCAAAAAATAGTTTCTACTTTCAAAGTGCTTACAGTCTAAGGATGGAGAGAGCTCTGTACCAATTAGATTAGTACAGTACACATGGTGATAATAAAAAAGGAAGGCATTAGCACTTAAAGGTCTAATTATCTGAATGCTCATGATATTTTTTTTAATTTATTTTTAATATGTTTAGTTTTCAGCATTGATTTTCACATGCGTTTGAATTACAGATTTTCTCCCCATTTCC